>JAJOZX010000305.1:0-235000 GCA_023014485.1 Bathynomus jamesi
TTTCAATGCAGTCAATTGAATTCAACCTTTTTTTGTTGTTCAAGAGAATTTAATTCAACCTTTTTTTTGTTTAAAAGAGAATTAAATTCAACCTGAATTGACCGATTTGCGTCTTTAGTTTAACCTTTTTTCTTTTTTGTAAGACGGAAATTCACCGATTTGTCTTTCCCGTTTCATGCATTGTTACGTATATAAATATATAGTTATGTAATTTATTATTTGTACAAAGGTTGTAATGACTTTGATAATCATTGTAATGTATACGTGATAATAATAGTTGTGTAATAATTAATTAATCGATCTTGTCCCACTGACTCCTTTGAAATTACTATATGAGGAACATGCCGTCCCTCCGTTTGTTGAACTCTTTTTATTTTTTGTTCTAAGTAGTGTGACAAGCAATTTTTTTTTAAAAAAAGAGCAAAGTGCTCACGAAAGACTTATTGTCAATTTCAGACTTATATCCCCCGCTTAGTCACTCAATTCCCCCGAATGTCGTACTCCAAACTTTGTCTTTTTATTTTGTTTTATTTTAACACCCCCAACCCCAGTTGAACTGTGTCAACCAGAGAAATGGTTCAACCATGGTTAATTCCTCTTTGGTACGATGGCTCAATTTATGTTAAGTTGTGTTTTTTTATTTTTAACTCTTTGATGACCATTATACATTTCTTTGAACTTAAAAGTTTAAGTTTTATTGTGTTTTACAATTAGATATTAGTAACTATAGTCACTTAAATGACCCATTTTTGGGTTAATTTTCCGACAACTAAACGATACCTGTAATTTAGAATTTTATAATAATTGACCTTGAGCTTAAGGGATTTTATAATAATAATAATAATGATAATAATAATAACAATAACTGCTTAAACTTAAAAGATTTTATAACCCTAAACCCATCTTAAATTATTATACATTATTTTTAAACTTTGTTAATTCAAAAACCTCCCAAATCCCTACACATACACACGCATGTATGCGCACTATATATATATAATCCTAAGCCACCAATGACCCCTAATGATCTAGTTCTTCACAGGATGAACAAATTACTCTCATATTCTACATACTATTGTAACGACTCACTCATCTACAGATGCTTCTTACCAATATTTATAGATACATATGCACACTGACGTACGACTTCAACTATTCAACTATAAATCCCCTTTCTCCTTTTGGACGTATCACCAACCACTACAATTTGTACCTAATACACACAAATACACATTTGACCACAGGTCTATACATCATCCACTACGTAATTCGATTTGTACCTACAACAGTCAATAAAAATGCATGCACACTATATATATACTATATACATACAAACCTTATGCTAAAATCATTGAATATCACAATAAAACTATTTCACTACGTAAGTGCCAACTATGCTATTTAGTCTTAATCATTTTTGCTTACTATATACAGTATAAATTCTCGCTCATGCATTTATTCAGTTAATTTAACAATGCTCTCAGCTAATCTGTCTCTCGAAATTATCAGCTACACACTTTATACCTAGTACACAAAAATACACACTAGACCACAGGTCTATACATCATCTATTACGTCATTCTATTTTTACCAACGCTAGTCAATAAAAATTAGTTTATAGATTGTACGATTTACGTTTTTCCCTTTTACCTATTCATTATGTACATAAATTTTCCCACAGAAAAATATAAAAAAAATTCGTAAAAAAAATTTAACAATATCATTCTTTGTCTAGCTTAATTGTTGTCTAAAATTAAAGTATTAATGTTTGAATTCTTTTATATTATATAATGACTCACTTGTTCTGTATAAAACTTGTAATGTAAAGAAAAATTCGTCACCTAACTTGAATTAGTTACGATGTTATTTTCTCAATTGTATTGTATTGTATTAATTTTATTATATTATTGTATAAATATCATTTAAAAAAAAAAAGGGGAGAGCAATGTAAAAAGTGAACAATGAACAATTCCTACACCATCATTATATGAATTCATTGTCTTCATGCAATACTTATGTTCGTATAGTTTCATGTTCGAATGTCCATTTTTACATTAGAAACCAAAAATCGCATAAGCGAGTTTTGGATAAAATTTCGATTTGTACGTCTTTATTCATTCCTGTTTTTTTCTAATTCATCTTTCTAATAATGGCTTATACACTATGACGTCACAAAATAACTTTGTTCTAATAAGGTTGTGGTGTTGTGTAGTATAAGCATTATTATTCAACCATATTCATCCATACGTCACGTTTTCCCGTCATTGATTTCCCTTGATCATTGCCCTATATAAATTTTATTAAATATTCATTTTTTACTCGTGTCAATTTGTGAGGCGCGAAACTTTATGCCTTCGTTCGAGAACGCAAAAATACGTTCTCGTATTATTTGTTTTATTATTTGTTTTCAAGTGCGTTCACCCCTCGAGATATTCGAAAATGCTTAGTAAGATCGAATTCCACTCACTACGACAGAATCGAGCGCCTCAAAGATAAAATACCTCCGTTCGCTCTGATTTCAAATTCATAACATATTATAGCATATTATTTCGTAAATAAATTATCTCGTAAGTGCCATGTACGTTGTATTATATTTAACATCTTAATTGTCTATTAATAAGAAACACTGTAAAAACAAAACAAAGTTATAGTAACTGTTTAATTGTAATTAACTGTAATACTTTAATTTAATATAACGTAATGTACTTTAATGAAACTGTAATTAACAATAACTTGTAATGTACTTCATTGAAACTGTAATTAAATGTAATGATTTAATTTATCATGTAAGAATGTACTTCAAAATGGAAGTGTAATTAAACAACAAGTGAATATGAATTAATTGGTAATTGTAATCGTAATTGTAATGAACCAAAATTAATACGTACTCAGTCATGTACTTAATTTGTACTTGTGTACTATTACGAAATGATATCGCCTTCATAAATATAGACTCGGCGAAAAATACAAATTAGTTTTTATTTTTATTTTTTAAATTCTTATTTGCAATCATTCAAAAACATCTGATGTGTTTAAAAAAAGGGGGGAAACTTAACCTTCGACTGTCTCCCCCAAACATTTAGGCTATATTATACATGTACTTGTAAAATCAGGCGCCACTTCATTTAAGACTCTTCTTCATTGCACTTCATTTAAGACTTCATTTAAGGCTCTTCTTCATTGCACTTCTTCATTAGACTTCATATTAGCACCTCATGGGGAGGGGGCAGAGGCCCCTTGCCTTCTTAATATTTTTAGATTCCGGCCTGAGCCATGGTCGAAAGAGGTCGAACCTCTACCCCTGTAAATTCAGAGTACTAACTGTAAATTTTTGAGAAGTAAACCACAGTAAAAGAAGTTTTTTTTATCTTTTTCCTTCGAGCCTTGTTCTCTTCAGGAACTCAGTTAAGTCGACAAGTTATAAAAGAAAAGTCGATAATTTTAGTATACGAGAAAGGATCAGAGTATTATAGCAAGAGAAGAAGTAATAATTCTCGACCCATAAGCGAGAGAAAGAGACAACCCAAGCACCATAGAAGATATTGGCATAACAGTCTGGCGAGTCTGTAGCCAAGGGTTTAACAGAGTGGCGACCCACCATTTAAGGCGACCGAAAAGAATTATAGAAAAGTATAAAGAAGAAACATCCGTTGCTTGCCTCCTAACTAGAACCCCCGTCGATTCCGAACCGACCCCAGGGCCATAGACGGAGGGGTTAACAGCTGGCGACCCTTTACTAGGATAAGATGATGATTTTACGAAGAATATTTATAAGAGGAAGATTTTTAACAAGAAGATTTTTAAGAAGAAGAAGATTTTAACAAGAAGATTTTAACAAGTGGCCACTCTTTGGCCAAGAATAGAAATTACCCTGCATCAGGATAAAAAGAAGATTTTAAGAAGATTATTTTAAGAAGAGGCACTCTTTGGCCAAGATAGAAATTACCCTGCATCAGGATAAAACCATTTGATCGGCGTGTCACGACTTCTAGTTCGTAACATCCACCCTTGAACCGGTGGGTCACGACTCCAAGTTCTCCACGCCTAGTTTTCATCCAAGAAGAAGTAGCCAACAAGACGTCTTCAGGACACGTCTCAAGGATTTCCCCATAGAAAGTACATTTTGTTTTTTTAAGTAATTTATAAACACTTGAAAAGTCAGTATTATAACAGTTAATATTTAATATTAAGTCAGAATTAACACAAAACACAGTGATACACTTGTTTTTATTGAAACAGTAATTTTAACAGAGAGTTAATTGTCAGAGAGTTAATTGTAACAGAGTTAATTGTAACAGAGTTAATTGTAAACGAGTTAATTGTAAGAGAGTTAATTTCAAAGAGAGTTAATTTCAAAGAGAGTTAATTTCAAAGAGAGTTAATTTCAAAGAGAGTTAATTTCAAGAGAGTTAATTTCAAGAGAGTCAATTGTCGCAGAGTCAATTGTCACAGAGTCAATTGTCGCAGAGTCAATTGTCACAGTTATTTGCACTATTATATTCAGTATAGAATAATTTTATTTTATGTACCTTCCCGTACATTCGAGTGAAATGTTTACATTTTTTTTATTTTTTGTTTGCAAATTTTTTTCAATTACTGAATTGAATTGACTTGCAAATTAAGAGAGAGAGAGTTTACAGAGAGTTTATAGAGTTATAGAGTTACTTGAAGCAGTTTCAAGTTCCATTTTCAGTTTTCAGACAGTTTCAGTTGGTTGTAACCAAAAGGGACAACCAAACCCCAGAGATTTATAAAGATACTTGAAGTAATTTTGAAGTCATTTTTTTGAAGTCATTTTTTTGAAGTCATTTTTTTGAAGTCATTTTTTTGAAGTCATTTTTTGAAGTCATTTTTGAAGTCATTTTTTGAAGTCAGTTTTTCAAGTCAGAAGGTTGCACCAAGAGGGTCAACCAAAACAGAGGTTAATCGTCTCCACTTGATAAAGATCAAGTGCAGTCATTTTCCATTTTCAGTTAATCTTCACTTGACAAGCGTTCAAGTTAGACAGTTAAGTTTCATTTTCAGTTTCAGAATACTTGATAGAGTTCAAGTCAGAGTTATATTCGAAGTCAAGTTATATTCGAAGTCAGAGTTTATTCGAAGTCAGAGTTTATTCGAAGTCAGAGTTTTATTCGAAGTCAGAGTTTTATTCGAAGTTAGAGTTTTATTTGAAGTTAGAGAGTTCAAGTCAAAGTTAGTTTTTAAGTCGAAGTTAGTTTTCAAGTCCCAAGTTTTCAATGCAGTCAATTGAATTCAACCTTTTTTTGTTGTTCAAGAGAATTTAATTCAACCTTTTTTTTGTTGTAAAAGAGAATTAAATTCAACCTGAATTGACCGATTTGCGTCTTTAGTTTAACCTTTTTTCTTTGTTTGTAAGACGGAAATTCACCGATTTGTCTTTCCCGTTTCATGCATTGTTACGTATATAAATATATAGTTATGTAATTTATTATTTGTACAAAGGTTGTAATGACTTTGATAATCATTGTAATGTATACGTGATAATAACACTGGGGAACAAATTTCAATTTTTTGTCTATTGAATTAGATTTGACAGTTAGTTCTAGGTAATTTGGGTGCGCTGAGCACGAATTTTACTCGGTTTTGCTCTATCAGGTCCTGATTTTGCTCAACACCCCTCCTCTTTCGTCGTATTCATAAAAAGGTTTTTTTCTCAATACTCGCTAAGTCTTTTTGCAGTTACACATTATGCAACTAGGTTTTTATCTAGGTATTTGTACCTATTGTTATGGTATTGTTGTATTATGTATATTTTTATATGTAACACCCTAAAAATATTTTTAATTTTGTCATTTTTAACCCATTTTAATATTAGTAAATTAAGCTAAAAATATCATAGAATTCTAAAATTTTCTCGAGCGTTCCTGTTCTCTGTAGAGTATTCTAGAGGGACAACTAAAATATACAAAAGCGACTCGTTTCCAGAATTAATCAGTCAATTCAATCAGTCAGTCAGTCAGTCAGTCAGTTGAGTTAGTTAATTAAGTTTGGGCATTAACATAATTTTGAATTGGCATATGATTTAGTGAGTAATTTTGTCATCGTGATTTAATATAGTTGATTTAATTAGACGTAATTTATATTGTACCTACTCATCCGTGTTTCTAGTTTAATTTCATAGATTGTAAGTACCTATTTCATAATAAGTACCTATTTAAACTAATTTTTGTGTTTATATTTCAGATTTTCTTAAATTTATATGAATTAAGGGCTTTAAATACCTTTACAAATTGGCAGAACAGTCAAGCAATATGTCATCAAGCACTAGAAAGTTCAAATGCAAAAACAACCCTGATTCCTTCTGTTATATATGTGGAAATTTTACACTTCCACATCAACGAGCAAATATAACTGACTTCGTAAAAAGAGCTTACTTAGCTTATTTTGGCATAAAACTGGGGGACCAAGATAAATCGTGGGCTCCACATAAAGCCTGCACTATATGCATTGAAAGACTGCGACATTGGACGAAGGGTTCGGATTCAAAAATACCTTTTGGAGTTCCGATGGTAAGTTTATGATTTCATAAAACTACGTAATTTAATCACTAGTATACTGTAACTTACCTAAATGTAATTGTAACTTAGGTACATAAACAAAAATTTACAGAAAATGTTTATAAGAATCTCAAATATTGCATAAGGTTGAAACACATAGAAATGTTAAATGTTTGGGTGATAACTTTTGATAAAATTCATAAAAACAAGTCTCTCGTCGCTTTTGTTAACGCTTTACAATTTTTTTTCCATATCAGGTGTGGCGAGAGCCTACTAACCACGAGACCGATTGCTACCTTTGCTTTGTCAAGACTTCGGGCTTCACTAAGAAAAATAAACATTGTATCGAGTACCCAAATTTCGACACCGCGATACGACCTGTGCTACATTCAAATGAGATCCCCATTCCAAAATTTAAGGGTCTGCCAACTCAAGAATTAGTTGAAGATGTTCCTGAAAATATTGTTATGCACTTTGAGGAGTCAGACACCGATTTTGACCCCAGCGTATTTGAAAGTCAAAACGATCCGCAAAAGTTTAACCAGGCCGAGTTGAATGATCTTGTGAGGGATCTAAATTTGCCAAAAAAGGCTGCGGAAATTTTACTTCAAGACTTAAAGAGAAAAACTTGCTTACTTCAAACACATACATTTCATTTTACAGAAAAAGAGAAGAAGAACTTGTTAAATATTTTAGAACAGAGGATAGTTTAGTATATTGCTGCGACAGAGTTGGTTTGTTAAAGAAGATGGGGGTTGAGTCTTACGATGCAAATGATTGGCGCTTGTTTTTAGACAGTTCAAAAAGAAGTCTTAAGTGTGTGTTGTTGCATAATGGCAATCTATACGGCTCGATACCGATTGGGCACTCAACAAAATTAAAAGAAAAGTATGAACATATAGAAAAGGTTTTAAATCTTATCAAATATAGGGAGCACGAGTGGATCATATGTGTTGACTTAAAAATGGTTAATTTTCTGCTAGGACAACAAGGAGGGTATACTAAATATCCCTGCTTCCTTTGCTTATGGGACAGCAGAGCCAAGGAAGAACATTATTTCAAACAAATCTGGCCAGCACGAACATCACTTACTGTCGGAGAAAAAAACGTAATTAATCCACCTTTAGTGAGCAGAGATAAAATCATATTTCCTCCTCTGCATATAAAACTAGGCCTCATTAAACAATATGTAAAAGCTTTAGATACGAACGGCGAGTGTTTCAAATACATAACTTCAAAATTTCCAAGTTTAAGTTATGAAAAAATCAAGGCGGGAATTTTCGACGGTCCACAAATAAGAACAATGATTAAAGACAGCAATTTTCCTAATGTCATGAATGAACGCGAAAAAAATGGCTGGTTCTCATTCGTGGACTTGATAGAAAACTTTTTAGGCAATTATAGGGCAGATAACTACGAAGAAATCGTAAAAAAACTTTTAAGGGACTACAAAGAGTTAGGTTGCAATATGAGCATAAAAATGCATTTTTTGAATAGCCATCTTGACCAATTTCCAAGTAATTTAGGTGATGTAAGTGACGAACAAGGGGAGAGATTCCACCAAGATATCAAAATTATGGAGGAACGGTACCAAGGCCGCTGGGATTCCCACATGATGGCTGATTACTGCTGGTGCTTGAAAAGAGACCTGCCATCAACAAGCAAATACGCTAGAAAGTCTTACAAAAGAAAATTTTTGCCACAGTGAAAGCTTCATATCTGTTTGTTTTTTTATTTTAAGTCATTTCTATCGTTATAATGTAATTTTACTGTAGTTTGAACTGCTTGTATTCATGAAACTTGAAAAAAAAATTTAACACATGACTTAATTTTTTAGTCCTAATTTGAAAAATCTGGAAAATGGCACATAGGCTGTCGACAAGAATCAGGACCTGATAGAGCCAAACCGAGTTGAAATTCGTATTCAGCGCACCCAAATTACCTAGAATCAAGTGTCAGATATTATTCAATAAAATACGTGTTGCCCAGTGTAATAGTTGTGTAATAATTAATTAATCGATCTTGTCCCACTGACTCCTTTTAAATTACTATATGAGGAACATGCCCTCCCTCCGTTTGTTGAACTCTTTTAATTTTTTGTTCTAAGTAGTGTGACAAGCAATTTTTTTTTAAAAAACGAGCAAAGTGCTCACGAAAGACTTATTGTCAATTTCAGACTTATATCCCCCGCTTAGTCACTCAATTCCCCCGAATGTCGTACTCCAAACTTTGTCTTTTTATTTTATTTTATTTTAACACCCCCAACCCCAGTTGAACTGTGTCAACCAGAGAAATGGTTCAACCATGGTTAATTCCTCTTTGGTACGATGGCTCAATTTATGTTAAGTTGTGTTTTTTATTTTTAACTCTTTGATGACCATTATACATTTCTTTGAACTTAAAGTTTAAGTTTTATTGTGTTTTACAATTAGATATTAGTAACTATAGTCACTTAAATGACCCATTTTTGGGTTAATTTTCCGACAACTAAACGATACCTGTAATTTAGAATTTTATAATAATTGACCTTGAGCTTAAGGGATTTTATAATAATAATAATAATGATAATAATAATAACAATAACTGCTTAAACTTAAAAGATTTTATAACCCTAAACCCATCTTAAATTATTATACATTATTTTTAAACTTTGTTAATTCAAAAACCTCCCAAATCCCTACACATACACACGCATGTATGCGCACTATATATATATAATCCTAAGCCACCAATGACCCCTAATGATCTAGTTCTTCACAGGATGAACAAATTACTCTCATATTCTACATACTATTGTAACGACTCACTCATCTACAGATGCTTCTTACCAATATTTATAGATACATATGCACACTGACGTAACGACTTCAACTATTCAACTATAAATCCCCTTTCTCCTTTTGGACGTATCACCAACCACTACAATTTGTACCTAATACACACAAATACACATTTGACCACAGGTCTATACATCATCCACTACGTAATTCGATTTGTACCTACAACAGTCAATAAAAATGCATGCACACTATATATACTATATACATACAAACCTTATGCTAAAATCATTGAATATCACAATAAAACTATTTCATTACGTAAGTGCCAACTATGCTATTTAGTCTTAATCATTTTTGCTTACTATATACAGTATAAATTCTCGCTCATGCATTTATTCAGTTAATTTAACAATGCTCTCAGCTAATCTGTCTCTCTACACACTTTATACCTAGTACACAAAAATACACACTAGACCACAGGTCTATACATCATCCATTACGTCATTCTATTTTTACCAACGCTAGTCAATAAAAATTAGTTTATAGATTGTACGATTTACGTTTTTCCCTTTTACCTATTCATTATGTACATAAATTTTCCCACAGAAAAATAAAAAATAAAATTTGTAAAAAAAAATTAACAATATCATTCTTTGTCTAGCTTAATTGTTGTCTAAAATTAAAGTATTAATGTTTGAATTCTTTTATATTATATAATGACTCACTTGTTCTGTATAAAACTTGTAATGTAAAGAAAAATTCGTCACCTAACTTGAATTAGTTACGATGTTATTTTCTCAATTGTATTGTATTGTATTAATTTTATTATATTATTGTATAAATATCATTTAAAAAAAAAAAGGGGAGAGCAATGTAAAAAGTGAACAATGAACAATTCCTACACCATCATTATATGAATTCATTGTCTTCATGCAATACTTATGTTCGTATAGTTTTATGTTCGAATGTCCATTTTTACATTAGAAACCAAAAATCGCATAAGCGAGTTTTGGATAGAATTTCGATTTGTACGTCTTTATTCATTCCTGTTTTTTTCTAATTCATCTTTCTAATAATGGCTTATACACTATGACGTCACAAAATAACTTTGTTCTAATAAGGTTGTGGTGTTGTGTAGTATAAGCATTATTATTCAACCATATTCATCCATACGTCACGTTTTCCCGTCATTGATTTCCCTTGATCATTGCCCTATATAAATTTTATTAAATATTCATTTTTTACTCGTGTCAATTTGTGAGGCGCGAAACTTTATGCCTTCGTTCGAGAACGCAAAAATACGTTCTCGTATTATTTGTTTTATTATTTTTTTTCAAGTGCGTTCACCCCTCGAGATATTCGAAAATGCTTAGTAAGATCGAATTCCACTCACTACGACAGAATCGAGCGCCTCAAAGATAAAATACCTCCGTTCTCTCTGATTTCAAATTCATAACATATTATAGCATATTATTTCGTAAATAAATTATCTCGTAAGTGCCATGTACGTTGTATTATATTTAACATCTTAATTGTCTATTAATAAGAAACACTGTAAAAACAAAACAAAGTTATAGTAACTGTTTAATTGTAATTAACTGTAATACTTTAATTTAATATAACGTAATGTACTTTAATGAAACTGTAATTAACAATAACTTGTAATGTACTTCATTGAAACTGTAATTAAATGTAATGATTTAATTTATCATGTAAGAATGTACTTCAAAATGGAAGTGTAATTAAACAACAAGTGAATATGAATTAATTGGTAATTGTAATCGTAATTGTAATGAACCAAAATTAATACGTACTCAGTCATGTACTTAATTTGTACTTGTGTACTATTACGAAATGATATCGCCTTCATAAATATAGACTCGGCGAAAAATACAAATTATTTTTATTTTTATTTTTTAAATTCTTATTTGCAATCATTCAAAAACATCTGATGTGTTTAAAAAAAGGGGGGAAACTTAACCTTCGACTGTCTCCCCCAAACATTTAGGCTATATTATACATGTACTTGTAAAATCAGGCGCCACTTCATTTAAGACTCTTCTTCATTGCACTTCATTTAAGACTTCATTTAAGGCTCTTCTTCATTGCACTTCTTCATTAGACTTCATATTAGCACCTCATGGGGAGGGGGCAGAGGCCCTTGCCTTCTTAATATTTTTAGATTCCGGCCTGAGCCATGGTCGAAAGAGGTCGAACCTCTACCCCTGTAAATTCAGAGTACTAACTGTAAATTTTTGAGAAGTAAACCACAGTAAAAGAAGTTTTTTTTATCTTTTTCCTTCGAGCCTTGTTCTCTTCAGGAACTCAGTTAAGTCGACAAGTTATAAAAGAAAAGTCGATAATTTTAGTATACGAGAAAGGATCAGAGTATTATAGCAAGAGAAGAAGTAATAATTCTCGACCCATAAGCGAGAGAAAGAGACAACCCAAGCACCATAGAAGATACTGGCATAACAGTCTGGCGAGTTTGTAGCCAAGGGTTTAACAGAGTGGCGACCCACCATTTAAGGCGACCGAAAAGAATTATAGAAAAGTATAAAGAAGAAACATCCGCTGCTTGCCTCCTAACTAGAACCCCCGTCGATTCCGAACCGACCCCAGGGCCATAGACGGAGGGGTTAACATATATATATATATATATATATATAAAGGGTGTGACCGTTGCCCTCCAAAAATCAAACAATGGTCCAACAATGCTGTTCAAAGTTTTAGTGTTGTGTATTTATCTAGGAAACCCCTGTAAATTTTCTTGGAGATCGGTGCATGTTTGAGCTAGCACCGTCGTACCAGCAAGTATTGCTATTTCAGCTTATGAACTTCATAAATAAGTGTGAAAATAGCACATTTTATCAGATTTTCACTTCCGGGTCTGGAACGTTGACCCACAAATTTTCCACGTATTATTTTATTGCATTTAATTTTAATGATGCTCTTTTCTTTTCCCTTGACAGTGATTTGATGTTGTGAATAGAGAATTTAACCCTTTACTGCCCAAAAGGACAAATTTGTAACCTTTCAAATACACGCATTCATAACTTAACCCTACAAAATATTTGGGCAGTAAAGGGTTAATCATGGATACACGGCAAGATGATGAGTATGTCAGAATGTTATTGGGCACCGTACCCCGAGAAGAAGAAAAGGAAATAAAGGGCTGCAAACTGCCAACTAATAGGCAGGTCTTACTATGTCTGTTAGCAAACCTTCGGGATATGCATTGGGACCAGGCTTTATCTGCCACCATTGACAATGTGCTTTTGCATTACCAGAAGGCGAATGTCCCGACCATTACAGGCAGGAACAATATTGGCCGAGTGATTAAAACTTACTATGACAAAGACTACATGATGCTTATGAAAAAGAATGAGGATAGAAGACGGGCTGATGATCCTGGAATTATGAAGTTTAAATCAGAATTGAGCCTGACGATGAAATTTTATAAGAACACAGTGTTGAAAGACATGGCGGCTGCGAAAAAGGGGAAAACTCAGGCCGAACAAGATGCCATCGATACTGACATACTCTTTATGAAAAGCATGCTGAGTGACAGAGTAGCTACCTACTCTGGGGTAAACAAAGTACTCACAGAAAAGGTTCAGAAGCGACAGAAAAGACAGATGCGAGAAGAGAAGCGACAAGAGAGAGAGCAATGTGATCATGCTGAGAATGTACAGGCTGATATTGATTCACCTATTAGCTCTGATGAGGACGATGACATTGATGAGGCCAGCACTGCTGAACCAAAGAGAAAACATCGGAGAACAGTGAAAGAGGGAGTTTCAATTTTTGTGCCCCATGATATTCTGAAGTCGGCAGAACTTGTTTCATGAAGTGTTCGAAACAACATCTCGCCGACCCAGCTGAGTGCAATTCTGTACTCCCTTGTATCTGCATGTGGTTGAGATACATCAAAGCTGAGTCTAAATGCAAGGACGGCCCACCGATACCGAGCTTCCATCGTGTCAGAAATAAGTTTAAAAATCATGGATGAATGGCAACCATCAGACAAAGTACTGGTGCACTGGGATGGTAAACTTATGGACACGCTGGATTCCAAAGGCACTGATGACCGCCTGCCCATTCTTGTGTCTGGTGTCAATGGCACAAAGTTTCTTGGAGTCCCACCTCTTCCGCATTTGACTCAAAAAGCTGGCCTGGTTCAAGGAGACTTGATATCAACAGCAACCAAACAACTTCTGGTCGATTGGGAGTGTGAACAGAATGTCGTTGGTATGTTTTCGACACAACTTCATCCAATACAGGTAAACCTATTTCAAACATCAGCGTGAATTTATCACGACATTAATACCAAAATACAGTGAATGATTTAACAGAAATCTGCAAAAAGCACGTGCCTGAAATGGTGGCCTTAAACTACAATTACATTTTTTTTTCAGGACAAAAAACAGCTGCTTGCGTCTCCCTTCAAAAGGAATTAGAGCGTGCCGTATTCTGGTGCGCCTGTCGCAGGCATGTGGGCGAAGTCATCCTAGGTGTTTGCTGGGATTGCTTGAAAGTGGAGGGCTCTTCAAGTCCAAACATAATGGTTTTCCAGAGGTGAGTCATAAGCTTTAAAATAACAAGGAATATTATTATCTAATGAACAAATTTAGTGGAATTTCTTTTATTAGACTTATATGATATACTAACACCAAGCAAATGATCGATCATATCAATCTTAATACCCCTAAAACAATATTATAGATTAGTACGAAATACAATAATCCCAATAATTGCATTTCTAGGTTCAAGAACCATTTCTCTCAACTGGCGTACAATGAAAAAAAAATACTACTACCCCGCAATGCCTGGAGTGTTTGAGGAGCGCCAGCAGGAGATGGCTGACTTCTTCCGTGAATCTCTAGCCCAACCATTTACACGTGGCGACTACAAGGAGCTGGTAGAGCTTTGTCTGCTGCTTGTAACTAAAGGATCCGAGCCAGTGAACTTCACAATGGTCTACCCCGGCGCACTTCACAAAGCAAGGTGGATGGCTAAACTGCTCTATACCCTCAAGATTGTTCTTTTGTCAGGCCAGATCAAAGAGCAGTTTCCCAAAGCCGAGGTTGTGACTAAAAGTCAAATCATCAAGTTAGAACGGTTTGCTGTGTTCACAGTCGCTGTTTATGTCCCATGGTGGATTGTTTGCCCCGTTCCAGCAAGTGCGCCACTGAATGACTTGAATTTTGTCGAAACCTTGGCTGAATTTGCCCCATATGACGCCACAATAGTTGACAAAGCACGTGTGGCACTCGGTAGACACACTTGGTACCTAACTGAGGAGTTGGCCCCACTGGCTTTGTTCTCGTCCCAAGTACAAGAAAGGACAAAAGAGGAGATGAGGAAGGCCCTTCTTTGCCATGAAGGCACTGAAGTTACTAAGAGAGTGGGGCTCAATCATGGGGGCTATGGAAAGCCATATCTTCCCCCTGTCCCAGAAAGTGGCACTGCCCTGGTGGACCTAATTGGGCCTGACTCAAGCCGGTTCTTCACCATTTTAGGCATGCCCTATCAGTTTCTCCACAGTCCAGCCAGTGAATGGGCGGATCATGACGACTACCTCAACATGAAACGGGTTGTGGACAAGCTTCAGGGTATATATTTTTTTTTTTTTATTTATTTATTTATTTATTTCAGCAGCTAAAAAGGAGGTGGACTATGTAGAAATAGCTAAGGCTTTCTGTAATTTAGAAAAATATAATGATTTACCTAGAGAGGATGTGAATATTTGTAAAGGTATAATATATAGTGCCATGTCTAAACCCTCTATTCCAAATTGTCCACAGAGGTTTTTCGACTCTTATGAAGCTTTAAGAAAAGATCAGAATCTACATATAACCAAAGCTGATAAATCAAATGCCTTAGTGATCCTCAATAAGGACGTTTATCTAGGAAAAATGTATGATCTTTTGAATGATGCGGACACTTAACGTGAAATTAAGGAACAATCCCCTTGAAACTGTGAACAGTGCATTTAACAAGAAAATTAAACAACTTTTGAAGGGAATGAAAGGTTACTTAAACAGTTTTTGAGTACTTCACCGTCATTGCCCTATATGTATGGCCTGATTAAAACTCATAAGCCAAATAATCCTGCAAGGCCTATTGTTAGTTCTATAGGACCTATCTCATATAAGCTATCCAAATGGCTTGTCTCCATTCTTAATCCTTCCTTCGCACAATTTCACAATCACACATAAATAATAATGTAGACCTTGTGGAAAAATTAAATAGTATCAGTGTCAATTACAATTTTAGATTGGTAAGCTTTGATGTTACCTCTTTATTTACAAGTCCCGGTGGAGGATCTATTAGTGTTTCTTTCGGAAGAATTGGTTAAGCATAATTTGCCATTACCTGTGGCTACAATTATAGAATTAATTAAGCTGTGCATAGTAGACTCAAAATTTGTGTTCAATAATGAATATTTTAGGCAGAAATTTGGTATGGCGATGGGAAACCCTCTCTCCCCCATTTTGAGTAACTTATATATGGAGTTTTTGAAAGTAAGTTATTAAGGAAGATTCTGCCAAATTATGTTCCATGGTTTAGATATGTAGATGATGTTCTTTGTCTTTGACCAGTGACTTTAAATCTCAATGAATTCTTACCCAAACTTAATAATTTAACTCCCTCTATCAATTTTACAGTTGAAATAGAAAAGATTCTTCGATCCCTTTTTTAGATGTTTTAATATATAGGTCTGGAAAAAAGTTTAAGTACAATATTTACAGAAAACCCACTAATAATTGTTCCTATATACATTATTATTCTGATCACCACATTAATGTAAAACGATCCGTTCTTTCTACTTTGTTCCTAAAAGGTCTACGAATTTGTAGCCCAGAGTTCATTGACGACGAAATTAGTAAAATATACAAAATTGCTTTTGATTTAAAATACCCAAAGAACTGCATAGATAAGTCCTTAAAAATGGCAAAGAAAACCTTCTACGAAGTAAAGGATTAGATTCCTTATAACACAAAAAATGTTTTAGTGTTACCATTCAGAGAAAATTTCCTTGATCTGCCGAATCTGCTGAGGACTTTTAACGTAAATATTGCGTTCAAAAATTTAGATGTAATTAAGAATTCATTGATTAAGAACTCCCCGTTAAATGAACATGGTTGTGTATATAAAATCCCTTGCACAATATGTAACAAATTTTACATTGGCCAAACTGGTAAGACCCTTGAGTTACGTATTAAACAGCATCAATACAGTATAAGAAGTGGCCAGGAATCTAACGCCATTTTCATTCACGTAAGAGATACTAATCATCCCATTGATTGGAAAAATGCTTCCAAATTAAGGTTTAGTAAATCTATTGTTAGCAGAAATATACTGGAATCAAGTGTGATCAAGAATATTGCGGATTTGGTCCTTAATATTAGTCCTGGGTTGTATAAATTAGATTCGTGCATTGTCAGAAAGCTGGCGAAGGGCATACTGTTTTCTTAACTGCATTCTTGCCCCTTAATGGTTTGCCCTGGTTAAATAAATAAATATTATTGTAAGAACTGTTAACATTCTTATGTCTATTTTAATTATAATATTTCTTTCGTGTATAATCTTTGGTTGCTGGGGGGTTTATTGGACTTTTCAAATGGGTTGTAGAAAAATTTTGTAATATTCTGTAAGACGATGGCACCATTCCCTTTGTTTTCATTAATTTCTGGCCACTTAATTTCCTGCTTTAATTAAATATTAGTGTTAATAACCATTATAATAATTTTTGTTTTCTGTACTGGTGTTTTGTCTAATTTCATCTATATAGTCCTTTTATATTTAGTAATTTAGCAGCCTACAGATTATGTTATCTATTTGTTATCTACGTTATCTATTTGTTTTTCATTAAATTCTTGCCAATTAATTGCCTGCTTTAATTAAATATTAGTGTTAATAACCATTATAATAATTTTTGTTCTCTGTATTGTTTTTTTTGTCTAATTTCATCTATATACTTCTTTTATATTTAGTAATTTAGCAGCCTACAGATTATGTTATCAATTGAAAAAATCTTTAGAGGGCTTTAAGGTCTTTAATTTGAGGTGCCGATTGTGAATTTTTTGCTCGTCTATTTAACTCATTTACTTTGTAATCTCTGTCTATTTTCTGTTCCTCCTTGATAATGTGAATATATCACGAAAGCGCTCGGACTTTGTGTTTCCTTTTCCATGTGGTTGTTTGCTTATATATATATATATATATATATATATTATATATATATATATATATATATTGGATCGTACAGGGAGAAATTTGGAGAAATTAGATCCCATCTCAGTAAAGTCTGGCCATCCCTGGCCAAGAATGAGTCAATAGGATTATTGCAGTACCGGTATTCTTATTCCTTAAGTTTGTAGGCTGTATATATATATATATATATACACAAGGAAAAGAAGTACCTCAAAAGGCCTTGCGGCCCATACCGTGGAGGTACCAATGGATGGCAACGGGTGCCAGGGAAAATTTTGTACACACTCAAATAGTGTGCAAGATTTGGTCTAACTTTTCTTGAACTGATCCACAGAGGAACTGTTCACAACTTCCGAAGGTAACCTGTTCCATGTGTCACAGATCTTATACGTAAAGTAATTCCCAAACACACTAGTCCTAAACCTTTTCAAATCCAACTTCCAACCATTGTTACGAGTTGGGTTATCATTTAAACTAAACATACTTCTAAAATCGACATCGTTGAACCCGCGTAAGAGCTTGAAAACCTCGATCAATTGACCGCGCAGCCTCCGAGTTTCAAGCGAAAACAAGTTCAGGGCGCGTAACCGTCGATTGTAACCCATATGCCTAACGGAAAGGATTAACTTTGTGGCCCTCGCCTGCACTCGCTCCAGCCTCTCAATATCTTTCCTGAGAGTGGGCGACCAGAACTGCACAGCATACTCCAGGTGCGGCCGAACAAGGGAATTGTACAGTGAGAGCACAATCTCCTTGTTCCGAAACTGAAATTGCCTCCTGATATAACCCAATAGTTTCTGGGCTTTCTTTTCCACCTCTACACACTGTTTCGTAAACTTAAGGTCGCTGCTAATTAGCACACCCAAGTCCTTTTCTAAATCAGTCACCTCGATATTACTACCCAACATCGAGTAGTCCGACTTGGGATTGGCGTAGCCAATGTGCATCACTTTGCATTTACTCAAGTTAAACGGCATTTGCCATTTCTCGGACCACTCTCCTATCGTACCTAGGTCCTCACGCAGTTCCTCGATCGCTTCGGGCGTCCCAACATTGGCCCCAAGCTTGGTGTCATCAGCGAATTTGACGATCCGACTGACGATGCCACCGTCGATATCATTTATGTAAATGATAAACAACAGTGGCCCCAAAACGGAACCCTGAGGAACCCCACTAATGACCGAGGCCCAACCCGAACTAGCCCCTTTAATTACAACCCTCTGCCGCCTATTCCTCAGCCAGTTTTCAATCCACCTACCTATTTCCCCACCGATACCCAGCGCGCGCACTTTCGCCATTAGCCGGCGGTGAGGTACCTTATCAAAGGCTTTCTGAAAGTCGAGATAAAGTATATCAATCGCCCTACTTTTAGCATACTCACTCAACATGACGTGGAAAAACTCGAGCAAGTTGGTGAGACACGACCTATGCCGTCTAAACCCATGTTGGGAGTCCCCAAGCAGCTTGTAGGAATCCAAATGGTCAACGATCCTATCAGCTATTATCCCTTCTAATAATTTACCTACAACTGAAGTGAGACTAATGGGACGATAGTTCCCTGGACTTTCGTGATTCCCTTTCTTAAAGATAGGGGTCACGTTGGCTTCCCTCCAGTCACCAGGCACCTGGCCCATCTCCAACGATTTGTTGAAGACTGTAGCCAGGTGGGGAGCCACCTGGTCGCGCACTTCTCGCAACACTCTGGGAAGAAACTGGTCTGGCCCAGGAGCCTTACACGCGCTCAGTTTGTCTATTCTATCGGCGATGACTGTCGCGGTACATCGAACACTATCCATGCCAGCACCTTCGTGCCTCACGTCTGGCTCGGGGATGACGCGGGTATCCTCCCTGGTGAACACTCCCGCAAAGTACTCATTAAGCACATTAGCGATGTCCGCGTCGGAGGTCCGCAGAACGCCGCTTCGGTCCTTTAGTGGACCTATCATGCTTCTAATCGGCTTTCTACTATTAACATAACTGAAGAACTCCTTAGGGTTCCCCTTGCAGAGGCTTGCCACCCGTAGTTCTTCGTTATGTTTCGCTAGTCTAACCTTTGCCTTCACTTCCCTACACAGGCAGACATACGCTTCAGTGTTCTCGTGGGAACGATTGGCCTTCGCCCTCCTATACGCTACTTTCCTATTTCGGATAGCCAAAGCGATGTCACGATTGAACCACTTAGGCTGCGTTGAAGCAGGTGTGACCGGTTTTGAGGGTATGGCAGCAGACTGCAGCACCATAAACTCGTCCCGGAATGCACTCCTCACCCGCTCAACATCGCCGCCGATCTCTAACCCCACCTCACCTACGCTATCCCTGAGGCTAACAAAGTCCGCCCGCCGGAGATCGAGCTCACTGCCTCTCGAGTTACTACGCTTCACCTGATGGACGCGCACACGGAACCTAATCAGACCGTGATCACTCCCGCCCAACGATTCGTCAACGGTGAGGCCAGTGACGAGGTTGTCTTCGGTCGTGAATACTAAGTCTAGAACGCATTCGCCTCGTGTAGGCTCGTTGACCCACTGAGTGAGGAAGTTCTCATCAGCAAAGACAACTAGCCTCCTCCCTTCAGCATCAGCAGTCCTGTCTTCCCACTTTATGCCGCGACAGTTGAAGTCTCCTAAAACTACACACACTCTATCACCTAGCAGGCTACTGAGTTCGGTGTACAGTGCTGTATCCTCCTCGAGGAGGAGATGCGGAGGTCTGTACACCAAGATTAACCTATAGTTCGTCCCCCCCACGTTCAGATCGACACCAAGCAGCTCCCGTTCCGATCGGAACTGGCAGTCAACCGGACTCAACGTGTCCCTGACGTATATTAGTACCCCACCCCCCTCCCCACGGGTGCGGTCTTTGCGAAACATTCTATACCCGGGAATTTCGAACTCCCCAACGTAGTCCCTACGATCAGTATGAATCCAGGACTCGGTGATAGCAACGATATCCTGGTATTCTGATGCTAAGAGCGCCCGTAGCTCGCAAAACTTGTTCCTAATTGACCTAGCATTAAAAAGCATTGCACGGAGGGAGCCTTCCCTATTCTGACCGTCCCCTAGCACGACCCGTTTCCCGAACAGCCAGGGCTGTCGGGAGTTGAAGAGCCCCTCACTAACGAGGGGGCAACTTCCGCAGGAGACTGAGCCCCCTCCAACGTAGGAGGAGGGTCACCCACCTGTACTTCGACGCACCCTTCAGTTGAAGGTACGTCCGCCACCGGCTCATCCTCATCTCTCCCCGGTGGGGGCCCATCATCTCTCCCCGGACTCGACCTCACCATTCTGTATAGGTGCCGGTCGAGCAGCGCGCCTAGCACACCTTTACCCTTGTTATTGAGGTGGACACCATCCCTCTGGTAAAGGTCCCACCTACTCGAAAATGCATCGAAGGGGTCAATAAACTTCACGCCCAGCGGAACGCACAAGTCTTGTACCCTCTCATTGATGCCAATGACCTTACTGAGCGCGTGGTCACTGGCATTCATTCGCGGTAAAATACCCATTAACATTCCCCTGTCCGTCTTCAGTTTTAGATCATCCGCAAGAGACATGATCTCGGTGATGATCCCTTCTGTAAGACCTACCCCACCGCCTTTGAGGAACAGGTCTTTGCCACCAGCGTGGACAACGATCGCAGTCCTCCGACTAGCCACGCGCACCTTCTCTACCTCCTTCCTTAAGTGCGCCGTTACCCGCCCAGGTAAGCACCTTACCTTCCTCCCATCCCGGTTTGCAGAAGCAAAGTACTTCTCCTGGCCCCTGATCTGCGAGTCCCTAATCAAAACGGTGTCTTCCTCCTTCGAGCACAGGAGACTAAAGCGGTTAGAGGTCTTGACAGGGGCAACTGGGGTCTCAGGCTTCGGCTTCGCAGCCTTCTTGCCCGAGACCTTTCGAAACCCGTCGCCATCCATACACGCAGTTACACCACCCGACCACCCCGACTGGTAGCTACATCCTTTTGTTTCTTTGGGCCATCAGTAGGCCCCTTCCCACCCTTTTTCTTCATTGGCCCCTTCCCACCCTTCTCTATCGATCCCTTCCCACCCTTCTCTATCAGCCCCTTCTTTGCGCCCTCCCTTTGTTCTAGATACTTAATCTTACAGTTTAAATCTGCTGGTGTGTTTTTAATTTGATCTTGTCTACTGGGTTGGATTTCCAGTGCTACGACCCTAGCTTCAAGCTTTTTTACTAATTCCTTTAGCTCTTTAACTTCCTTTTCGTGGTTGCCTCTAAGTTTACAAAACAAACATACACTAAGGGATGTGATATCGCTGATACTACCCTCAGGGAAGTCAACGCACTAATGATTAACTTTACATTTAAAGCATTCTGCTTTCAATTTAGCTGGCCCTGCCATATTTTCTCTTTTTTATTTTTTTTCTGAATACTCTGAATAAGATAAAGCGTTCTAGCAATGAAAACTATCCAAAAACGTTCTGACCAGTATATAAAAAAGGGGGGGGGGTGAATTCATCCCGCGCGTAGACGCATCCACCTATTTGCAAGTGACGTTCATCCCTTCCAGAAGACTACACCTCTCCTGCTGCCGCACCGACCAAAGGTCTCCCCAGTGCCGGACAGTCCCAAACGTGTCGCAGCTACCAACTGACAAACACTCGCGACGCAGGCGTCACGGATTTTCCGCCAGGAGCGACAGCGAGATGCAGCCCCTTACTAAGTTTTACTAGTCACTCACAAGCGGCCAGACTCTTAGAATCCAGTGTTCAAGGGATATCCCACCAGACCCAGAGGCTACGCCCGAGACTTTACGCTGGCCTGGCAGCCAGCTGGGCAGTAAAGCTCTCTCACCTCAGAGCAGTACAGCCAAGCACCATCAATTGGTCACCAAAGAACGGTCGCAGGGGGCTGGTCAGGCCATTACGCGTTAGGAATGGGCTTAACGGGGCACTAGCCACACTCCATTCATCGCGCCCCTACGCCTGGGACCCCTCCATCCCAGTCTCTCACAACCTACGAGCGTTAAATGGTGTTATTTATAGAGGTTCCAAAGCCTCTCTTCCCACGCATGAGGTAGTAGTAGGGTCCTAATAGTAAAAGAAGAGAAAAAGACTTAATACTAAAATTTTTTTTTTTTTTTTTTTTTTTTTTTGCAGTCAGAGGAGAACAACCTTAACGTAAGCTAAAAGGACAGAGTAGGGATGGGATGGGGTCCTAGTAACCCACGGGACGGGATTGTGCAAAATATTTCACCCGCCCTCCCGAAAGAGAGAGAGAACCTAAAGGAACTGGCAGCCAGTTCCTCTAGAATCCCACGACTCGGGACCAGAGGACTGTCACACCCCAAGTATAAAGTTTACTACATCCAGAAGAAATGTGCATAACCTTTATACCCCCTGCGGGAGAGAGAGAGAGAGAATGAAGTGAATATATTGCCAAATGCACACACATATATTTTTCATTAAATTTTAACCCCCATACTTATTAAAAATTAGGTATACTGGAATAGGAAGAGCTTACTTTACTGATGTGATGATTTGAATTGCATGACATCAGCAAGTCGTGTGTAGTCCGGATTGTAGCTGCTGATTGCTAGCCTCAAACAAGCATCCAGGTGATCATCTATTACAGGGCTTCTCAAACTTTTTTCACTTGCGACCCCTTTGGATCAGACAAATTTTTTCGCGACCCTTCACTCAATGTCATAAAAGCAATAGGTACTAACACTGTATATTTATGAAAAAAATAATATTTTAAAATGTTTCTGCGACCCCCAATAATATTTACGCGACCCCCTGAGGGGTCACGACCCCTAGTTTGAGAAGCGTGGATCTATTAGAATGGCTCGGTATTTTGATTTGATGATATTCATGTGTGAGAACGTTGACTCACAAAGGTAGGTTGATCCAAAAAATGCTGTCAAGTACATGGCACTTTTTTTGACATTCGGATACTTTTCTTCAAGAAGTAGGTGCCAAAAGTTTCCTTCTGAAGACCTGGACTTGATTTGAATATCGTTTCGCAGAGTCAAAATTTCATTCTCGAATGCAGATATGTCCATATTAAACAATAAGGCCATTTTTGATGTAATATCATCAATGTCAAAGTTTGCACCAAATGGGAAGCACATGAATGTTGCTACAGGTTCTAGTGTTGCTAAGTCTTGGAACCGTCTGTTGAAGTCTGTAATAACATTATGCAACTGTTCAACGTATCGAACACTGTCAAACTGGTCGCATTCTTTTCCCTGACTTTTCAGCTCTAACATCATGTTTTTGAAGTTCCGCAGTTGGTGTCGCTGCAGCTGTGAGGATACCAGTTCTAGTTTTTGTTTAAAAGCATTCACTGAGGTAATCATTTTAACAATAGTTTTGTTTTTCCCTTGCAACTCTAAGTTTAGCTGATTTAGAAAAGCAGTGGTGTCGGTCAAAAAAGCTAAATCTAACAGCCACACTTCGTCTTCCAACTCTTTGTAATATGTTTCTTTTAACTTCAGAAAGTCTTTAATTTCAGGTAAGAGATCCCTAAACCTCTGCAGGAATTTACTTCTACTTAGCCACCTGACATCAGTGTGCAACAAAAGGTCAGTGTGTTCTACTTTATTTTCTTCTAGCTGAGGCCGGAAGAGACGCCTTTGTAGACTTCTCGCCCGAATAGAACACAAAATGTTATGAGAAATATCCATAATTTCTTTAATATTCAACATTTTACTACACAATGCTTGTTGGTGAATTATGCAGTGATAATTAAAGAAGTTTGGAAACCTTTTGTCACTTTTGCACAGGGCGATGAACCCATTGGAACGGCCAGTCATAGCAGGTGATCCGTCAGTTGTTATGCTCACAAGCTTGTGAAGTGGGAATTGTGTGTCGTTAAAAAACTCACTGAATGCATGAAAAATGTCCTCACCTCGAGTTTTCCCTCTTAAAGGTAGGATTTTAAGCAGTTCTTCTTTGGCAGTCATATCTTTAAACACGATTCTAATAAAAATGCATAACTGTGATGTGTTGATCACATCTGTCGAGTCATCAAACTGAAGTGAAAGGAACACGCAGTAACAGTTATGTATGTCTTTCTTCAGTTGTTCCACCAAATTCTCATCCATTACTTCACAACGCCGCATCACAGTGTTCTGGATAGCTGAAGCTGGTTATAGCAGACAATATTTCCGATTATTACTGAAATTCTGAAACAAACGACTCTGCTGCCTCTGTAAATGCTTCTTTGAATATTTCTCCATCCTGAAAAGGTTCTTGTGTTTCACAAGTACACGGCTCACCCGAAATGACGCAATCGTTGCTGCTTTCGATTTTGTGCTAGGCCCTGTAAAGATAGGCTGCTGAGCATTAACTTGAGACTTAAGTTCATGACTTTTCTCTTACGTAGTCCACTTTCAGCTGGGAAATCACTGTCATACCACTTGTGAATAGTTTTAAAATGCCTCTTTAATTCCCTTTGACGAAAGCGACACATGCATGGCAAATTAAACACACATTTGGAATTTTTCATCGTAAAAAAAAATATGCCGTCTCCCACACATTGTGAAAGTTGTAAGTTTTTGTTTCTTGTACTTGGTCAGCACTCCTTTTAACGCGTGTTAATGCAATTGACTGGAGACTGACCTTCACCTAGGGTTGCCAGACGTCCTTTATTTCAAAGGACAGTCCTTTATTTCGATCTCTTGTCCTTGTCCTTATTGAAGCGTCAAAGGACGGCATATGTCCTTATTTCTATTTTATGTCTATTTCAAAATCATAAATAATAAATCCTTTAAGAAATTTATTATAATTACATAGGTATTTTTTTGCGTTTTGTTCCTTGACAGAGTAGGTAACCATTATCATTGCATCGTTAAGGCTTAATAAGTTAATAACAGTAGGCTCATTGATTTCTATGTAGCCGCAATAGATAATTCTGTGAGCTCTACTACAATAAGCGGAGTGCCCCCACAAAAATGTGTACGACAACTTATTTTTCCATACGCTGCGTCGCTGAAAGATACAGTAGTGGTACTGCTCTCGTCTATATTCAAGAACATTTTAAATATAGTAAAAATCAAAGATGTGAAATAAATATTTATCTATAACATTTAAAATTTTTGGGAGCATCATTCTCTCTCTCTCTCTCTCTCTCTCTTCTCTAATATATATATATATATATATATATATACGCAAACACCCACAGGGAAAAGGAAACACAAAGTCCGAGCGCTTTCGTGATATATTCACATTATCAAGGAGGAACAGAAAATAGACGAGATTACAAAGTAAATGAGTTAAATAGACAAGCAAAAAATTCACAATCGGCACCTCAAATTAAAGGCCTTAAAGCCCTCTAAAAGATTTTTTCAATTGATAACATAATCTGTAGGCAGCTAAATTACTAAATATAAAAAAGAAGTATACTGTATAGATGAAATTAGACAAAAAAAACAATACAGAGAACAAAAATTATTATAATGGTTATTAACACTAATATTTAATTAAAACAGTCAATTAAATGGCAAGAATTTAATGAAAAACAAATAGATAACGTAGATAACAAATAATAACATAATCTGTAGGCTGCTAAATTACTATATAGATGAAATTAGACAAAACACCAGTACAGAAACAAAATTATTATAAAGGTTATTAACACTAATATTTAATTGAAGTAGGAAATTAAGTGGCCCGAAATTAATGAAAACAAAGGGAAAGTTGCCATCGTCTTACAGATTATTACAAAATTTCTACAAACAGTCTGGAAAAAAATTGTTTTCCCAAAAGCAACCCAGTTCAAAAGTCAATAAACCCCCCAGCAACCAAAGATTATCACAAAGAAATATTACAATTAAAATAGACACATAAGAATGTTAACAGTTCTTACAATAATATTTATTTATTTAACCAGGGCAAACCATTAAGGGGCAAGAATGCAGTTAAGAAAACAGTATGCCCTCGCCAGCTTTCTGACAATGCACGAAATCTAATTTATACAACCCAGGACTAATATTAAGGACAAATCCGCAATATTCTTGATCACACTTGATTCCAGTATATTTCTGCTAACAATAGATTTACTAAACCTTAATTGGAAGCATTTTTCCAATCAATGGGATGATTAGTATCTCTTACGTGAATGAAAATGGCGTTAGATTCCTGGCCACTTCTTATACTGTATTGATGCGTTTAATACGTAACTCAAGGGTCTTACCAGTTTGGCCAATGTAAAATTTATTACATATTGTGCAAGGATTTTATATACAACAACCATGTCACTTAAAGGGAGTTCTTATCAATGAATTCTTAATTACATCTAAATTTTTGAACGCAATATTTACGTTAAAAGTCCTCAGCAGATTCGGCAGATCAGGAAATTCTCTGAATGGTAACACTAAAACATTTTTTGTGTTATAAGGAATCTTATCCTTTACTTCGTAGAAGGTTTTCTTTGCCATTTTTAAGGACTTATCTATGCAGTTCTTTGGGTATTTTAAATCAAAAGCAATTTTGTATATTTTACTAATTTCATCATCAATGAACTCAGGGCTACAAATTCGTAGGCCTCTTAGAAACAAAGTAGAAAGAACGGATCGTTTTACATTAATGTGGTGATCAGAATAATAATGTATATAGGAACAATTATTAGTGGGTTTTCTGTAAATATTGTACTTAAACTTTTTCCAGACCATATATTAAAACATCTAAAAAAGGGATCGAAGAATCTTTTCTATTTCAACTGTAAAATTGATAGAGGAATTAAATTATTAAGTTTGGGTAAGAATTCATTGAGATTTAAAGTCACTGGCCAAAGACAAAGAACATCATTCTACATATCTAAACCATGGAACATAATTAGGCAGAATCTTCCTAATAACTTACTTTCAAAAAACTCCATATATAAGTTACTCAAAATGGGGAGAGAGGGTTTCCCATCGCCATACCAAATTTCTGTCTAAAATATTCATATTGAACAACAAATTTGAGGTTACTATGCACAGCTTAATTAATTCTATAATTGTGGCCCACAGGTAATGGCAATTATGCTTAACCAATTCTTCCGAAAGAAAACTAATAGATCCACCGGGACTCTTGTAAATAAAGCGGTAACATCAAAGCTTACCAAATCTAAAATTGAATTGACACTGATACTATTAATTTTTCCACAAGGTCTACATATTATTTATGTGTGATTGTGAAATTGTGCGAAGGAGAGGATTAAGAATGGAGACAAGCCATTTGGATAGCTTATATGAGATAGGTCCTATAGAACTAACAATAGGCCTTGCAGGATTATTTGGCTTATGAGTTTTAATCAGGCCATACATATAAGGTAATGACGGTGAAGTACTCAAAAACTGTTTAAGTAACATTTCATTCCCCTTCAAAAGTTGTTTAATTTTCATGTTAAATGCACTGTTCACAGTTTCAAGGGGATTGTTCATTAATTTCACGTAAGTGTCCGCATCATTCAAGAGATCATACATTTTTCCTAGATAAACGTCTTTATTGAGGATCACTAAGGCATTTGATTTATCAGCTTTGGTTATATGTAGATTCTGATCTTTTCTTAAAGCTTCATAAGAGTCGAAAAACCTCTGTGGACAATTTGGAATAGAGGGTTTAGACATGGCACTATATACTATACCTTTACAAATATTCACATCCTCTATAGGTAAATCATTATATTTTTCTAAATTACAGAAAGCATCCTTAGTCCAATCACTTCTTTCAATTAGAATTTGTAATTTAATATCCAGTTTCCTTTCCACTACACTACATTCTCTTCTAAGTTTGTTATAACAATAGTCCAGTAACCGTTGTTTCCATTCAGGTGGAATTGCCATATCAAAACTATATCTTCTCGCCCTAGTAACTTTAAAAGTTTCTTCGACTTCAATCTTAGTAATTTCTATATGCTTCTGCAACACTATTTTCTGAAATTCATCGAAGGGGCGTTCTCTCAAATTCAAAAGTCTATTAGAGAGTAAAGAGGTGGGGAGAACTTGTTCAATTAGACATCTTCTTAGAAAGTCCTTAAAAATGGCAAAGAAAACCTTCTACGAAGTAAAGGATAAGATTCCTTATAACACAAAAAATGTTTTAGTGTTCCCATTCAGAGAAAATTTCCTTGATCTGCCGAATCTGCTGAGGACTTTTAACGTAAATATTGCGCTCAAAAATTTAGATGTAATTAAGAATTCATTGATTAAGAACTCCCCTTTAAGTGAACATGGTTGTGTATATAAAATCCCTTGCACAATATGTAATAAATTTTACATTGGCCAAACTGGTAAGACCCTTGAGTTACGTATTAAATTGCATCAATACAGTATAAGAAGTGGCCAGGAATCTAACGCCATTTTCATTCACGTAAGAGATACTAATCATCCCATTGATTGGAAAAATGCTTCCAAATTAAGGTTTAGTAAATCTATTGTTAGCAGAAATATACTGGAATCAAGTGTGATCAAGAATAATGCGGATTTGGTCCTTAATATTAGCCCTGGGTTTACAAATTAGATTCGTGCATTGTCAGAAAGCTGGCGAAGGGCCTACTGTTTTCTTAACTGCATTCTTGCCCCTTAATGGTTTGCCCTGGTTAAATAAATAAATATTATTGTAAGAACTGTTAACATTCTTATGTGTCTATTTTAATTGTAATATTTCTTTCGTGTATAATCTTTGGTTGCTGGGGGTTTATTGGACTTTTGAACTGGGTTGCTTTTGGGAAAACAATTTTTTTCCAGACTGTTTGTAGAAATTTTGTAATAATCTGTAAGACGATGGCAACTTTCCCTTTGTTTTCATTAATTTCGGGCCACTTAATTTCCTACTTCAATTAAATATTAGTGTTAATAACCATTATAATAATTTTTGTTTTCTGTACTGGTGTTTTGTCTAATTTCATCTATATAGTAATTTAGCAGCCTACAGATTATGTTATCTATTTGTTATCTACGTTATCTATTTGTTTTTCATTAAATTCTTGCCATTTAATTGCCTGTTTTAATTAAATATTAGTGTTAATAACCATTATAATAATTTTTGTTCTCTGTATTGTTTTTTTTGTCTAATTTCATCTATACAGTATACTTCTTTTTTATATTTAGTAATTTAGCTGCCTACATATTATGTTATCAATTGAAAAAATCTTTAGAGGGCTTTAAGGCCTTTAATTTGAGGTGCCGATTGTGAATTTTTTGCTTGTCTATTTAACTCATTTACTTTGTAATCTCCGTCTATTTTCTGTTCCTCCTTGATAATGTGAATATATCACGAAAGCGCTCGGACTTTGTGTTTCCTTTTCCCTGTGGGTGTTTGCTTCTTAATAAGGTCACGTGTTATTTTGTGATTTTAGTGCATATATATATTATATATATATATATATATATATAAATTTGAGAATCTGGGAGTGGCAGCTTGAAAACGTTTTGAGTGTCCTTTAATCCGGTCATCAAAATCTGGCAACCTTACCTTCACCACCGATTATTCCAAATGACTGACGCGTCATAAGTGACACATGCTCATAACAGCTCAGCTTACCGCGGTATGAAATTTTGGCAGAAATTAAAGTTAGCGGTATCATTTTCTGTGACATTAATTAAATATCTCTCAGAATTATTGACGTTAAACTTTGTTATTTTTTATTAAATGACTGGTAAACACAAAGATAAAACAAATAAAGGTTGCTACCGATAATGGAGGTGATAACATAAAGAACGCTAATTTTTGGTAGTAGCGGTCGGGTCGTGTGCTTGTTAGTATTGTGAAATGTAAGGTCTCTGTTGCTAGGCTAAGCTACTGGTCATTCTACGATACGATCTACTAAAAATTGCTCTGCGATCTACTGGTAGATCGCGATCGACGTCTTGGCCACCCCTGTTCTCGGCAGTTCTTTTGTTTAGATCTACCCTTTCTCATTCATACCTCTCCTTGAACTAATCCATGAACTGAAACCTGACCTGTCAGATTTACATCACCCCTCTGACCCATTGTGACCACTTCCCAGACCTCAGCTGATAGCTTAGCTCTTAATCCATTTCCAAAAACTGTTACTAAGACATCAGGTAACAGGTATAAAGTGCATGGAATGTATTCTTTTTGTTCAGTTACTTGACAGAGCACGAGTGAGTGAGACATTGTCATAATAGACGCTATGCTGTGTAAGGTGTTTTATTACTGCACTGAGGATACTGAGGATACTTTATATATTTGTGTCACATATTGTTGTTATAGTGGCCGTGCTATAAATTCAGTGTGTCCAGTGCCTTCATCTCATGAGAAATTAATCATGGAAGATGTATTACACAGCGATCTTTTCCGCTTTTACACCGCAGATGATATGAGATATCCAAAAGCAATCTATGAGTTAAAAGGTGGTGATCGTATCAATGCGAAATCTAAGTTTAGGCAGGTGGCTAAACCATATAGCATAGAGAGAGGCGTTCTTGTCCACAAGAAGGAAGGACGAGAAGTTTTGCAAAAGCACGTTTTCTGGAAGTCCTGCAAGCATTCCACAACAGCTCTGTTTCTGGTGGTCATTTTGGAACTGAAAAAACTTACAAGAAGATAGCGGAAAGGTTCTACTGGAAAGGTAAGTCTAATACATTATATACATTTTTAATGTAATAACTAAGGCAACCAAAAATCAATAAAGTCATTTTTTTGTGATTTATTGGGTCATTTTTTAATTTTTGGGGTCAACTTTTTGGTTGCCCTAGTAATAACTAAGGCAACAATAAGGTAATTTTGTGGATGGCTGAGTAAGGAATATGTTATCTGTATAGATTTTTTAATAGCTTTGCCTGATTTGTATTTGATTGATGCTGTATTTGATTATATTTATATCTGAAACTAGGAAGGATTGAATAAAGGTCTTCCCATATCCTTTTTAGCCTCTTTGTTATCCATGTATTTTCTATATAAATGTACAATATATATTATATCTTTTGTTAATCTAAATTTATGTCTTTATAGGTATGAAGAAAGATGTGGATGACTACTGTAAAGAATGTGAAGCTTGTTTCAAAGTGAACTCCAAGTGTACATCAGACGCACCACCTCTACATCCAATTCCAGTGCTCTCAAAGGTGTGGAGTCTTGTTGGTATTGACCTGTTTGGACCCTTACAGGAATCGGCAAAAGGCAACAAATACATTGTGGCAGTGACGGACTACTTCAACAAATGGTCAGAAGCAGCTGGCATCCCAGACAAAACAGCAGACTCTGTGGCACAGTTCTTGTTCACAGTCATCTGTAGACATGGCTGTATGGATGCCCTGATAAGCGACCAGGGTAGAGAGTTTGTTGATAAAGTTATAACAGCCTTGTTAGATAAACTGCAAGTAGATCATCGAATCTCATCCCCATACCATCCACAAACCAATGGTCAACGAGAACGTGATAACCGCACCCTAAAGAGCTCCTTGGGCAAGATGGTCAATGAGGATTGTAATAATTGGGATGATCTAATTCCTGGGGTTTTGCTAGCATATCAAACAACTGTACATAAGTCCACCAAAGTAACTCCTTTTGAAGTCATGTACGGAAGGAAGGCCAAGCTACCTACTGATGTGCAGTCTGCAGCCAACGACTTTGAAAACTTGGATTGTGCTAGTCAGGAATTCGTTGATGAGGTGATGGATTAAAAAAGCATGCTTATCTGTCAAGTGGCCAAAAATATATCGACAGCAAAAGCAGCACAAAAGGAAGCATATGACAAGAGATACAACACTCATAAACCTCTTACTGTAGGTTCAAGGGTTTATATAAAGAACAGTCGCAAAATACATTCTATGGGTTCGAAGCTGGAGCCTCGCTGGATCGGACCTTACGAAGTTGTTGAGACCCTTGACAAAGGACGAGCCCGTCTGAAGAACCTGAAGACTGGACAGAAGCTGAACAACATCTATCACGGATCTAGTCTTAAGGTACCAATTTCTTCCTTTATTACCTGCATTACATTTATTGAAAATACTCTACCCCCCTCCACTCTATGCATAGTTACAACAATCATTGTCCCATTTCTAAGGGTGTTTCCACTAAACGAGGAAACTTGCGTTTTTTAGACGAAGGTGTACACGAGTTTTTAAAATTGCATTCCAACTTGACCAGTAAACATAACCGTGGGAAAAAGATGCAACTGTACATAAGAAAAAAAACTCACTTAGTGGAAACATTTTCGTTGAAAAAAAACTTGTGTACACTCGCGTCAAAATTTTACTGGAGACGTGGCCTAACTATAACTCGTATATAGATTAAGTGAGTGAATTTACTGTACTCTACTAGTCTCAGTAATATACTTAATATGTGCATTATTTACCTGGCTATACTTCTAACCTTCCTTATAATTGATATGTATCCTGCTAACTTGGCATAAAACGCATTTTTTCTTAATTGTTTTTCTTAATTCATAAAACGCATGTGTTTCTTAAATGTTGGTGTTTGTATTCCTACAGATCTACGCAGATGAGACTGAGAATACAGAACCTACCTACATTGATACCTCGGAGCCTGCAGATTCTATCAGTATCAACCCTGTCAGTGTAGAGTCCTCTTCTACTAATTTAGATTCCACCACTGACAATACCTGCAACACCCTCCAGAGGAAACGCAAGTGGGACTCAGACGACAAAGATCTGCCACAAAGCAAGCAAAGTAGAACACCAGTCAAAATGTTCAAACCGCTTTCTGCAGCTGCTAGGCGCTTACTAGCAGCTGACCTTGGGTTCAGGGTAGAGAAGCCTGTTTACTTTGCGAGGTCTGTACAGCTGTACAGCTCCATGAACCAAAGCGAGTATACAGCACCAAGGGTGATGGGAACTGTTACTTCCGTGCAGTCAGCCACTATCTGACAGGATCAGAAAACTCTCACTTAGCTCTCCGTGACAAGGTCGTTCAACATATGAGTGGTACCATCAATAAGAAATTAAAGGACTACCGTCCCAAGACACCAATGACTACCTTAACAGCAGCAATATGAAGGCTAGTGGCACGTGGGCTACAGATGCCGAAATTATGGCTACTGCCAACATGTTGGGTATTGACATTGTTGTATACGTCAAATCTGGCCAGTCTTTTAAGTGGTTTGTGTACCCAGCATCATTTTCTCTGCAGACAACATCTGATCACGTCCTTTATCTCACCAAACATCGCTGATCATTTCAGCTCTGTACTCGCAGTTCAATCTTAGCCATAAAGAAAATGCTTCCAAACTTTTAAAAAATGCCTTTCTACACGTATTATCATTTCATTATATTTTTAAGCTAGTGCATTAATAGCCCTGTATTTCTAAAAAGAAATAAATTACATTGTTATTAAGTAAAGTTGCAAAGTAAAAAAATTGGTATGTCTACAAGTGTTATTATTCCATTGTATTTTTAAATAAAAAAATGCCTGTGTTTACAAGTATTATCATTATTATTATCTCACAAACATACCTGGGATATGGGGGTAGATTCTGGAATTTCCCAGTCTCTACCCCAAACATTAGATACTTGTCAATGACATATTGTCTGAAGGTAGATTCTGGGAGGCGGGGGTAGATTCTGGGAACTCCCAGAATCTACCTGGGGTAGCCTCCAGAAACTACCCCTGGGTAGATTCTGGGAGTTCCCAGAATCTACCCTGGTATAGTTTAAGGGGGGGTATAAATTGGGACCTTACACCGAGATCGAGACCCGGTGACGGCAGGCGGCACGACAATGCGCGCTCTCATACCGCTGCACAGAGTAGAAAATGCCTTCAAGAACTTAAATTTGAAATTCTCGACCATCCAACCTACAGTCCAGACCTGGCACTTTCGGATTTTTACCTGTTTGGACAACTAAAAGTCGCTTTGAGAGGTCAGCAATTCCAAGGCGATGATGACCTGAAGGAGGCGGTGCATGACTGGCTACGCACACAGCCAAAAACATTCTTTTGTGATGGCATTATGAAGTTTGTAGATCGCTGGACTAAGTGTATTGAGAAACAGGGAGACTACGTTGAGCAGTGATGTGTTTATAATCTATCAGATGTGAAAATAAAATTGTGAAAATAAAAAGTGCGGATACTTATTGAATTACCCTCGTATATATAGGGTTGCTAGATTTTGTCCCTCAGAATGCGGGACAAAATTTGTTCTCAGGTTTTTTAAGACCAATTTTTTTTTTCAAATTGAAACTAGAATTCTTCAACGGTTACAACAGGGCTTCTTTTAATGTGCAGCTCTACACAATCACACAATCTGAGCAGGTCTGGAAAAAAAAGTGAAGTTCCAATAAAAATAGTGTGCAGTTCTAAAATATAGGTGTTTATTGCTGAATACAATACAAATAACAAGGTGACAGGTAACACAAATTCAGTCACTTAAAAAGAGTCAAAATTATTTCTGCTTCATCTTCTTTGGCTGCACTTCCTCCTCTTCTCCTGCTCATCTGAATGTAAATGATTTGTCGCCGGAAAGAGTCCTCGAAAGTACGGTTGGTTTTTGGCTTTTGGCCTTTCTCTGTTAAGTATAGTATACAGGTATGGTACTACTAAATAAGGTTAACATTTTACGGTGTCTTGAATTGGACTACCGCAAACTTCTTTAATAACTGCCGCGATTTTTGAGTGGGTAGGCCTAATAAATTTTTTATACATGGTTGATTATTACTAATAAACTTATTACTAATATATTATTAGTAATATAATATTACTAATTATATATAATTACTAATATTTTATATTATATTAGTAGTTATATATATATATATATATAGATACACACAATATATATATATATATATATATATTACACATATGTATATATATATATATATATATATATATATATATATATACACACACACACAATATATATACACAATATATATACATATATATATATACACAATATATATACATATATATATATATATATATACACAATATATATACATATATAATATATACAATATATATATATATATATATATATATATATATATATATATATATATATATATATATATATATAGTATATAGAATTATTATATATACTATATATACTATTATATATAATTATAATGTTATAATGTTATAATGTTTCAGACCAACAAAGACCCTAGGATCCACTCATGGCTGGTCTACCTAACTGTGTTCGTAATTGTGTATGTCCTCCGTGGTGGCGGAGGGGACCTACAATTTCACGTGGGTTCCGAACCAGAAGAACATAAGAAATTTATGTAACAACTTCCTGTACATTGGCAACGACCAATTTAGCAAAACTAATTAATTATCGATTTAAAACTAAAGATAGAATCTCTGGATCCAGAGGATCAAGTCATAATAGACTACTATCCACAAATATGTTACACTCTATATCTATTTATAACCGACAAGCAAACATATCAGATCCAAAGAATCCAGTCAATTTCATTACGGTATCCATCAATACTAGTACCTTGTCACGAAAAATAAGTCACGGTCCATATCGATTGTGGACGAAGTCAAAATTTACAACCATATACATTACAATATATACACTTAGGAGGAAAAATGTAGGTGTGGCTGTAAAGACTGTACAGTAATGCAGAAATGTGTGTGCACCCATCTTGGGTCTCCCATTTAAAGGTGTTTGTGGGGCAAGTGAAGATCATGAGTTTTTCAATACCTCACAGTACTATGGGGGACACCGCTCAGCAGAGGAATCTCTTTAAATGGGGTGTGTAAGGACAGAGAGTATCCCCTAACCCAAGATGCTGCCTCCCTATATCCCATGTGTTGAGCTGTGGGATCTATCCTAACAAAGCTTTAATTTTACTACCTTAAACTATACCCAATCTATCAACATATGCGTCTAATCGATTTTTAAACATGTTTATAGACGTGCTACTAATTACTTCTACCGGCAAACTATTCCAGCTATTTACTATTCTATGCGTAAAAAAGTTTTTGGCAACGCCTGTCTCGAACCTTCTACTTGTCAACTTACACCCGTTATTTCTATTCCTATTATATTGAGATATTTCGAAAAAGCTATCTCTATCTACGTTATCGAACCCATTCATAATTTTGAAAACCTGGATTAGATCACCCCTTAACCTCCTAGTCTCGAGTGTTGTCAATTTTAACTCCTTAAGCCTATCCTCGTACGACTTTGACCTAAGCGACGGAATCATCTTAGTTGCTCGTCTTTGAACTCTTTCGATTTTGTCTATATCTTTGCGCATATGCGGATTCCAAAATTGGACCGCGTACTCCAAATGGGGTCTAACTAATGATTTATAAAGAGGAACTATAACATCGCGCGATTTGTACTCAAAATTTCGAGCTATAAAACCTAACACTTTGTTCGCCTTATTGACCGCTGCTGTACTTTGTTTCGCTACTTTTAAATCACTAGTGACTATAACTCCTAAATCTTTTTCCCGCTCTACGCTTGTTAAATCTTTCCCTGACATACTATACGCAAAATTACCGTTACGCGAACCTATATGCAAAATTTTGTACTTATCCACGTTAAATCTCATTTGCCATGTGACTGACCAATCAACGATTTTATTCAGATCTTCCTGAATTTTACCTCTATCTTCGTCATTAATCGCCCTACCACCCAGCTTCGTGACATCCGCAAACTTTGAAACTGTACTGACTAGGCCGACATCTAAATCGTTAATATATATAAGAAAAAGCAAGGGGCCCAATACAGAACCCTGAGGAACGCCACTCGCTACATTAGCCCAACACGACTCCGCTCCATCAATGACCACCCTCTGTTTCCTACCTCGCAACCACTCTTCTAGCCAATTTATTACTACACCCCTGATTCCATGAGCCTTAGTTTTTTCAATACTATATGAAATGAAAATGAAATGAAAATTAAAAGGTTTATTGGCAGACTATAGTCCATATGACAAATATTATTAATACAATGACAGTTCATATACTAAGGATAGAAATATATGCAATTGATTAGAAATAATACTCTAATGTCGAAGTTAAGTGGAGCTACAGACAGAAGTTTTCATACCAAGAAGTCCATAGCTTAGACTTTAGAGGATAAATGGCAGGACTCATGAATAGCTTGGATGATCGGGTTGGTTGATTTTTTAATTCTTTGCATTAGACTGTGTTGAGCACGTCTTGTTACCTCCGGGAAGCTCGGGACATTGCGGGTAGCAAACATTTGCGAAGCTGAGCATCTCGGGGGTAATTTATGTAAGAGTCTAAAAGACCTGTTGTACAGCAAATTTAGAGTTCTGCCAGAACCTTTTTTATAATTCACCCACAGTTGCTGTCCGTATATATTACTGCAGAAAGTACGAAAGAGAGTGTCTTTAGCTTCACTTGTACAGAATCGAAAGTTCCTTATGGTCATATTCGCTTTAGCACACAGACTTCGAGATTGTTTTCTTAGATCCGAGTCATCACTCAATCACTCAAGGAGCTGGTAATAGTTTGACCCAAATACTTAAACTCTTGTACTTCCTCAATTACTTCACCATTCATTTTAAACCTTATATCAGCTGGCTGATTACAGCTTTTAGGATGAAATTGCATAACCTTAGTTTTTGTAACATTAAAAAAATATGTTTCTGCGAATACACTTCGCAGACTCTTAGTAGCCGATCCAGACCTTTAACAGAGGGACTTATTAATACCATATCATCGGCATAAACTAAGTTATTTATCCTTGTGTTATCTATACAACATCCCACTGTTGCCTCATTAAGTGAAGCAATTAATCCGTCGCTATACACATTAAACAGCATAGGAGAGAGCAAGGAGCCTTGTCTCACCCCGCAAGAGGAGCCAAAACACTCGGATAGTACATAGCCCCACCTAACAGTGAAAGATTGGTGGGAATACCAAAATTTCAATAAATTTAATATGTACATGGAAACCTTCCTGTCTTGTAGTTTTGCAAATAAAATATTGTAGTTCACCCTATCATAGGCCTTACTTATATCTAGGAAACAGCTATAAATAGTTGAATTACTGTCAATGTATTTAGATATTGTTTCTTTAAGTACATAGATACACAGTTCAGTTGAGTGGGACCTTTTAAAGCCAAATTGATTAGATGTCCATAGGAAATCATTTAATCGGCGTAACAAGAGTTTTTCTAGTAGTTTCGAGAAGCAGGAAGTGACAGCAATAGGCCTGTAATTATTGCTGGACAGAATGTCTCCGTACTTATTTTTGACCAGGGGCAAGATATATACCCTCATGAACTCTGCAGGGATATAGCTATGAGCAAGCATGGCTGATAGGAGCAATGATATATGTAGACATACTACGTCATTTGCATATTTTAAGTGCTCATTCGATAAGTCATCTACCCCTGATGCAGAACCAGTCTTTAACTCTTTAATTAACCTCTTTACTTCAGAAAATGATATCAAAGTATTTTCCCTTGTTCCTCCCACAATCGTTTCGCTGCAATCTATCTTAAGATTATCCCTACTCACACTGTTAAGAATGTTAGAATAGTGGTTTTTCCACAGCTGTGCAACTTCATCCTCCCCCGACACCCCATCGATTGTCGGAGGGAGGACATTTTTGACACCCGTTTGATTCTTAATAAATTTCCAAAATTTGTTATTGTCGTTTTTTGTGCGAGCTTCACAGGCTTTTGATACTCGAATAGACTCTTCTTCCTGTTTACATCGCCTTATGGCCGCCTTATACTGACCCCGACTTCTACACATATTTAAGTATACTGGTCCTAATCTGGGTCTACCATGAAAGCACCACAAATCATAAGCGTCTTTCGATTCCCTCTTCAGGGGGGCAATAAAATCATTCCATCCAGGAATAATCTTAGTATGATAGTTGTAAGATTTAATCAGGGGGCTTCCTGCTTCTCTTAACAGGGATATTATCTTACTATAATACCTATCTATGAGTTTACAGTGAGAATCATTTGAGCAAGGATTATTACAGGCAAGGTGCAAAATTTCTAAATTATTAAAGAGGTGACTTGTTCTGTCTTTGTATTTTATTCTCTGCTGCATCGTAACATTAGACCAATCGACGCGATTATTCTTACCTATTGAGTTCTTGTTAAGTCGTGTTGCGCATAGATTGGTAACGTTAATTAATATTTCTAATGGTCTATGATCAGAAAGAAGGAAATCAAGCAGAATATGAACTCTAACAATTCGTTCCTTTAGATTATTACTAGTGAGACAATGATCAATCCACCTGGTGGTACCACTCATATCACTAACGTATGTGAAATTACCACTGGCTACCCCTAATACATCTACATCACTTATACTTAATTTGGCCAATTCGCACATGTTACCCAATTCTACAAAGAATTCCAAGTTCACATGGGCGTTAAAGTCCCCCATTATTATACAGTGAGAATATTTGGGGTTATCTGATAATGACTTAATTTTGTACAGCAAATCAATGTATTCATCTAGATTACTGCCGTTGTTATATGGTAAATAGCAGTTTACAATTAATATGCAATCATTGTTCACTTGTAATTCAATGCCTAACAACCTTACATTATCGCTTGTTAAAAATTTTATGTTTTGACAAATTTTTCCTTATTAAACACAATTAGTTCCCCAAGTGCCCCTATAGAATTCGTGATATCCAGCTCAGACCCTTACTTTTTTGACTCAAGCTCTGTGCACATGTAGGCTAAACTACGTATAGCCCATTCTGATGGAACGGACTGCGAAGACAAATATGCTGAATACCTTGAAACAAACTTCCTGCCTTCCATATTCAACCAGTGTGACGTATACTTGAATCAGGTCAACATATCGGCAGGAACGGGGTACTATGACCCACGAGCCTATCTGAAAAATGTGCTGAACTTTTCCAAAGAAGCGAAGGATACCTTTTTAAGTGCCGAGGGCTATTATGAAGCTAAAGACGAAGGTAGTATAAAGGACAAATTTAAAAATTCTAAAAAGAAGATATAGGAGTGTTTTGGACGTCTGCATACAGACTTCACATTCCAGGAGAAATTGCTTGTGAATGGGTGGATATGAAAATAAAGCTCACCCGCACGAATCCTGAGATCTTTTTAAATCTGGATGCTGATCAAGAAGAGGGAGCAAAACCCGTTGTGATTTACATTATGGAGACATACCTCCGCGTACGACGAGTGAAATTAAGTTCACCAAAACAAATAGAAACTGAAAAAAATTTACTACACGCCACAGTAAAATACCCAATTAACAAAGTGCAGATCAAACTATACACGGTGCCAGCAGGGTTGGCATCGAAACAGATAGAAAACATCGCCCTGGGAAATCTACCTAAAAGGATATTAATTCGAATGCCGGAACACAATTCGATGAATGGAAAATATAAAAAGAATACCTTTAAATTCGAAAATTTCGGCCTTAAAAATATAACTATACGTTAATGGCGTTGCGTTGGGAGGAACATTGGATACGGACTCATCAGACGCTGTGTTCCCGCTTTGCGCAAGAGCATATAGTAATCTGGCCCATATTGCAGGTGATTATGATGAGCTCGGGATTGGGGTAACGCAGATATAATTCATTGATCAATTTAACTTTTATCCGTTTGACATCACACCTGACATCTGCTAGTGTAAATACACACTTAAGTCCACAACAGAGTGGAAACATCTCAGTCAGATTGGAATTCGCCAACCCGATAGACGCACCTATTAGTCTACTAGTATACCTCGAGTCACAAGCCTTAATAGAAGTAGACAGACTTAGGGGCGTTGTCACTGACCTTTAAAATGGACTTGAATACACTTCAGAGAGTAATGAATAGTGAGCGAATCACACGTTCTAAATTTATCGGTGTGTTTGCGAAGAATGAAACATTGAAACTGCCAACTACGTGAGATTGCAGTAGTCTTATTGTGAACACAGATGTTATCGGTAGTGAAGGGATTCATTGATTTGCAATCTATTTTAAAAATAGGGACCGCATGTACTATTTTGATTCACTGGGGACTCAACCCTGGAGTGACCCTGTTATTGTAAAATTTCTCAATCAGATGCATATCCCCGAAATTGTGTGGAATCCCTTCCGTCTACAAGGATATTTTAGTAATACTTGTGGGATGTACTGCCTTTCATTTCTCATGCATATGTCACGTGGTAAATAATATATAAATTTCTAAAAATTATTCGACCCGTGTCACACTCAACGAAACGACGAAATGGTATGCAGGCAGAAAAAAAGTCGTTTTCCGATTGTGCGTACTCGTTGGATAGTATGATGTTTTGTTCGTGTATATATATATATATGTCTATATATATATATATATATATATATATATATCTCTCTCTCTCTCTCTCTCTCTATATATATATATATATATATATATGTATATTATATATATATATATATATAATATATATATATATTTGTAACCAATAATGTTAGTTTGTATATTCTGTAGCTTAAGATGGTTATTGTACTAAAAACATGATTTCTTTCATTTAATAAATTGATGAAAATAAATTTTGTCTCCTTCCCCGAAATAAAAGATCGAAACATAAAAAAAAAAACTTACATTATTTCGTCAATGATGTGACAGTCGCTGGGTTGTCTGCTCGGTAAAACTTCTACCTCCGTATTCAGGTCCACGACATGCGTTTCTTCAAAACGAAAAGATTGTATAACACGTGTCAAATCCTGATCGGACCTTAAAGGAGAAATAATAATTAATTAGTTCATACTGAATCTTTTTTAATTAAAACCCAATTGTTTAAAACATATGCAAAGTATACATATAGTAAGAGTATTACAATGTGACGATATCTTTGAACCGCTCAGAGAAGTTCCTTTAAGAAAATGCCGAATAACATTTATTATAGAATTTATAAAATTATTTAAAACATGCAAAGGATTGCTATAAAAAAATTCAACGAATCAAAACAGGACTTTAGCATAATATTAATTGCAAACTAATCTATAATTGCGGATACCTAAATAAAGCATTTTTAATGTGATGAGATGAATTACCACATCCTTCCATACATATGATGAAATAATCCAGAACAGTGCTCTTTCTCCTAATGACAGACACACTAAATAAATAACCAGTTCGCGAATAATTGGCTACAAAAAATAAAATTACAGGCACATAATTACTTACATTTCTACGGCAGTCCCTTGCGTCGGATCGTAAGTAGCGTCATTGCAAATATCATCAACGGTTTGCGTTGGAAATAATCCATCCCGGTCGGCTGCGTTAAAAAGATTAATCGTGGACACCGCTGCAATGTCTCCATCTTGATATAAGTCCGGTAAACTGTAAAGGTCTTGATTTATGACGGAGGGAATGTTTATTCACTGGTGAAAACGACTGTTGTAAGTTCCTGCTTAAAATATTTCCTTTTATATGCATGATTCCCAAGCACCACCCCAAAAGACTAATAGGCGGTTCGTAAGTTTGATGATTGGTTGTCAATGTAACGGCGGGGCTGTGTCCTGATTGGTTGACTAATGGTGTCGTTATCTTCTCTCCGTAGGTTTAATGCTCACATCTCAAGGTATATTGCCACTTGCAATCTCTACCACGATGGTTTCAAATATTTGCAATATTAAATGCAAAAAACTTCACTTTTCTACGTGAAGGTCAAAATATGATAATAAAAACCCACTCTAAGAGTTTATTTCCACAACAGTTTCGATGCCCACTGGCATCCTCTTCGGGTGGATATAGAAGAGGCTGCCAGTTGGCATCGAAACTGTTGTGGAAATAAACTCTGTCTATTAGAGTTGGTTTTTATTATCATATTTGCAATATTATTTGCGCCCATACTCTTCTCGGTTTTCCCATTTTAGAACCCACCCCTTTACTGCAATATCCCTCAACCTTTTGCAACATTGATCAATATTTTCCACTTTCAATCTCTATCACGACAATATTTTGTATTATTATTATTTGCGGTCATACTATTCGATCCTCAGTTTTCCACAGTTTGATTCATCTATTCGGTTTGACTTTCTACTTACCAATTCTCGCGTAGGAGTGTAATTAAATTTTGTTTAGTTCGTGAAAATGAATGTCTGGTTGGGCTTGTAGATAAATGGGCGCCCTAGGTATCCTAGTGCTTAAGACGCTGGGGTGCTGATCGGAGGTTGAGAGATCGAGTCTGGATGATGACATTGTAATTTCTTGGTACATAAAATCCCCGATGAGCCGGGTGTACCTATGTGAGGTGGAGAGTAAAAAAAGCCAACTCACCACTTCATCAGATCAACTCGAGAGGACGGGCGATAAGCTTAATCTTCGTCGAATCATCGCACGTAATAATAATAATAATAAACCTTTCAATTTTTTAAGTTTTCATTCATTCATTTCATTTCATTTCAATAACAGAGACAATGTAAAGTTTTAACACAACTATGAAGAAGATACCACACAAATTACACGCAAAGAAAAATAAAATAGATTTATATATACTGTGCTACCAGGGAAACAAAATTTGGAGTCGCGAGAGGTATTGGACGGATTTAGGTCAAATGGACCTTGCCTTGGGCAAGTCAGGTGTGAGTTTTTACGCATATCGAGTTTACCTTGATGGTATATCTTAGATATTTAGTGCACACATAACCACCACAAACATTCCCCCTATTCTTCGTTCGTATGTCTTGTATGGTTTTAGTGCACACATACCCAGCACAAACAATCCCAAATTCTTCGTTCAAGTTGTGTATAAAATTAACTATTTTGATTGTATATTTATTTTCTATATATTTCTTGAAATTTTATATATATATATATATATATATATATATATATAGGGTTTCTACATATAAAATAATTTCGATATAAATTTTCCAGGCTCCCAACCCATAATTAGGTACTCTTGAATGAATGAACTTATCTCATAGAGTTTCTTCCATTTTAGAGAATATTTAGGGGTTGCGCAGGCTTAATAAAATTTTGTATTTCATGGATAATTTTTAAAAATTTTATCAAACGGAAACTAAAATAAAGGATGACTAATAAAACAATATAAATGATGAATACTTTAAGAAAATAAACATAAATAATCTTCGCGGTATCTCAAATATGCTACCAAAATTTAAATAAATCTCCATTTAAAGTAGGATCATAAAACTAAGTGTTCTTTCCAAAAAAACATAACATCCCAAAACATGATAAGCAAAACAATATATTCTTCATATTACAAGAAATAAAAACAAAATATTTTTAATGTTACAAGAAACCAAAGCAACATATTTTTCATATTACAAAAAGAGTGTTATTGAATATTGGACTCAAGTGTGCATTTTCTGCTGTCAGGATAGTTTCGACGATGATTAGCGACAACCTGCATCAGATACTGCAGTTGCTCTTCGTCGTGAGTTAATCGGCAATTAAACTGTTCAATGAGGGCCACTGCTCGTTCAGCATTATCATTAACAACTTTTATACCTTTCACAATGCTACATACATATTTGTAACTATCATGAACAGTCCAGAATACAGGATCTTCATTAAGGAATTCGTCTGAAATGTCCAAACTTCTGAAAAACTTAACTGAGTTTTTCGATGTTAAGTCCATTATGTGGAAGCTCGATCCGCTTTGGACAATCATCACTTCCTTCTTTGGTCCTCATGGCCTGAACCATCTCACGCTTAACGCTTACAGGAACGTCTTCGTCGAATAATGCAAGGGGCAGCATTTCCTCTGACAGATACCAGAGATGTGAGCTGAATTTTCTAATGGCAGCTTTTGCGATGATCTTATTTGGGTATCTTTGAAGTTTCTTAAGGAGAATAAGGTCTTCATGCGGAGCAGACAGAAACAGAAGCACGAAACCATGCTCTCATGTAAATTCGGACAGCAAAGAAAGAAATTTCGTTTAGGGCCCTTTCTTCTTTGGTAGTTAGTTGAAATTGACTGAAACAACCATACCTTGATGGAGTAGAAAACCTTAGCCATCAATCGGGCGTGATGCATAGCTCCTGGAGTTTTAAAGCGAATTTATTTTCCATCCCAAGAGTTATGACCCAAGAAAAGAAGTGCCAGCCCCAGGCATTCTTTGTAATCATCTCGAACTGTTCCTTCTTGTAGCATCTTGCAAGCAAAAGAAGTTAATGACCTCTTCTCTTCGTTGTCGATGTCATCTGCAGCAGTCTTATATCTGGACTGATCAATTTGAGGCCAAAACTTCTTGAAGCGCATGAATAAAGGTATTTGAGGGCCAGAAGGTGTTCCAAAATAAGACCCGAAAACAGCTCCAAACACCAATTCCATAATATGATGACGGGATGGAAAATGCAGGAGGTTTTTCCCTAGTTTTGCTCGAGGAGAACGCAAGTTCCTGCGCGATGTCCAGTATTTGAAGCGGTAGTGTCAAAACTCATCCCAACAACGGACTGCTCAAGCCCCCACTTTTGGAGCTGGTTCACAATAGCTTGAGATTGCTCTTCTCGTGTTCCGGAAGAGAGTTTTGGAACACCAAGGAGCTGACACGTGTCTTTGTTGGAGACTAAGACAGGGAAACGATGGACGTTGGCTTGACCATTGAGGTCCTGGAGAATTTTTCCATCCCATTGAACAATGATAGGACAGTCAGTGTTGAACTCTTCCATTATGTGTTGAGCCGTTAAAGAGCGATGCTGCTGTCTATACCGCCTCACACTAGAACGATTAATAACTAGCTCCGATACGTCATGACCAAGTCCCTGTGCAGTAGCTGCCAACACGAAGGCTGCTGAGCGATCACTAACATTCGTGCGATCAAGGGTTGATGCTAGATTAGGAGTCATGATAGCGTTCGTTGCACGTCGACGCTTTGGATATGAAGAACCACCTGCTACTGCACCGAATTCTTCCTTCTCTGTACCCGATTCCTCGGCATCACTGGAAACACTACTGTTATTTTCACTGGAAGAGCTTTCCAAATGTGCAGTTGAGGTTTTTGCTTTGTCCCGGGAAGCCACAGCAGCCTGATATTCCGCATATTTGAGCCTCCGCTTGATAGCCGCTTCCTCCTTCCGAACAAGGTCCATATCAATCCCAGCCATAGATCCTTTGCGACCAGGTTCTCTTTGAGCCAACAAGAAAGCTCGATCTTCAGGAAGTTTTATCATGGCAAGTGCGTTTTCATGAGCGATATCAAAAAGGTTTTTTGATTCTCTCGTGAATTCCGCTTCTTTCTTAACCTGCGTTTCTGACCTCCTCTTCATGCTTTTCTTTAGTCCCTGCCACTTAACAAATAATTTATTTAACTTTTCCATTGAGTGGTCTGTGCGTTTGATAGGAATTCGCGCTCGATTCCAAAACTTTTCTACGTCCAGAAGTACCTCTTTCAAACTATCTTTTACAGTTCTTTTTTCATTTTGGTGAAGATGAAGGAATACTGATAACACCACCATTCGAAGGCAATTTTGCCCCTATAAGTTTGTCCTGCCAGTGCTCCATTAGAAATGGGGGCGCTCGAGTGCTAGGTTTAATCTTTGACATTGTGAAAACTACTTAATAACGCTGAAATGAATAAAAATTCCGATTAGATAACTCACACAATAAAAGTCAATAACCAAATAATGATCTCCGACTCATAATTGTTGATATTAACACATCCACAACATAAACAAAACTTCCATGATAATCCGCAAATATTCACTTTACCATGAGAATGGAATGCTTACTGAATTTACACGTGACTTGTTGTTAGTGATGTACTTTCGATTAAGTAAATATCATATATGCAGACTATGGTGCCATTATATAATTATGAAATTAATAAATGATGACTTAGGTTTACGAAATGTTCATCACTATTAATAAGTGGAAGAATGTATTTTAATTTTTTAAATGTTTATATATTTCTTGGTTACAGTATGTTCATTGAACTAATTGTAATAAAAATAACTATAAATAATAACATTGATAAAATAAATAACATATGTAATGTTTTAACTTGAACACGTTCATTAACCGCTACATGAAAAAACAAGAATTCAGTTTCCGATAGAACCGAACACACCAACGCACCAGGACAGACTGGGGCTCTTTTGTTGGGAAGTGCAACGGCTAATTTAGCCTATAAATAATTTGGAAAACAATCACGTGATGCTTATGTACATATTTAAGTTCAGTTTTTAACTTCATTAGTAATTACAATATCGAAAACAATAAATAGGAGTCGAGAGGGGTTCTCTATGTGGTATTGGACGGATTTAGGTCAGGTTAACCACAAAGGTTCACCTTTTTCCCCGACACTTCACCTGTTCCGAGTTTATACCGTTAGATTTTTTTTTCGAGGAAAAGCAGCACAAAGTTAGTTTCAAAGAAAGGATCGCGGACAAGTTTAGAGATTTAAAATGTTGCATGAATTAAAATTTTTAAATAATTATTATTCAGTATGTTTGTAAGATTTTTTCTTTTAAAGGTACAAGTTCCTTACATCATGAATAACACTGCCCAACAAAAAAAAAAAATTTTTGCTGCTGATTTAATTCTAAGACCTGTTTCTGGATAATACAGGGCTATTGAAATTGATTCACCTGATTTCAAATGAGAATATTTTTTAATGTTACAAATACAGAGTGATTTGTGATACATCAACCAAAAGAAAAACTGTCCAAATTTTGTCTCTCACCTCATAAATGCTCTATGTGACTTCCCCTAGTTACACGAGCAACGTCGACACGATAGTCGAATTCCTCCCATACTCGCTCCAGCATGTCCGTTGTCACTGACTCTACGGCAGTAACAATGCGAGTTCGGAGCTCATCCAAACATCCTGTTTCCTCGAACTGCCGATACCACCGACGGATGCTCTGAGCATCCGGTGGATCTGTTCTGTAACGTCGACGAAACTCACGCTGCACTGTGACTACCGATTTACAGCTCGAAACCTGCAACACACAAAACGCCTTCTGCTGTGCGGACGCCATTTTCACACTGACTGTTTGTTGCTAGGCTAGGCCACGGCGTGACTTTGGAGCCCTCTCGCGGTGATCTTGTAAAACTCGGAGATTTCCTCTTTCATGTGGTGTATGCCCAGTTGATGCACGGTTGATAAGTACGGAAGTATTCTCAGTTGAAATCGGATGAATCATTTTCAATAGCTCTGTATTGATGTGCTGATTTCAAAAATCACCTTAGATTTTGTCCATCACATCAGGTTTTCGTGCAATGCAATATGCCTATTTTGGGTGATCCATGAAGGGCGCTTATCAAAATTGATGATTTTTGAGATCTGTTAACAGCTGTTTTGCTGTTAAAATTTTATCTGTGGAATACGCAAATCTGTGCATTAAATCTAAAGGTCATGTACAACATATTAAAATCTTGGGTATCTGTGATTTCCCCAGGTGTGAGCGTGACGTCATGATCTGAGAGAGATTTCCCATTGGCGGAGTGAGAGCAGCCGGTTCCGCTAGTGACGTTACTTGTAAACTTTCAGCAGTTGGGTTGCAACATGAGCATTAAAGTTCGCTATCTCAACAGTCATCTGGATAAATTTCCAGAAAATCTTGGTGATGTTAGTGAAGAGCAAGGTGAAAGGTTCCACCAAGATATCAAAGTGATGGAGGAACGATACCAAGGAAGATGGGATACCCATATGATGGCTGCCTACTGCTGGAGCCTGCAAAGAGATTGTCTTGACATCTCTCATTCTAGGAAGTCCTATAAGAGAAAATTTATCAGCACTGAAAAGTAAGAAAACAAGAAAAAGACAATGTTAAGAAAACTGGTCCCGTGCTTACTTTAATATGGATTCATTTTTTGCTTATTTAAACACTTTTAATCACTTTATGTGTCAATATTACCATTGTATATTAAAGTTCACTCCCTGCACAATTGTTTACTTTTCCATGCTGATTCTGAGTATGTAAAAACTTATTTTTTGAAAAGAAAAAAAATTGGGCATAACCCTGCCAAAATGCGATATCTCCAAAATATCCGTATTTGATTGCTCGAAAACCTGACGTGATAGGCAAAAACTAAGGTGATTTTTGAAATCAGCACACCAAAGTTACCTAAAATCAGGTGTTAGAATTAAATCAGCAAAATTGGTGTTGGGCAGTGTAATATATATATATATATATATATATATATATATATATACAAACTCAGAATGGTTACCTGAGAAACTTATATGTTAAACACAGACCGTGCATGAAACAAGGAACTCTTCCGGGAAATTACATCCACTATAGTTCGAATAAGTAATGATAAATGACAAGTACTATAGTTTTTCCTTTTTCATGATGGAAAGCCCAACGTGGGCACCAGGTTACACGCAAAGAGGCCCAAAATATAGCTTCCCTCACCAGCTATCTGCAAAGCAGATAGGATCCAGCTTTGGGACAGATCTACGGTAGATCTACGGTTTACAGCTTATACCTAGCCTACTACATTCAGAACCTCAATATACGCAAGACACTCGTTGCATTCACGTAGGATTCAATACATCAAAGAAAAAGGGGTAACTATTGTATTTTTAGCCAAAAAAAAAAACTTAAACCTCAACCGGGACATTGAGCGTCCACTTTTCAAGGCACATAATATGTCAGTTTCAAGATGGGAATGAACTCAGAATGGTTCCCTGAGGTTTTTTATGATACATGCACGGTCTGTGTGTATCATAAAAAAACCTCAGGGAACATTCTGAGTTCATTCCATCTTGAAACGGACATGTTATGTTATGTGCCTTGAAAAGTGGACGCTCAATTCTGCCAGTTGAGGTTTAAGTTTTGGTTTTTGGCTAAAAATATAATAGTTACCCCTTTTTCTTTGATGTATTCAATCTGACGTGAAGGTAGCGAGTCTTTTGCTTATATTGAGGTTCTAAATGTAGCTGGGCTAGGCTGCTTTAAACCCTAGATCCTGTCCCAAAGCTGGATCCTATCTGCTTTGCAGATAGCTGGTGAGGGAAGCTATATTTTTGGCACCTCTTTGCGAGTGACCAGTTGCCCACGTCGGGCTAGCATCATGAAAAAGAAAAACTATGGTATTTTTCAGTTACCATTACTTATTCGGACTATAGTGGATTTATTTATCCTAGAAGAGTTCCTTGTTCCATGCATGGTCTGTGTGTATCATAAAAACCTCAGGGAACCATTTTGAGTTCATTCCCATATATATATATATATATATACACAGAGCGTTTAAAGTGTGTGCTGTTATTTTGTGTGCATTTTTCTTTTATTGTTAATTAAATACACTAGCGTGAAGGTACGAAATAATTTTAATTGAAAATAAATGAATAAAGGATTCCTCTTCTTGATTTCGCGGATTTTTTTTATAAAAAATATAGAAGCTATATAGAAAGGATTTTCAAAAGTAAGTAGACACAGTATACTTTCTAAGGTGTTAGAATAAATGAAAGCGTTTCATATCTTTCGAATTATAGGTAAATTAAATATTGTTCTTACAGAATACTTAAAATGTTTATTGCCAATTTAGTATACTGTAAAGAATGAATTAATATTAAGATGAACGATTTGTTTTGCTAAGCCATGGATTAATTGTCTCGTGTACTTCGTTTTTGTTAATATTGGGAATCGTTTAAATAATTAGTTCTCTTGCTGAACCAATTTAAGGAGAAAGTCATTCTTGCCTTTAATAAATAAATAAATAAGTGGAAACTCGTCTAAATAAGTTAAAATAAATGGCGCACGCTGGCAACTCGCCCTAATAAGGTACACCTGAACATAATTAAATTAAAAAACATACTTGGCAACTCATCTAAATAAAAATTAAAATAAATATATAGTGCTCTCTGGTAACCCCTCCATATATAAATAAATGGTATCTGGCAACTCACGACTCTCTATATAACAGCTGCTTGGCCCCTGGACACTCATAATGCGTCGGACTCCGGTGGAATAAAGAACTCTCTCTCCTTCTTAGGTTGAGGCTTAGGTTAGGTTTCCTTTTGAGGGGTGAGGACATCCCATCTTCTCCCCCAAAGACCTCCTCCTTCTCCTTTCTCTCCCTCTCTTAGGTTAAGGCTACCCCTTTGGGGGAGGTCATCCTCCCTTCTGCCCCCGAAAATCCCTCCCTCCACCTTTGCAGCATTGATTTGACGCATAACCAACCCCCTCCCCACTTTGTTGCATAACCCCTTGCAACATCCCCCTCCCCTTTGCAACATTGCAACATTCCTCCGTTCGTCCATTTTTCACCCATACTACTGAGGTCAAATAATTAAAAGAAAAAGTAAAATTATTAAATAATTGACTGCATACACGTGGACGTATTTACATATAAGGTAGCTACTTACGTAATCATAATCAGCGGACATGTACGAATGCATAAAGTACACATACGTCACACAATAGGTTATGTGCGTAATATAGACGGACACGAGTAAACATGGACTGATATGTTGATAGGGCATAGGTTTATAATAAGTACATTGAATGAATAATTAAATTTGAAATAGTTAAAGATAAAATTAATAAAATATAGCGGTCAAGAAAGGACATGAACGTATGAACGAACATGGCCGACAATATTTTATACTGTATCACATTAGATAAGACAACGTATACATAATGACTTATATAGTATAAATTCTGGGGAAGTTATCATACATTGAAAAATAAGGACCAGTATTGAAGGTATGACAAATACGAGAGGAATCAATTTACTTTACTATGTCATAGCACACACATTGTAGAATATACGTTAATTCATAATTAATACGCCATAGTTATTCAATACTTTGCAGAGTATGTCATTATAGGGAGAAATGAGAGGAAATGAATTTAGAGGGACACAGTAATGAAGGGTTTACAGCCATGGTACACGAGAGAGTGAAATTACACTGGGCAACACGTATTTTATTGAATGATATCTGACACTTGATTCTAGGTAATTTGGGTGCGCTGAATACGAATTTCAACTCGGTTTGGCTCTATCAGGTCCTGATTCTTGTCGACAGCCTATGTGCCATTTTCCAGATTTTTCAAATTAGGACTAAAAAATTAAGTCATGTGTTAAATTTTTTTTTCAAGTTTCATGAATACAAGCAGTTCAAACTACAGTAAAATTACATTATAACGATAGAAATGACTTAAAATAAAAAAACAAACAGATATGAAGCTTTCACTGTGGCAAAAATTTTCTTTTGTAAGACTTTCTAGCGTATTTGCTTGTTGATGGCAGGTCTCTTTCAAGCACCAGCAGTAATCAGCCATCATGTGGGAATCCCAGCGGCCTTGGTACCGTTCCTCCATAATTTTGATATCTTGGTGGAATCTCTCCCCTTGTTCGTCACTTACATCACCTAAATTACTTGGAAATTGGTCAAGATGGCTATTCAAAAAATGCATTTTTATGCTCATATTGCAACCTAACTCTTTGTAGTCCCTTAAAAGTTTTTTTACGATTTCTTCGTAGTTATCTGCCCTATAATTGCCTAAAAAGTTTTCTATCAAGTCCACGAATGAGAACCAGCCATTTTTTTCGCGTTCATTCATGACATTAGGAAAATTGCTGTCTTTAATCATTGTTCTTATTTGTGGACCGTCGAAAATTCTCGCCTTGATTTTTTCATAACTTAAACTTGGAAATTTTGAAGTTATGTATTTGAAACACTCGCCGTTCGTATCTAAAGCTTTTACATATTGTTTAATGAGGCCTAGTTTTATATGCAGAGGAGGAAATATGATTTTATCTCTGCTCACTAAAGGTGGATTAATTACGTTTTTTTCTCCGACAGTAAGTGATGTTCGTGCTGGCCAGATTTGTTTGAAATAATGTTCTTCCTTGGCTCTGCTGTCCCATAAGCAAAGGAAGCAGGGATATTTAGTATACCCTCCTTGTTGTCCTAGCAGAAAATTAACCATTTTTAAGTCAACACATATGATCCACTCGTGCTCCCTATATTTGATAAGATTTAAAACCTTTTCTATATGTTCATACTTTTCTTTTAATTTTGTTGAGTGCCCAATCGGTATCGAGCCGTATAGATTGCCATTATGCAACAACACACACTTAAGACTTCTTTTCGAACTGTCTAAAAACAAGCGCCAATCATTTGCATCGTAAGACTCAACCCCCATCTTCTTTAACAAACCAACTATGTCGCAGCAATATACTAAACTATCCTCTGTTCTAAAATATTTAACAAGTTCTTCTTCTCTTTTTCTGTAAAATGAAATGTATGTGTTTGAAGTAAGCAAGTTTTTCTCTTTAAGTCTTGAAGCTAAAATTTCCGCAGCCTTTTTTGGCAAATTTAGATCCCTTACAAGATCATTCAACTCGGCCTGGTTAAACTTTTGCGGATCGTTTTGACTTTCAAATACGCTGGGGTCAAAATCGGTGTCCGACTCCTCAAAGTGCATAACAATATTTTCAGGAACATCTTCAACTAATTCTTGAGTTGGCAGACCCTTAAATTTTGGAATGGGGATCTCATTTGAATGTAGCACAGGTCGTATCGCGGTGTCGAAATTTGGGTACTCGATACAATGTTTATTTTTCTTAGTGAAGCCCGAAGTCTTGACAAAGCAAAGGTAGCAATCGGTCTCGTGGTTAGTAGGCTCTCGCCACACCTGATATGGAAAAAAAATTGTAAAGCGTTAACAAAAGCGACGAGAGACTTGTTTTTATGAATTTTATCAAAAGTTATCACCCAAACATTTAACATTTCTATGTGTTTCAACCTTATGCAATATTTGAGATTCTTATAAACATTTTCTGTAAATTTTTGTTTATGTACCTAAGTTACAATTACATTTAGGTAAGTTACAGTATACTAGTGATTAAATTACGTAGTTTTATGAAATCATAAATTACCATCGGAACTCCAAAAGGTATTTTTGAATCCGAACCCTTCGTCCAATGTCGCAGTCTTTCAATGCATATAGTGCAGGCTTTATGTGGAGCCCACGATTTATCTTGGTCCCCCAGTTTTATGCCAAAATAAGCTAAGTAAGCTCTTTTTACGAAGTCAGTTATATTTGCTCGTTGATGTGGAAGTGTAAAATTTCCACATATATAACAGAAGGAATCAGGGTTGTTTTTGCATTTGAACTTTCTAGTGCTTGATGACATATTGCTTGATTGTTCTGCCAATTTGTAAAGGTATTTAAAGCCCTTAATTCATATAAATTTAAGAAAATCTGAAATATAAACACAAAAATTAGTTTAAATAGGTACTTATTATGAAATAGGTATTTACAATCTATGAAATTAAACTAGAAACACGGATGAGTAGGTACAATATAAATTACGTCTAATTAAATCAACTATATTAAATCACGATGACAAAATTACTCACTAAATCATATGCCAATTCAAAATTATGTTAATGCCCAAACTTAATTAACTAACTCGACTGACTGACTGACTGACTGACTGATTGAATTGACTGATTAACTCTGGAAACGAGTCGCTTTTATATATTTTAGTTGTCCCTCTAGAATACTCTACAGAGAACAGGAACGCTCGAGAAAATTTTAGAATTCTATGATATTTTTAGCTTAATTTACTAATATTAAAATGGGTTAAAAATGACAAAATTAAAAATATTTTTAGGGTGTTACATATAAAAATATACATAATACAACAATACCATAACAATAGGTACAAATACCTAGATAAAAACCTAGTTGCATAATGTGTAACTGCAAAAAGACTTAGCGAGTATTGAGAAAAAAACCTTTTTATGAATACGACGAAAGAGGAGAGGTGTTGAGCAAAATCAGGACCTGATAGAGCAAAACCAAGTAAAAATTCGTGCTCAGCGCACCCAAATTACCTAGAACTAACTGTCAAATCTAATTCAATAGACAAAAAGTTGAAATTTGTTCCCCAGTGTTATTAATGAAATTTATCGGGTGATTACAAATGATCTTCCCTATTTTAAACATTTATTATAAAAAACTAACAAAGCTACAGCGAAAGCAAGATATATAAATAAAGAACTCAAAAAGTTTTATTTACAAGCTATTGAAGTTCAGTATGAGCTCCTTTTGTGGCTCTTTTTGAGGTTACAACATCCCTGAGTGAGCAATTGCCTGATCGTTTGATCGGGCTTGGGGGCCCATCACTTGGCGAACTCGTTCGCCCGATCTAACCCCCTTTGACTTCTTCCTTTCGGGCTGTCAAAAATGAATTTTTGTTCTACCAATGACAACAATTTTGGAACATTTGAAGGAAAAGATACGTGCGGCTGTTAGAAAAGTTTAGTATGATATGCTACAAAATGTATGGAGGGAAGAAGAATACCGCTTTGATGTCTGCAGAGCCACAAACGGAACTCATATTAAACTTTAATAGTTTGTAAATAAAACTATTTGAGTTCTTCTTTATTTGTATATCTTGCTTTTCGCTGTAGGTGTGTTAGTTTTTTTCATAATAAATGTTTAAAGTCGGGAAGATCATTTGTAATCACCCGGTGTGCAGTTATATACAGTAAATATTAAGGAATTTGGTGCATTTGGAGATGAATTAAGTAAATGAGTAAAGACGTAGAAACAAGGGTTCCAATCATGCCACATTCACTGTGCATGCATAATCTGATAAAAATTTAGGGCACAGGGTTAGATGCAAGATAACAGTAATTAATTATAATCAATTCCATAACAGATGAGAAATGGGGATATAGGAAATATTCTGATGAAACATGTAAAACTATCTAAACCGTCGATTGTCTTGTTTGTACTTTAAAGGAATGAAATTAAGGGACATTCGCTTCTTAGAGTGAACTTCTAATAGTACAGACATGGATACCGCCCAACCATAGAAATGGTAGGTCGCATGGTTGTGACATATATATATACATATACACACACTGCATAGTGACTACTGAAGTGGCAGAAACGTTTGCAAACACCTTAGCAATGTTCCATCAAGCACGACTAAGATGACGTCACGGCGCGGGAATATTCAAGGCAGCACATCGCAACTTCGTTACAAGGACTTCAGGACGCGGCTTGAGCTCTCCCTCCGAAAACTCATTGACATCAGAGCTATCGCCATGTAACACCACTTGTGCAAGCCCCACTTGGGCCTGGTGTCATTCACCTAACTTTATATAAAGACTAATCATTACCTCGCGCGTTATTAATGTCAAGCCATTGTTATATTTACAGTAAAGCATTATTAAAATGTACACATTATTTCAACTGTAAACTATCAAAATATTCTGTCTCATTCATAAATCATTTAATTGTATAATAAAGGAAGAAAACTCATTCTATCAATCAACCTAATTAATAACTTAATTAATAACATAATTTGATCTGCAAAGATCTGGTGATCTCGGCCAAAGCACTTATCATTATCGATCATTAACTATCAATTAATCGTTATTATCATCATTCTTATTATAGTACCGACAGTACCGCAATAAACCGGTAACCATAAATGGGTACTTATAAATTGGTGACTACCCGGAGTGACGAATACCCAGCCAAATGAAAAGTGAAATCAGTGCAAACATTTTTTTTTCAAGTGACATTTTAACAAACTGTATTTAACATTCAGCTTTTTTCTACATAAGGAAAATAACAAAATTTGAAAATTTTCGCCACATGGGTCAGTCATTCAACGGCCTTAGCTGTACACAGCGTCTCTCTCCGCCTTCAAGGAGGCAAACCCCCGTCCACATCCTTCCCGGCTAACGGTTGTCCCTTCCCCACTTCCAAGTTTCCCGCGTCTACGGAAAGTTTCCTGCGTATCTTCTCGTCAACGTTTTTTTGCCAAATATATCACCGGTCCTCTTCTGCCGCTGTACGAGAAATCATTTGGCAAAACCACTTTTGACGACACCCCTACTTCACCAGCGAACTTTTCACCAAGCACGACTTTTTTTTTTACCCCACTCCACGCCTACGGGAAGGCTTAAAAAGCATTCTTCAAGCAAACAGCAAACACACACACATCTACGCAATGTGAGGGCGTACTGCAAAGCACAGACACATCAGGCACAGGGTTGGGATCCCCTGCCTTCTTCAGCTGTCTCTTTGCATCATTCCGCGAATTCACTGCTCCTGCTTGTTTCCGTGGACGACGCTTTTTCTTCCATTCGGCAGGAGCGTATTCATCGAGAAGAATTTTACACGCGACGAGTTTTGGGCACTGCATACGAATTCATTACAGTTCCCCCTGCCCCTTCTCGTCTCCTCCCTTTTCTATCCAACTCGCTCCGCATTCCTACTTTACCCCAACTCCATTCCCTGTGGACCTAGCCGAGTTCCTCCCTCCAGCTCCACAGCCTTCCCCATTCCTCCCATCTCAGCACCCTACCTCATGCCACGTTTTACGTCTCTTCGTGGGGCGTCGTCAGCAAGACTTTCACGCCTCGCGACGAAACATTTTATCGCTTGCATCAAACGTTCTCTTCTTTTCTCGCTCACTTCGTTCTCTGGGGAAAGACTACTTGTAGTGACTACTGAAGTGGCAGAGACGTTTGCAAACACCTTAGCAATGTTCCATCAACACAAACACGACCAAGATGACGTCACACAAGCACGACTAAGATGACGTCACGGCGCGGGAATATACAATGCAGCACATTGTAACTTCGTTACAAGGACTTCAGGACGCGGCTTGAGCTCTCCCTCCGAAAACTCAGTGACATCAGAGCTATTGCCATGTAAACACCACTTGTGCAAGCCCCACTTGGGCCTGGTGTCATTCACCTGACTTTATATAAAGACTAATCATTACCTCGCGCGTTATTAATGTCAAGCCATTGTTATATTGAAAGCATTTGTTCAGGTGTACACATTATTTCAACTGTAAACTATCAAAATATTCTGTCTCATTCATAAATCATTTAATTGTGTAATAAAGGAAGAAAACTCATTCTATCAATCAACCTAATTAATAACTTAATTAATAACATAATTTGATCTGCAAAGATCTGGTGACGTCGGCCAAAGCATTTATCATTATCAATCATAACTATCAATTAATCGTTATTATCATCACTCTTATTATAGTACCGTCAGTACCGCAATAAACCGGTAACCATAAATTGATAACCATATATATATATAATATATATATCTTCATTCGGAACTAAACATATGGTCTTCAGGGGATTTGACCATAGAATAATGTAGTGGGTCCTATAAATTGAACGTTAAAGAAACTTAGTTTGTGTACATTTCGTCTTATTAAGAGGCGTAAACCATAAAAGGTTTTCATGATGGAATCAGAGATCAACGAGTAAGGTATCAGGTAAATACCAGATGACCCTGTTTGAATCTGCTGAGGATGGAGAGCTACTAAGCCCTATAATTAAGCTTCTTGTAAGAGCTTAACTTGTGTACATTTCAATTTATTTAAAAGTGTAAACTAAAAGGTCATTAATCCCATCCAACATCAGTTGATGAGACGGGTGTCAGGTTGTATTCGATTTAAAAAGAGGAATAATTTGTGTGATAGAAAGAATTGAAATAATATTTTATTTGTTTTTATTTTTAAGAACAAGATATATTTACTGTTTTTATTCTTTTTATCTAAAAGGTATTTAAAATTGTTTTAGAGGTCTGTGAGTAAGGTAATAGGTAGCATTCGGTTCTAGAAAGAGAATTAACTTCCTATTCAGGGAAGGAATTGAAATAAAAAAAAATTTAGAAAAATATATTTGCTGTCTTCACATTTGAAAAAATTTGTAAAGCCATAAAACCATAAAACCATAAAAAGGTCGTTAAACCCATCAGCCATAAATTTTATTCTATTCGTCTTCTTAGTAACACACAATTACCTATTATGAAAAACAGGGCATATTTTTATCACTCTTCCGCAGATATCGCTGTCGTGAACACGCATCAGTTGTTGAAGTTCTATTGCGCCTATGTCTATATGCACGTGGTAACGGATACACAGAAGCGCTCGGCCTTATTCAGTGACGTACTTTGTCTTATTATTAATATCAGTTTTATCCTTCAGACAATGTTACCAGTGTCCACTATACTATATATTCACAGTAGCATTGATCAGCGTGCTGAATTACATCAGATGGTCTCTAAACCTTATATACTTTCAAATTTTTGTTTACATTTTTTATCTTTTAAGAAGGTGGACCCTAGATTTCATAGTATGACGTCACATTTATATACACATGTATATTTATTATTTTTATTTATTTATTTTTCATGTTAGGTTAAGTTAGGTTAGGTTGGGTAGATATACTCTATTGTGGAAAAGGTTTTAACAGGAAATAAATTTTTGTTAAAATTTAAGGATATTATCCTGTTTGCATAAATTAAAGTATTAATCTTTTAAATGTTTAATATGTGTATAAATTGCCTCATGGCCACAGTAGAGGACTGGCAAGCTCTTCTTAACCTAACAACTCCAGAGTTGCCAAACATATAATCTTAAACGGAGACTCCAAAACTCTAAGTGCTCTTTTCGGCTATTATAAATCACATAAAAGAGTTAAGTATAAAACCAAAATTATATAAATTCATTTGCTAACATCATTATTTGACTAGGGTTTTGCAACCTTAATAATCATTTGTAAATATGGCACCAGGGAGCTCAGTAGTATGCCCGAAAACAAGACGAGTGCAGAGCAATTGCAATGAGTGCCACTGCCACCCTCCACCCCCTCGTTGCAAGGTGCCAACCCCCTCCCCCAGTACCAACCCCCAGAGTGCCAAGAAAAAGGGGGGAAGCCCCCAGCAAGCTGGAGGGAGTCCACCTAACCTCTTTAGAGGAGAAGGTGGGACGGCCTCGCAACCATTCTTCAAATAATATTTGACATAATTTGGCGTAATTATTGTTAACTATAAATATATAACATTGTTGTTAATCCCCTTTAAATTATAGAACAACGGAGAACTCTCCTTCATTATATAAATTGTATCACCTATTTAGATTACTTCAGTATCAGATATGTCAATTAACAATTTGCTAAAATTGTAATTAACGGTAATAATTTAATATGATGTTATTAATGTACTTAATGTACTCTGTACATGTCGGCACCCCGACATTATGTCGCCATCCAAAAGTGTATGCCTTACAAAAATTAGTATTTTTTTGTTAATTTTTTTTATCTTTCTAAATTTCGTTGTATGCTTAAATTATGCTTAACGACAGAATTCTTTAGCTCTCCAGTTAAAGTGGGAGCTTAACCTTCAACTGCACTCCCCCAAAATTTAGACTTATTTATTTCTTGTATTGTAAATTAAATCATTCCTGCCTTACCCCTTTCTCGCGGAGGACAAGCTTCCTCCCTTTAAATTCCTGCCTGAGCTATTGTAAAAAGAGGTCGAACCTCTCCCCCTGTAAACTTCTGACTTTCAGTGGTTATCGTAAGAGGCTATAAATTCATTTCCCTCCTTCAGCGCCTCGTTCTGTGGTTACTTTGTGTAATAAAAATCATTTGAGTGAACGAAAACTCCCATTGAGAACTGAAGTGTTTCCATTCACTCCTTCGGAAAAAACTTGGTAGAAACTGTGTCACATTATTGTTACTCGGATGCTCTACGACTAAGGCCGAGCTTAACCAACAAGGACCACCTTCGTTGGCTTATCCAAAGTGCGTTCATCATAAAAGTCGCAAGTGGGCAGTGGCTCGCTCATACCCGCGACATACATATACACACACACATCTATTATCACAGGTAAGGTAATAAAGCATTTTACTCCAATTTATTCTTTTAAAACACGAGTTGACCATTTGAGTCGATAATACCTGTCACGAAAGGTAAATCCCAGTGGTTACTTATAGTTGAGTGGGTCGTATTACATCAAAAAATTAAGTCATTCACAAAAAAAAAATTATTCAAGGACATTATTTTATTTATATATATATATATATATATATATATATATATTAGTTATTTTTTGTACCAAGAGTATAACACATCGGCGCCTCTGCACCTGGAACTAATGAAAGAAAACCCACCTGTGTGGAAAGTGACAGGTAAAATTTCGAAAAGTACCTGACATCTGTTATTTTTGCCTTAAATACACTTTAATATACGTCAGATTGCTCGACACCTCAGAAAAACAATTTTATTTTCCAAACAAAACTCTCTCTCTCTCTCTCTCTCTCTCTCTCTCTCTCTCTCTCTCTCACTCTCTCTTTCTCTCTTACGGTCCTGTTCCATTTCTGAAAGAAATCTATGGAATGAATAAGGCATATTTGGTAAAGATACGCCCCGACAATTCGCGGCTCGTCCAATTACAACTCAATGGGTGGAGCATGAGAACGTATCCAGGATCTCTGGTTGGTGGAAAACCACATGTTACAGCTACACCCAAATTCTCTGGCAGGCAACAGGAAACTCGCGAATCGAATACTTGGGGTGGGGCCAATCGGAGTCGCGTATATAAAAGGGGACATTTTTCAGCTGGATCAACAACAGTGATTTTATCAACGTCTAACCACACATTCTCTCATCATGGACACTTCCATTCAGACACATCAGCTTTACTGCTCCCCGCAATTGTTTGAAGAAGGGGACCGCTCTGCAGGGGCTACGCTCCATCTTTTCGCAGCGGCCGACCGGAACGCGCTACTTTCAACGCAATCCATCGCAGAAATTTGTGACGGCGAGAAAGAACCAGCGGAAACACCATTTGAAATGTGAGAAATTACGTAATAATTTAGTTTGTGATTCATTCTCGGGCTAAATACATCGTATCCTTCAGTGCTTAACCCTTGCAAGTGTTAGTTAATTTATGAAAAGCCATACTAAATGAAGTGAAAGGATATCTGCGACGGGGCTTAGTAGCCCAGCTAATCTTCCTTCCTGAGAATGTCATTTTGACAGTGAATTTTATTATGCTATGAAGGTATCCTTTAAAAGTAAAATTTTATTAAGCGTTTGATTCCCTGTACGTGTTAACTTAAAAATTTATAGTAAGTTCTACAGATTGGTTTTTAGAATTACTAAAACTTTAAAGGTAGGGAATTACTGCGGTCCCGGGTTCGTGACCTGGTGCTGACAGATGATGCGTACAACATCCAGCTAATCTTCCTTTTGAGCTCAGTTAGGCTAGTTGCTTTGTGTTTATTATTTGATCCGGTACCCATCCTCCATTTTCTCTTATTGTAACGCCTTGTAACTCTCTCTTCTTATATATACAGGGTGTTTCAGGAGGGAAGGTCAATAATTCGGGAGGTGATAGTATCAGTCATTGTGAGAAAAAAAGTTCATATGAACATTGTCTAATTCTGAATGGTTACGGAGATAGAGCTCTTTGAATTTACAAATACAAAAGTATTGTTAATGGTAATCAAGAAAGAGAAACCAATTACTGTTTCTAACATTTAATGCTTAAACAGTGGCATTTTGAATGGTATCAGATACAGAAATGACAAATTTGTTACAGTTTATAATACGCTTTCGAAAATCCCACCGTCAACCTCAATGCACTTTGCAACTCGTGTGCAAAGATCGTGTGTTGTTCGTCTGAGTTGATCTTGACGTTCCTTTATGCGGGCAGCAGCATCCAAAATGCGCACGAGCAATTCGTCTCGTGTATCCACCTTTCTTTTGTAAACTTGACTTTTCATCCACCCCCACAAACAATAATCTAACGGAGAGAGGTCTGGAGACCTTGGTGGCCATTCAATGGGACCACCGCGGCCGATCCATCAACCAAGGAAAGTTTGATTTAGGTACTGCATCACCAGACGGGTAGAATGTGGAGGAGCTCCGTCATGCTGAAAGTATATACCAGCGCGTGTAGCCAAAGGAACATCCTCCAATAGTCCTGGCAATTCATTTTGCAGAAATTCTAGGTAACTTTGTCCTGTAAGACGATTCTCTAAAGTAACAGGGCCAATCAGTTGAACATCGATGATCCCCCACCACACATTGGCAGAGAAGCGATGTCGAAAATTGGAGCGATGTTGAAAATTGGTTTCCACAGTGGCATATGGATTTTCGTCTGACCACCGATGAGAGTTACGAGTGTTGTTGATACCGTCACGAGTGAAAGTAGCTTCATCGGTGAACAGTATTAATCGAACCAATCGGCGATTAGCATTTATCCAATGACAAAATTCCAGTCGCATGGCAGCGTCTCCTGGTTGAAGGTGTTGTACACGCTGTACATGATATGGATGCAAGCCTTCCTCACGTAATGTTCGCCATACTCTTGTGTGTGGTGCACCGAGACGTGTAGAAATTCTTTGTGAGCTAGTAGTAGGACTACGCTCTACCAACTGAAGAATGTTTTCCACTTCATCCACATCTTGTTGACCTTCACGTTCAGATGAAACATGAGCTCTAGGAAGTGTACCAATCTCACGCAATGTGGTGTTGAAAACCCTGGTAAACACTTCGATCCGGAATTATGCGGTTCGGAAACCGTTGACGGTATTCTGCAACAGCAGCTGTTGCGCTTCCATCGCAAAAGCCGTAGACGTACACCATATCCGCATATTCGGCATGTGTCAAGGTGTGTGGCATTCTTAACACTGCTTCAAACACCAAACAATGTCACTCACAACAGTCAGCTGTCGATTGGCTTATATTACATGCTTACATTTCAGCTTACATGGGTCAAGGTTATCGAGGAGGGAAGGGGGAGGAAGAGCTGCGCGCGCATCAGATTCAAACAGCTCTATCTCCGTAACCATTCAGAATTAGACACATGTTCATATGAACTTTTTTCTCACAATGACAGATACTATCACCTCCCGAAGTATTGACCTTTCCTCCTGAAACTCCTTGTGTCTATATATATATATATATATATATATATATATATATATTATATATATATATATATATATGTGTGTGTGTGTGTGTGTGTTTATGGAAGTATATGTTAACATCCCGGTTAGGCCAGCTGCTTGCTGTTATTATTTGATCCGGGTGCCCTAATCGGCTTTATCTTATTGTAACTCCTTGTAACTCTCCCCTCCCAAATATACATCGCGGTGCCCTGACATATAAATGCATTTTTACTACAGGTTTTTGTGCTAGGCTTTCTGCAATTAATGTATTCTATTAAGTATTGAGAGAGTAAATTTTGTTTCTCAAATAATTACGTGTTGACATTTATTTAAAATTAGTTTGTGAAATGTTTCATTAAAATAGCGTGTATCCTCAATTTTATATATATATATATATATATATATATATATGGAACAAATGGATTTTAATTAAAAAGGATTCAATGTGGATAATTCGTTTAATATCAGCTAGGTGCTCGATACTCTGTGACGGTGCTTAATCATCCAATATGATCATTATTGGAAAAACGTATGACCTATCAAAATAATTTTCTGTCTACAACCGTATCCTTTCTCTTTATAGGACCAATGCGGGACTCGATCGTGTTATAGTTACGTTTCGTGACAGCTTTGAAGAAAAGCTAATAGTCGACGGCGAATTGGAGGTTTTACACAATATAGTTACAATTTTATATATATATATATATATATATATATATATATATATATATATATATATATATACGTATATATATAAACAGGAAGTAATGTAAGCTTTATTTTCTTTTGGTTAAGAACAAGACAGTGTATTTTCATCAATTTGTTAAATGATAGAAATCATGTTTCATAAATTAGTGCAATTCAGCTTAAATTAGCTACAGATTTAGCATCCAATAAATAAGCTACAGAACACAAGACTGACATTATTGGGGACATCCTATATTTTATACAATATAGTTACAATTATATATAATATATATAAACAGGCGTAAAACTTTACACAATATATCGAGTGCGCACATATTGGGACCTTTTTTTTATCCGCCCGCATACCATTTCGTCACACCTCAGTGTCGCACAAATCGAATAATTTAAAAAAAATTATAAACCCCTTTCCACGTGACATGTGCATGAGAAATGAAAGACAATATATCCCCCCAAGTATTACTAAAATATCTTTGTAATCGGTGGGGATTCCATTCAGTTTCAGGGATATGCAACTGTTCGAGAAATTTTACAATAACAGGGTAACTCCAAGGATGAGTCCCCAGTGAATAAAAATAATACATTCTTTCCCTGTTTTCCCTTCGCCACCAACAACATCTCTGTTGACAATAATTCCCTCGCATTTTCTCGTAGTTGGTAATTTCAATGTTTCATTCTTCGTAAACACACCGATAAATTTGGAGTCTGTGATTCGGTCACTAATCATTACTCTCTGAAGTGTATTCGCATCCATTTTAAAAGTCGACTACGTTCCTGAAGCGGTCAATCTCAATTAGGGCTTGTGACTCGAAGTATACTAGTACACTAGTAGGCGCGTCTATCGGGTTGGCGAATTCCAATCTGAATGAGATGTTCCCACTTTGTTGTGGACTTAAGTTTGTATTTGCAATAGCGGGTAAGTCGGGTGTGATATCAAACGGGGAAAGGTTAAATTGATCGATGAATTCTTTCTGCGTTACCCCAATCCCGAGCTCATCATAATCACCTGCAATATTGGCCAGATTACTATAAGCTCTTGCGCAAAGCGGAATCACAGCGTCTGATTAGTAGTCCCACCCATCGCAACGCCATTGACGTATAGAGTTATATTTTTAAGGCCGAAATTTTCGAATTAAAAGGCGTTCTTTTTATATTTTCCATTCGTCGAAGCGTGATCCTGCATTCCAATTAATAACCTTTTAAGTAGAACTCCCAGGGCCACGTTTTCTATCTGCTTCGAGGCCAACCTTGCGGGCACCGTGTATAGTTGGAGCTGTATTCTGTTAATTGGGTATTTTACTGTTGCTTGTATTAAATTTTTTTCAATTTGGAGTCAGATTTGACGAGTCAGAAATAGTGCTACTTCTCTCGACAAGTAGTAATCAGCCTATGATTCGAGAGAAATGTCCTCAGCTTATATCAGTTAAAAAAAATGATCAACCATAGGTTTCATTCGCCTAGAACACTTCTTTTTTGATGTCCTTTTACGTTTAACGCCACGTGTTGGTAACCCCTTCTTCCGGACAGCCCTCTTTTTCTTCCCGCCACCACGCATTTTTCACTTTGCATCTTTGACGATTTCGTCCCGTGTACGTTTTAAATGTTTTTAGAGCTCCTTTAGGTTTAGCTCCACTCATTATGTCTTCTACCGTGTTAAAACCTGATTGTAACGCTTTCCTCCCGAGGTATCTGACGCCCCTCTTCAGTAATGGGACAGCCGTGCGTAGTATGGTTGAAAAAATGGAACCAAGACCACTCCCACGCTGATATCTCACCCCTCGATAGACTGTGAAAGGCCTTCGAGTCATTATAACTGAATGCGACGAACGCGTAGCTTCACTGTTAAGCTCCCATCACCGAATGGGAAATTTTTGCCCTCAATCGTTCTTATATATATTGAGATATTGGGTAATAGATTAGTCTCAACATTCACATAATGGGGCTTGTCATATGTAATGCTCAAGCTCTTCCGTCTATGGTTGGGAATGTGTACAATGCGCAGCAGACGCGCCTGGGTATCCCCAACAAATTGATGCTCCATGATATTGCTGTATATATAGCACATGTCTGGGGATGGATAGCCATCACCCAATTTCGCCAATTTCAACTGGTACATTAAGCTGGACAAGTCATGTTGTGCCTCGTGAAAGGTATCTCTTTGGAACGCTGCTCCATATCGGCCATCGGTTATAATTTGGAAGAATCCTTCGTCTTAAATATTTCTATTATCCTGTGATTTTAGAGTCAGAGCATGTGCAGGGGTTTCTTTGTTTACGATCTCGTATGCTAAATCAGCCGTAACATTTGAGCATTCTAAACTTCCGTTTAAGTCTCTCACAACATCCTCGGCTGCACCATAACGACCCAGGCCTAGCGTTACTACTGTAATGTAATACAGGGCCTCACCACTCCGGGCGGCACGCATGGTTTCATCCCTAATTACCCCTGCCTTTTCACACTCATCACGATCTCTAAGAACCGTAAAAATGGGTTCTTCATAATCACACACTCATCACGATCTCTAAGAACCGTAAAAATGGGTTCTTCATAATCAATACTTAAAAAACTGGTGGATAGCTGAATTTCGCATAACCCCACCTCATACGAATCACGTTCCAATTCAATGAGCCCATGAAGTTCTATTATAAAGTTGGCTAGTGTGTTGTTAGGATGTACATACAGAGGAGACGAGGACGAGAGTGTGACATAGAAGTGGTTAGGCGCCATGTTGCATATTATTTAAGCTTCATTATTGCATCACCTTTTATATAGGTGTTGAAGCTTTCTGGGTACCCTAGCCATTTCACCAGCTACATTTTTCTCTTTCCTGAACCTCTGCTGCCTAAAATTTTTTCAATTTTAAACACATTTTTTCCTAAATCAAATGTCACTTTCTGCAACTCCTCGCGGTAAAAGCCTCCTGCGATTTCTTCCCCATTCAAATCTTCAACGTAATACATCATTAGCTCGCCTTTAGGTCTCATCGCCCTAACTTTAAAAATCTCAAGTATCCATCCTTGCTCAAATCCTTCTCGAATTTATTTTCCGAACGCAATAGCCTTACATAATCATTGATTATGAAACGTGTAGAGTGTGGCGGTGCTCTACAAATATCTCTTCTCACCTCACACTCTTTGTGCGTACCTCTTTCTAAAACCTCGTTTAAGTGTTGTCCCAATCGCGCGACGGTGTGAACATTTGTATGATGATTGATGAGGCCAATGATTCCAGAATGTTTATATATCTGTATGTGTTTTTATGTGTAAAATAGCAGTACATGCGTTCCTTCATGGTACGTTGAACTCTTTCAGCTAAAGAGGCCTTATGTATAGAATTGCTAGTGTAGTAACTGATATTAAACTCTGTCAACATGTTCTGAAAAGCTCGCCCTATAAATTCTTCCCCCATATCCGTGCAAATATAGATGGAACCTTGTTTTTTTTCAACATCAGCGTTTTGGTAGCTTTAGCAACTGTTTCAGGGATTTATTTTTCAGACGAATTAGCCACAAATATCTAGAGAATATATCTATTATAATAGGATGTAGCAATAACCATCATTATATTGAATATTTGCATGTCTGTTAAATCCGCTTGCCAAATAGAGTCAATCGAAGCAGCTGTTGTCTTGGCTGTTTTAAACCTTTTTCTCACCGCTTATGAAGTGTATAAGCATCCTGCTCCCGATAAAACCTCTCAACATCTTTTTTCCCTTCTCAATCATTGTAAACACTTGTACAGTCTATGAACACCACCATAGGAGGCTGGGTTAGAAATGTCATAATAGCATTTTCTTAATATGCTAGCCATTTGCGTATTTTAGAGACACGTGGATAGGGTTGGCCGTTGTTGTTTGGTCTCTTCTTTCTCCTCTTCAGAGATGCTGCCGTTGGGGGTGATGGCATACTCAGTTGTGGCACATGCCAGAGGAGCGGCTCGCAGGTAGGCACTGTGGAACTGCAGCACCCCCATGATCTTATGATCTTTATATTTAAATATTTAAAATAGCCTCTCTGATTGTTTTTTTTCAATGAACTTTGAGTTTTTAAATCAGATTATATCCTTTTTTCCTTAAACTATTTCAATGCCGAACGAATGAATCACGAAAGTAGCTTCAGCCTTCCCGTGGAACTGCGTACTTAACAGTTCCAGATTTTGTTCGAAACGCTTGAAACCTCGGTGGCGGACGTACGAAGAGCGAGTCAGAATCGCGGGTTTAAGAGGATCCAAAGCACTGTGGACAGAGCAGTGCCGATTTGTTTGTTTGACGTGGTAGTTGTGTTGCTGTATCGTTTGCTAATTCGAAATTTAATTTCCGAATTGCATTTATCAATGATTCGTTATCATTTATTTTTGTCGTGAGATTGAAGTTAATTATATAATAACTGGATTATTTACAATATATAGCTTTCATTTCTTAGAATATTTTTTTCGCAAGTGACTTTTTTTTTTTGAAATTTTAACTAGGCGCCTATTCTATTATCATGGCTGCGCTAGCCCCAGAAGTGAGTCGGGTGACAGTGAGTAAAATTCAGTCTCGTAATTTTTCACAGTTATCTCTTCAAGAAAAAATAGCTATTAAAACTGAAGGACGCCCTACACCAGAAATTCAAATATCTCAGCCCGGAATAAGTAACAATAAGAAATATATTCGTAGTTTTAATTCAGAATGGTATAAAAAAAAAAGTTGGCTTTGTGGTTGTAAAGTTAAAAATGCATTATTTTGTTTCCCGTGTCTACTACTCGGTGGTGACTTGACGTGGACAAAAAGTGGTTTTACAAATATAAACAAAATGGAAGAAAAAACTGAAAAGCATGAGCGTTCAAAGAAGCATATTGATAATGTGATTTCCCTGTCACTTTTAGGAACGGTAAATATCAAAGAAAAACTTAGTGAGGCTTACAAACTCTCGATTATCGAACATAATAACAAAGTTACCAAAAATCGTGAAATATTGTCGAAAATAATAGACTGCATTAAATTCTGCGGAAATTTTGAGATTTCTTTACGTGGACATGATGAAAAAGATGATTCGGCAAATCCAGGTGTATTCAGGGGATTAATTAATTTCGCATCAAAATTAGATCCCGATTTGAAAAAACATTTAGAAAGCAACACAGTCTTCAAGGGCGTTTCCAAAACCATTCAGAATGATATTCTTGACTGTGTGCTGCAGGTATCCCCCAATCAAATAAAAAAAGAAATTAAAGAAGCTTCGTTTGTGGCGGTCATGGCTGATGACACAACTGATGTTTCTGAACACACTCAAATGGTTATTGTTCTGAGATACGAGCTGAATGAGGAAGTCTTTGAGCGCTTCTGGGGTTTCTTTACTCCGGAAAATCAAATGGCAGAAGGACTATCTAAGTGCATTCTAGATCAGCTAGATATTCTTCTCAAGGAAACAAGCAGAAATTAATTGCTCAGACATTTGATGGCGCAAATGTCATGAAAGGAAAAAAAGGGGGAGTTCGGGCTAAAATTAAAGAAGTTTACAATAATGCACACTTCATTCACTGTTATGCCCACCAACTGAATCTGATTATGAAAAATGCAGCAAGTACTACCCGAAATTCACGAATATTCTTTTCTAACCTCTTGGCTATACCAACATTTTTCTCCAGGTCACCACTTCGTCTCTCTATCTTAAGCAAACATATGGCCAGCCGCATTCCTCGTCCATCCCCTACTAGATGGAATTTTCATATACGCACCGTAAACCGCGTCTATGAAAATTTCGAACCGTTAAAAAAATGCCATGAAGAAATACAGTCGACAGCAAACGCAGATCAAACCATTTCAGAAGCAACAGGAATTTTGCACGTTTTGAATAACGAAAAGTTCATCTTTTGGTTGAAACTTTTTCATCAGATAATGCCTCACGTAGAAGTCATTTACAATCAAATGCAATCTCGAGCTATTGACTCATGTAAAGTACAAGAATATATAGCAAATTTCAACAATGCCATTTTAAAAATAAGAAACTCGGAGTACTGTGAAAATCCTTCAAAAACACTCATGATTGAAGCAAAGGATGAGAGGTATTCATTTACCAAACAATTAGTAGCTGCTAAGCTGTTTACCAAGGGAAACTTCGATAGCTATAATATGAAAATGCCTATGGAAGAGGTAACGGTGACCACTGTTAGGCATATCCCATGATTGAAAAAGAAAAGTTTCTTACTGAACTACAAGTTTTCTACAGTAGACCTGATATGCACAATTACGACAGGTTAATTGATCTGCTGAAATTTATCACTGAAAATAATCTAGTAGATGTTCTTGGAGAACTAGCTAAGCTCATAAAAATTCTTTTGACCATCCCCATGACTACATCCGAGGCCGAACGCTGCCATTCAACATTAAAAAGAATAAAGACGTTCTTAAGGAGCACTATGAATCAGGAAAGACTAAATGCTCTTGCAATGATTTCAATAGAGAAAAATTTGATCAACAGTACACAGAATTTCAATGAAAAAGTAATAGACCTTTTCGCTCAGAATAAAAACAGAAGAATGGAATTTGTTTATAAATAAAATTTTTGGCAAATTCGAAATTACCCGTTAAGCGTAAATACCCTATAATTGATTTTATGATACTATTTTACTTATTTTTATGACTGAGTAGTGAGTAGTTATCTATTTATCTATTCGACTTTCTCTCTCTCTCATATATATATATACTCGACACAATTGTTCGCAATTTCTGAGGCAGCACCCCCATAACTGAAAGTCACGAGCCGCCACTGTGCCAGACTTGCTCCAAGTCTTTTAACCTATTCAGATTTCCTCTCATTGTTTTGGGGACATTTATTTGTTGTAGTCTTGCTTTAATATGCTTCCATCCTGATGGTGAGGGCCTGTCCCACTTTCTCACCAGATCATGGATAATGTCGACGATATTCGATCCCTGTACCCTTGTTCCTTCAACAATGACCTCGTCCACTTTATGATGGAGTCCTCAGTCAATAGATTATAAAGATTTAAGCCTTTATTCCTCAATGTATGTGGGAGACTGCTTTTTAATACATGCCCGATGTGTTGCGTTTCGTTATTCTTTGGTTGGTCATTTCTAACGTCTGCCCCAGGTCCTATGTCGCCATGCTCATCGGTGCCCGCGCTGTGCCTAATAACCACGAGGATCTCTGTCAGATTCTTATAATCTTCGTACTCATGAAGAAATTTCTGCACAGCCTCATGGTAGAAGATTCTTTTCTCATCAGGTGACTTTTCACTGTTTAATAGGTCTATCAATTCGCTTTCCGTTCTTTTAAGCCTGCTTTTACGGGGTTCTAGAACCGTGTTTGGACTCTTTGAACTTTGCAGTGAAGCATACACCTCGTGCGGAATCACTACCACTTTCTTCATTATATTAATCTAGTCAGTAAAAGTCCCAAAACTGAAAATAAGATGAGGAGGAATGATCCCCCTCTTTGTACAATAATTCGCTTTTTCTTCCACACATTTTGATTTTTACGAGCAAGCGTGCGTACTATGTTCTTGTAACGACGTAGGCGAACCTTCTGAAGGGATTTCATTGTTACATTATATTTTTTGACATTAAGGCAGATTTCACAGATGCATTTTAAAAAGTCCGAGTCGATATTTTTAACAAACATCTGCTGCAATGCACGGGGCAATCAATAATATATTTTTATTAATTCACGGTATTTCTTTAGCCTATTTGTCATTCTGGAATATACACCGTTTCAGGCTCGTTTGGGAATATATTCGTTCTTAGAAGCACCCTAAATGTGTTTCGCGGGTGAAGGACACAAAACAAATATCCGTAACGTTGACTTGTAGCTTCTTCATAAACTTCCAAAAACTCCTTATGCTGATTCGGGAACATTTGATTGGCTAATACCCCAATTTGTGACACATCTCTACTTTGCGCGAATAAAACTAGATATCGTGTATTTAACGACACATCACGCATGTATCTATTTTTTAAAAATAGATTCTGATTGATGAAGAATATGCTTATGTTAAGATGGTGGGAGAACACTGTAAATGTCTCGGCAAACGTTTTATCTATTTCCAACATGAGATCATCAATTACAATGACTGTATGCTCATTTCCCTTTAATAAATTAACGCTATTCGACTGATACGTCGAATAGCACCATATTTATGCACAAATTTTGAGAACATCTCCCCTTTATCTTTAATGATTTTAAGCATAAACACAATTTTACCACATACTGTAGGGCCAGATATAATATAATATATATTCCATCTCTAACACGTCACACCCCTACGTGCAAAATTTGCAAAATATAATACAAATTTAAGTGATGTTCCTTATATTCTACAATCTTATTTTTCTTCTTCTTCCACAGAACCGTGAATGACGACGAGGTACAGGCCCCCATCGTCGATATTATGGACAACCCCGACGACAGTGTAGTTGTGGTTACAGACTCCACCCCCGCTGACGAACCCTCACCAGCGACACCTCCACCACGTGGCAGTTCAAAGCGGAGGAACGATGATGAACTTTCCACGTCAGGTATAAAACGTGCCAGGAGTGCACCGGTTGCTAGATCCCCAGTAATAGAGTCTCAACCCTCTACGTTTTACGACACAACCCCGACGCTAGCAACCTCCTCGGTTAAAGTTGTATCCCCTTATTCCTGTTCAATTCCGGGTACATCCTCCACATCAGCAGCTTCTCGCTCTGTAGAAGAAGGTATAGCATTCGAACTGGTGCGCACCGCTAACCCCACCCCGGCCCTGACTAGAAATCGGTATAGAGTCAGGGTTGACCCTGGAACCCGTATATAGCAACGGTGTTGAACATGGTCTGCGGCCCGTAGTTGAACGTATTGTGGAGTTTGCCCTTCAAAACAGCGACGAACGTGAAGTCAGGACGAGATTATCCTTCCGGTTCGAGTCAGTTGACGGGGATGTAGATGATTTTTGGGAAGTAATACCATTCAGACGCTTGGCCGTTGTACATATAGAATATATCTTGGGGCGTATGATGCAGGCCTCTCAAAGTAGTACAGCCTTCAACATGGACAACTTCACGGAAGATAGTGATAAAGGATTCCGTGTTGCTGGTCATAGTACTCTTAACTTCAATTCGCGCGATATTTACAGAAATTATATAAACGTCGATCGTGGTTGAGGCTTTATAGCAGTAGTCTTAGCCCATATGTTTATTGTACTAAATACCTAGGTCAAAAATATTTGGTTGACTATGGTTGTGCAGCGTGCCCGTAAAGTGGCTTCAGATTGTAAGCTTGAGTTTGAGTGTAAGCTTGAGTTTGAAAGCTAGACTATCTGCGATGAGTGCATGGAGGTTGAGTGTGATGAGTGTCACAAATGTGGTAAACGGACAAACGTTTTTAAAACGATCGCACACGACAGCCTTGTGAAACTCTTTGTCCTATATTGTCAAGTTAGCGGTCAAATTAAAAAAAATAACTATGTATATTCTTGCCCATAACGGGGCAAAATTTGACACACACTTCCTTTATAAGGAACTGCTTGAGCACGAGTGATCGGAGATATTTACAGGCAACCCCTTGAAAAGGGGAAACATACCTATACAAATGAAGATAAGAGGTAATGTTCAGTTTAAAGGTACTTTATTATTCACACCTTGTAAATTAGCCAGGCTACCCAAGGTGATGGGTGTAGCCGCTGAAGTTTCAAAAGGGTATTTCTCTTACACTTTCCTTACTAGCGACACTTTAAATTACGTAAGACTACCTCCTCCGAAACAATACTTTAACTCCACCAACATGAGTGATAGTGAGCGTGAAGATTTTGACAGCTACTACAACAGTTTTAATGAAACTAATCCATATAATATAGCTGATGAATGTGAGCGTTATTGCGCGAATGATGTGCGCGTGCTTAGAGTATGTTTCCAGGCCTTTAGAAGGATGTACATAAACCGTTTCATCAGCGATCCGCTGAAAGTCGTATCCACAATCGCCTCATTGTGCTTTACTGTGTTCAAGAACAATTTCATGCCTAAAGACACCTTAGCCGTCATTCACAGAAACAACCCTCGCAGTTAATGGCACAAGGCTATTTACTGGCTCAGACACATGCAGCAGCAGACCAAAGTATACATAAAACACGCCAGCAACACGGGAGAAGTACCCATTAAGGTCAATGGTCGTGTGTTTTGGGGTGATGGTCTAAGGCTCTAAGCGAAGACCGTGCCACTGGTGAGAAGACTGTGTACTCCTTTAACGGTTGCTGGTGGCATCGATGCCCACGTCCTGAGTGTGGAATCGTAGGAGATATCCACGGTAGATCTCCTGCTGACAGTCTTACATGGACCCATACCCGCGATCAGCTTATAGGTACCCAGTTCACTCACAAGATCTTGTGGGAGCATGAGTATGATGCACGGACGGAAACAGATAGACGTACCGTGAAAACATAAACACGATCAAGCGTTCAATGGTGTTGGATCCTCTCAAATGCGGTTATAGCTTGTTCGGAGGCGTACAAACCTATTCAAGCTATACTTTCCGCCTGCAGAGGGCGTAAAAATCCATTACTACGACTTCTGTTCTTTATATCCCTACTTGATGAAGAACAATCCGTACCCCGCAGGTGCACCTGAAAAACTGGTAGGACCTGACCTGCCCACCATCAAGATGTTCTCAACAAATTTGAAGAATTACTATTTCGGTCTTTCTTTCGAAGACGTGCCACCCCCGCTCGCGATTTATGGATGCCGATCTTTCCCGTCGTTATAGATCACAAACTCATGTTTCCCCAGTGCGTGAAGTGCACAGAGGAAAATAATGGATCCTGTAATCACACAACCAACCAGCGGAAGATCAGAGGTGTATATACAAGTCCCGAGCTGTCCCTAGCCGTCCGCCATGGTTACAGAATATTGAAGATATATGAGGTGTGGAGGTTTCAGAAGCTACCGAACCTTTTCACGCCGTATATAAATACTTTTTTGAAGGATAAGGTGGAAGGATCAGGCTACACGCGAGGGGTTGAGAGCGAGGGTGGAAAATCGGCTTATTTTCAGCGTTACCGTCACCGTGAAGAGATACAACTTGACCGGGCCCAAATTGTTAAGAACCCTGGCAAGCGCTTTAGTGCAAAGTTATATCTAAATAGTCTTTGGGGCAAATTTGCACAGAACACAGGTAAGGGGAACGTTCATTTGCCCCAAAGTTATAACGAGTTGTGGGATTATGCCAGTGCCCCCGATAAAGAGGTTATGGAAATCGTGAACGTTGGTAACACGTATATAATAAAGTACATCACCGAACTGGCCACAGATACCTCACGTGTTACAAACATACCTGTAGCCAGCTTCACAACGGCATACGCACGCATCAAACTTTGGAGACTACTGCACTCGCTTGGGCGGAGGGTACTGTACGCTGACACAGATAGCGTAATATTCACAAAGAGGGAGGGTGAATACATGCCGCCTATTGGGGAATTCCTCCGAGAGGTGACTGACGAGATCAAGGATGAGTATGGTGATAGTGCAAACGCTGACTCCTTTGTATCAACAGGGCCCAAAACTTATGGGGTGCGGGTAAGGGTGGGGAAACAGCTGAAATATATCGTGAAGGCGAAGAGCATCACGTTTAACCTGGCGAACAGAAGGGTCGTTAACTTTGACTCGTTGAAGGAGCTAGTGTGCTTAGAAGATGAGGGTGACCAACCTCCCCAACTGACTGTAGGAACCCACAACTTTCGGGCGCAGAAACTGGGGTGTGTGAAGGAACTTATGGCGCATAAAGGTGTGTCGTAACACCTATAAGAAATGTTACCAGGTGCCTGGCACCTATAATACCGTACGCTTTGGGTACCATAGTACCTGAATGTTGTATATGTCTACTGTTAACGATATGTTTATTTATTACGTATATTTGAGTATGTAAATGTTTCAATTAGGGTTTCGTTTTCTCCTTTTGTGTGTGTGTGTGTGTGTGTGTGTGTGTACACATGAAAAAGTCCTAAGCTCCGCCCACTGTAAGATCAATCAAATGGTCGCGTGACTCCTGCTACTACCTGGGCATATCTCTACCCCTGCGTGCTCATTTGGCCGCTGCAAGCCCTGGATCTCAGACGTATATTTGAAGAATTCTCACGTAGACGAAAAATTGTAATGGCGACTTTTGATACTGCGTGTTCGACGTTTATGTAGTGGTATTCAGTAAAGTCGGAAGATGTGGTGAATACTGAAAGACGGCCTAGCCCCCCTTCTCCTTTGACACTTTTAATGCTACATTCAACCGTGCGAAGCTTAAAGAACAAGATTTTCAAATACTCTGGGGGTATTCTGGCGAGAGCATTGCCGGAATTCGTGGCACAAACGATGTAATGGACTACGTTGTAGGGCTAAATTGTATAAAAACGTACATATACCGTGAGGTGAAAGAAACAACGCCTGTAGAAGATAAGCAACGGGTATGGGTAGTGAGTCTTGTTGATGAGTGGTGTGACAGACGGTATTATGTCATGCTGCATCATACCGAGTACGCGTACCCTGCGGCTGAGAATGTAAACCTTGTCTTCATGGACAAGCTAAAGTACTTTTACCACTACATTCATGTATATCATGACGAGCTTCGCAGTGAGGTTGTGGCTAAAGGCCTGTGTGAGTTTTTAATAGAATTTAGAGACGAGTATCGACTGTTAAACAAAAAGGATAAATATGGACACATGTTTCTCTCAAATAGTGCGCCGGATTGTTAATGTGTTTAGTTTGTGGAAATGAACGTCTAGTGCGCATTCCGATAAAACATTAAAACCGATATTGCCCCATGCATCGGAAATTGCCCGGTATAATGGGTACAAATACTCGCATGATTCTTTCATGCTGGAACAAACCCGTACGCGAAACATTAACGCTTGGTATGACTCACTCCTCCACACCTGTCCCAAAGCTAAACAACGCACCGGCTGCTCATAGTCATCTTAGAGCTTGAATCGACTGGTTGTGCACTATCACAATAGAAAAAGATGGAGCTTCCTTTGAGCAGCATTCTCAATGCCGTATACGACGTGTCCGTGACGAAGTCATTGCGTGTGTTCAGACGTAAAACTGGTGCCATTAACTATGTACTTGAAACGACTTGTAGACAAGCAAACTTTGGTAAACGTAATGTTCTTTATTTAAGTGTTGAGGAGATGAATAGAGTCTTCGTGATAGTTGAGAAGTGGGGTGAGGATCGTTATAAAATACCTGCAGGTGTAGGTAAGAAGAGAACAGATTAGTGATACCCCTCATATGCCATTGTTTGTACCTTGTGTATAAATAACGATCAACCATGCATTGATATACGACTGATATGGACGAATACATCTGATAATAACGTTCTTGTCCCTGCGCGAAACCGCTTCATCCTCGACAGAATGTTTAAAATCGTTGGTTTCCGCAAACTAAAGCCTATATTAGACACACGTGCTACAGATATGGTTTATTTTGATACGGTTCTTGAATACGCATACACATATGCGTACGGCACCTAAATCCTTTTTGGGGTGGGCTGATACAAATTTGCCCGAAATTTTAAGTTACAAAAAAGAATGCGAGAAATTAGATAGTTAATGTAATTAACTGTATATATTTATATGTATATATATATATATATAACCTTTGGTTAGCTTCCGCCCGAATTGTTCATTCTGACGAAGGTCAAGCTTTTCACTCCACTTAGCCCTACAGTTTAACGTGGAATCCGAACCACGCCCCATCAGCAGCCCAGCGTCTTAACCCACTAGGCCACCTAGGGTACCCATTTATCTACCAACCACTTTCTTTATTGTGTGGAAGGGTGAAAAGCTGGGTTTTGCTGCGCGCCGGCTGCCGTCGGGTCTCGAACACGGGACCGATGGTTTCGTAGTCAGCGACGCTAACACTACACCACCGAGGCGCCTATATATATATATATATATATATATATATACAGTATAGGAAATTAGGATCATCACAGGCTCAGGCTCCCTCACTCCAACAGGCCATTAGAAACTCTAACATTACCAAAGGATACGTGTCTTGCTTTGCAAAATTAATTGTATGATTTTTCTTTTTTTATGCAACTTCCCTGATGTATTGTAATCCCTACCGGTACTTAGTTAATTTTGATTAATAGGGCATAAGACTATATAAAATATTTTATTCATGCATAAGAAGATAATAAAAACTTGTGAGCCAACACAACTTAAATAAATTTAGTCGCACCTACTGCGCTCACAATGTAAAATGAAAGTTGAAACAACATATCTTTTGAGAAATTAAAGAAAACACATCAGTATAACAATGGAAACATAAAGCCATTTCCTGCATAAGGGAAAATTCTCGAAATAAGCAATTTCAATTTGTTGATATTTACAAACTAAAATTATGAAAAACTTAGAAAAAGTATTTGTCTCGCCCTTTTTGCCTACCGAAAGTGTCGATCATTTTACCAGATTACCATAATCTATATAAAGCACGAGAACTATATACAAATTTCATTATTGTTATTATTAATAATTTATTAATTTCTTTATATTAATGTATATATTAATATATTAATTTATTTATTTTCATCTCATAAATAACCCATGTAGCTACATTGCACTACTACCACTTCAGATTCAGCTATATGCAGCTAAGCTGCAAAAAGCATGTAGCTTTATACCCAGTTTGGGTTTGATAAACTGCAGCAGCTTAGCAAACCCAAACTGGGTATATAGGCTACATGCGTTTTGCAATGGGTACCAGGCAGCTACGGTACCACAACTAGAAGAAGAGACCAACTCCAAAGAGAAATCTCAAGCCAAAGGCTATATACAGGTTGCTCAGCTCATCTAATATTGGTGTGCAGTCTGCAAGCATATTAAATTAAGCATTAAGCACCTAGTCTAAAAAGAGACCCTAATAGAAATCTCAAGTAATTAGTATCAAGCTAGTCATGTCACTAATTAGCTAAATAATAATATACAGCATGTCATTTATAAGGTTAGACTTAATTTACTTGAGTTTAATAAAAGTTTGACCTAGCCTAAATGAAATTATACTAGCAAATTTAAAGGAATAGACCTAGGGGCTAGGGCTTTACCTATTTAATTTGGCTAAGTTATTAGTACCTTATTTAATTATAAAAATTTCAACTGACCAAGTAATTCAATATTAATGATAAGCTTAGAAAGCAATTAACTCACGACAGAGATTAGATATTCTTTTGAATTTTTAAGCAAAATCTTATAGCCCCTATTTGGGCTAAATACCATATTAAAATCTAGATTAAATCTGGAATAAAAAAATAGCCTGTAAGTACTAATAACAGCTTAATAAGTACTTAATAACAGTTAATAAATAAAATATGAAATTATCTTATAACTATCTGATCCTGAATTTATAATATGATATAAGGCTAGCATTTCTCCAACTTTTACAAGCTATTATTTTTTTCATTTTGCCCGAATGCAGAGCCAGTTGCCCGAATTCAGTCCCCCCTAAGCCCCCCCCCGGCTCGCACGCCTATGCTTAGACACCGCTCTGCTCGACGGGTTTATCGAATGTAGGAATGAACATGGCGAGAATGGTCTAGAGCTGGATGCTTATTTAAAACGTTTAGACCCTTCGAAATATCATGATCTTTGGTACAAAGGACTTGAGCGGTACAGGGCAGAGCTCGCCTACACTGTTCACCCTGAAGAGTTGTATCTTTATATAATGAGCAGCTTTCGTTACGATTTAGAAGATTATTTCAACTGCCGCTATGTGTTGTGAAGAAGAGTTCACGATTGAAAAGCTCGGATCGGTAAGAAAAAACCCTCGATTGGAAAGGAGTGTTTATAAACTTGAATTTAATAATGATGTTGTGGCTAAGCACGCCCTCTTTGTGCGTGCTTTTGATTGTATTCTGTCTGTGTTTAAAGATAACTTGCAACCAATTGTAAGGTGGGCACAAAAATAGTATTGACGACATGAATGCCCTTTACATCGAGTATAGGCACCCGCACACCTTGAGTGTGAAATAATGCTAAATCGTATTTATTGTATAGTACAAGCAACAATGATGTAACTGTAGGCTCGATCACGTGCGAGTTTAGTATTTTAGTTAAGCGCGATAGAACATAAAGTGTATGTATTTTGATTTTATATAAGTTTTGCTGTTTTATATATATATATATATATATATATATATATATATATACTTTTTTTGTTTAATTGGGGTTGTTTAACCTCCTTCGCAACATCTAAGGTCATATGACGGAGGGGACCTACAGCTTTACGTGGGATCCGAACCACGGGTCGCTACATAATCTGAGAGCGGAGGACGATCTCCCATCCAACCACTACCCAGACCCAATGTCGTTTAGCTTCGCTGATCTTCGGGAAGTGGTGTTACGACTTCGGCCACGACGTAGCCCATATATATATATATATACATATATATATATATATATTTATGTATATTTTTAATGGGTGTATATAGTTTTATCCTGTACTATTATTATATTTTATATAAGTTTTATATAAGTTTTGCTCGTACATTATATTAAATGGTTATATAGTTTTATCCTGTACTAATATTATTTATTTGTTAAGAATATATATATATATCCTTCGTTAATGTGTATATTTTTGCTGTATATTATTTTTTAATGTATATTTATTTCCTATATATTTCATGAATTATTTTACCTTAACTCTAAATAAACAGAATGATGTAATGGTGTTTTATTTATTTCTTTTGGTTGTATATAATAAACGATATTAAGGAATAACTGGGGAGATGTGAATATATATACATATATATATATATATATATATATATATATATACTAAATGGCTGGTTACACCTTCTAAGCCGACTGAGGGTTTCTAAGCCAACTGTCAAGAATATCTGTCTAGCGCAATCTGGCAACTCAAACGATATATATATAATATATTATATATATATATACATCTGCCATTTACGTCTTCTAAGCCGACTGACGGATTTCTAAGCCAACTGCCAAGAATATCTGAATAGAGCAATCTGGCAGCTGAAAAGTTATACACACACACACACACACACACACACACACACACACATACATCTGCCTTCTAAGCCAACTGGCGGATTAGCCCAACTGGCGGATTTCGAGTTCTAAGCCAAGAGATGCTACCTTGAGCTCCCATTATGCACCTGGATCTTCCAGGTGTAGGACACTCTGTCTTCCGCTCTCTCTCTCTCTCTCTCTCTCTCTCTCTTAGGTTAAGTATACCCCTTTGGGGGGGTGAGGCCGTCCCACCTTCTGCCCCAAAGAGGTTAGGTGGACACTCCCCAGCTTGCTGGGGGATTCCTTCCCCCTTTTTTGTACCCTGGGGGTTGGCACCTTGTAACAAGAGGGGGTCAGGGGGGGTGGCACTTGCACTCATTTGATCAACATTGCAATTGCTCTGCACTCGTCTTGTTTGCAGGCATACTACTGAGCTCCTCCAGGGCAAACACAAGGAGAGGAATTAGGAGTGCCAGTTCGTGCCTCACCTTTTGGATGTAAAGTCAACTCATTTGGTTTTCCATGAAATAACTCTCTAAGCCAGCCAGTGCAGTGATATAACATTGATTTCTATTTTACTCTGCTTTGTAACAGAAATCTAATATCTTAAAGTGAACTGTCCTTTTGAAATAAAAACTGTGAAAATGAGACACGTCATTCTTGTCCTTTTTCTCGTCGAGAAATCTAAGCATTCCATTCCCTCAAATGATTGAAGGGAGGAGACGCCATTAAACGAAGGTATAAATTGTTTCCGTAACACGCAGTCAGATGATCTTACGTTTAATCTCTTGAAAAGAAAAACCGTGGATTGTCAGAGTATAAACTTCATTGTCGGCTCAAGGAAGCGACATAGTGAGTTTACCTAAACATCGGAGATGGTGTAACTTAGAATATCATCTTTTCCGACACTCTATTCAACTTGGTATTCCCCCTTGGCACCCTACCCATCTCTCCCATCTTTCTCTCTTAATTTCAGGTATAATTACATTAAATATCACATATCACTTGCTTACATATACCATGCTGATCACCTATTTCTCAGCAAAGGAAACTATAAGGACAGCTATAATAACAGCTTTTGACTGGACTAGAATAACTGAAAATATTCATGTCACTAGGACAAAATTTCAAGCATTCTCAGGCACACTAATGGATATATTCAACATAAACTTTCCTCTTAAATCAAAAGTAATATCTAAAACTAAATACAACAACCAATGGGTCACCCCAGCACTTATTGTGAGTATTAAACGCAAGCATACTCTCTTTAAATTTTGGAAAACTGATATTATTACCGAACAGACATCCAAAATTACTGTAATTAATAAACTTAATGCAGTCATTAAAACAGCAAAAGCATATCATTATTGTTAAAAAATTGATGGCCAAAAATCCAATCCAAAAAGGTTATGGAACGCTCTGAAGGAGTTAATTAATCCAAAAATGGTTAAAACAAATCCCTTTTCCCACTGCCGGCCTTTGGACAAAGCAAGCAAAGCGGCTGCTTTGGGCCCCGCGCTATTAGGGGCCCCGGAAATATATGAGTACAGTATAAAAAAATATTTTGGTTTTGAGTGGTAAATTAAATACGGCTTGTCATAATAACTCTTCATATACAGTAGTAGTCATATACAATAGTATTCCGTATTAATTATATATTTTGTTATATTTCAGATATCGACTGACAGTGATGCCTCCAAAGAGATTACGAGATACTGCTCGGAAATATCTCAGCGGTCACCAGAAAAGACAGCGTGAAGCGAAGCGGAAATCAAAACTTGAGCGGATGAATGAGTCATTTGAAAAATTTCTAGAGAAACGCGACCCACAGGCTGAAACTGAACTAGATGTACCTGTGCCGTCACATGCGTCATCACCAGCTTTGAAGCTTTGATAGATGAAAGTGATATCCAGAGGGAAGAAGAACCCATGGATCAGACTCCAATTCTGCAAAATCAGCCTCTGGATACACTCAAAGATCTAGGTCATTGGCCGGAAACTGTCAGCACAAAAGTCAGAGATTTACTAGTGAGTAAAGGCCCACCACAGTGTGAGGAAGACTATAACTTTCCCAGAGATGACAATGGCCGCAATTTTTCTAAAAGTCATTACAAGAGACGGATGGAAAATGGAGAAGTTGGTATACGGAAATGGCTGATTTATTCAGTCTCTAAGAATCGGATATTTTGTTTCTGTTGCAAGTTATCTGGAAACTCCAACAATGCCTTGGGGTGTGGGAGATTCTGTGACTGGGTGAATACTAGTTCCAGACTGTCTGAGCACGAAATATCACACGGCCATCTGAAGGCGACTCTCCAATGGATGGAACTCGAACAACGTTTGATCAAAAGTTGCACTGTGGATCAACTCAGTCAGGAACGAATCAATACGGAGAAGCTTAGGTGGAAAAATGTGTTTGAGCGCCTCCTCGCCATTGTACAGTACCTCGCTGAACACAACATGGCATTTCGAGGATCAGTAGATACAATCTTGAGACGGAATAATGGCAACTTCCTTGGACTGGTTGAGCTTATCTCAAGATTTGATCCGGTCATGCAAGACCATCTTAGAAGAATAGTCAATAACGAAATTCATGATCATTACCTGGGAAAACGAATCCAGAATGAACTCATCTCGCTCATGGGCAACAAAGTTCGAGTAACCATTGTACACAGAATTAAAATGGCAAAGTATTTCCCTGTGATCCTTGATTGCACACCCGACATTAGTCACAAGGAGCAGATGTCCCTTGCTTTGCGATATGTCTCTGATGGATCATCAGGTATTGAAAGTGGAATTTTGAACACTTCATCAAGTTCATTGAGGTAGGAGCTATTGATGAGAGAACTTCACGAACTTGGACTGAAAATGAGTGATATTCGTGGACAAGGATACGATAATGGTGCGAACATGAAGGGACACTCATCAGGCGTTCAAGCGCGACTTCTGGAAATGAATTCAAGAGCATTCTTCACTCCATGCGCATGCCACAACTACAATTTGCTACTTGGGGGACATGGACATAGCAAAAACATGTGTTCAAGCCATCTCATTTTTCGGGGTTATTCAACGCCTGTATGTCTTCTTCTCAGCCTCAACCCATCGATGGTCAGTCTTCTGCAAGTATGTGAAAGAGTTCTCAGTGAAGCTCTTGAGCGAGACAAGATGGGAATGCCGTGTGCAAAGTGTCAAAACTGTACGATATCAAGCTGTCGAGATCTATGATGCACTTGTCAAAATTGCTGAAAAAGCAAAAGATCCTCAAGGAAGAAGCGAAGCAGAATCACTTTGCAAAGAGATGAAGAATTTTAAATTCATTGTTGTTGTCATATTCTGGTATGACCTACTCTTTCAAGTCAACTACGTGAGTAAAGATCTTCAGAGTGATTCAAAGCATCTGGCAAGTGCCATCGAGAGTTTGGAAAGAACATGTATGTGGATGAAAGAATATCGGGAGAGTGGATTTCAAAGTGCTGTAACAGATGCCAAAGAGATTGCAGAGCAGCTTGAAATCGAGCCAGAATTCAAGACAACACAGGTCAGACGAAAGATGTTTTCCTATGAAGGTCAAAACCAGCCTGAAGATGCTGAAGAAAAATTATAAAATTTCTGTGTTTAACGCAATTTTAGACACTGCCATAACCTCCCTGGAACGACGATTCGAACAATTGAGAGAACATCACTCAAAGTTTGGCTTCATGTACATGTTCACAAAGATGTCCAAGACAGACCTACGTAAGCAGAGCAAAGATCTCGAACTCGAACTGACTGATGGAGATGACCGCGACATTGATGGATTCATGCTTGCTGAGGAAATGGAAGCCTTGAAACCAATTCTTCCAGAAGATATACAAAGTGATCCACTGAAGATATTGGGCTTCATCACTTTGAACAATTGTTCTGTGGATTTCCCGAATTTCACGACTGCATTGCGGATACGACTGGCTATTCCAGTTACTGTTGCATATGGAGAAAGAATTTTCTGAAAGTTGAAATTAATAAAAACGTATTTACGGTCGACGATGCTGCAGGATCGACTCAGTAATCTGGCGATCCTCTCCATTGAAAACGACATTGCGAGAAACTGTAACTATACAGACCTCATTGCCGAATTTTCCACTATGAAAGCCAGAAAGGTTTCCTTGTGATCACATCCAAAATGAGTGATATTTGTTGTTGAATCATTGTTCTTTTCTTTCAGTAAGCATGCACCCACTATGGGTAGGTAACTTTAACCTTAGGGCCCCACTTTAAAAATCTCGAATTAGGCTTCGCATTTGCTAGGGCCGGCCCTGCCTTTTCCTCCTTCACACAAGGTGGAAATTGTTACAGTAACCCCGAAGACATAACCAATTTATTAAACAACTTTTTGCAAATATCGGCTCCAATACTGCAGCCTCGATCTCAATCACAGGCACTCAATACCGACAATACATCTTGTTTTAATTAGTTAAAAGTAAAAGGTGTAACACAATATGAATAACTGAGAGATGACGAGACTAATTTATTGCAGGCATACCATCAAGACAGTAAGCAGAAGTACATAAAAAGCCGGGAATAACTAAAAAATAGCATGGGAAGTATTGGAAAAGAATTCCTAGGAAGGTTACAAGGACATTTAATTACCCATAAACGAAAGAAAAAAGCTTTATTTAAAGCAACCCAAAAAAAAAAAAGAATTACTACTAAATTGATAAGAAGTTTTTTATGAAAGACTTCGTGAAGAATTTTAAGAATTAGCATTGAAAGTACGACAGAAAGACTTCCTTTAAAAGTACATTGTATCCGTAAAACTATATCTATAGTGATGAACTTCGAGGAAACCTGTTTTAGAGTTCTTCATACAGTTCTTTTAAAAGCCTTTTTTGAATAAAAATAGGATAGAATACAGTTTTACTGAAAGAATTAAAGAAGTTTATAAAAGTTTTTAAATTTCAAATAAAGATTTATGACAGGGCTTTTAGCGAAGGTTTATGACAAGGCTTTAGGCGAAGGTTTATGACAAGGCTTTGTAAATTGCTCCAGTAGCGTCGATTGGGACAATTTGGGACAGAATTTGCTAAGTTTAAATTTCTCAGTGAGCAATAGTAATTTTTGTTTGAAAATTCTGTTGGATATTGAGGTTAATGGTATCTACAGCATAAGCCATAAAATAATTTTTAATCTCGAAAACTCTGCTCGATTAGAAAACGGACGATAGATAATAGAATAACCTCAAAATAATGTGAAATAATTTTAGAAATGTTGAAAATACACGCGGCGACAGGTTCGCACATGTTTTATCACGAGACAGAATGACTTAGGCTAGTGTAGGCTTAGGCTAGTGTAGGATTAGGCTAATGAATATTTTCTCTGGTGTTTTTCATACAGTTACAACGCCACCCCTACGATATTACAGTAATTGAAAAAACAAGGAGCCCACGAAAGAGCATATTCGACAGGTGATGCTGTATGAGTTCCATAAAGGATCTAACGCTAGTGAATCCGCAAAAACATTTAAAGAGTTTATGGAAATGATGTGAGCGAATGGATGTGTAGGAGGTGATTTGAGAAGTTCAGAAATGGAGACTTCAGTCTGAAAGATTATCAACGAACAGGACGACCAAATGAGTTAGATGAAGAGTTGCTGAAAGCAACAGTGGAGGAAAACCCAACGGTAAGTGTAAGAGAACTTGGCCTGCAACTCAGCGTTAGCCATATGACCATTCATCGTCATTTGAAGCTATTAGGAAAAGTAGTGAGGGTTGGAAAATGGGTTCTTGTCAGGGGGCTTAATCCAAAAAATCACCCCGATTGTTCCCTTTGTTCCAAAAGTACCATGTTTTTACCAGGGGTAGATATGACCATAAGCATTCATGTTTTTGCGGGAGCCAACATGGGCTCTCCCTGTGGCGGCCATTATGGACGAATCCAAGATGGCCGCCATCTGGTCTGACATTGGGCGATAAAATAACAACCAATCATAGTAGAACAGCAAATAATGACACTTTTTGTATGTTTTTGAGTATAGAGAATCCAGTTCTGATATTTGTTTTTTAATTCAAGATATACGTCAGGTCGTATATATCCACATTTGATATTATTTTATAAGAAATGTACATTTTATGTCAATTGAATCATGATACATAATTATTGCACTTAGATTTGTGGTTGTAACAGCTATATTAACTTTTACATTGGATTTCTACTGACATTTTGTCCACTATTAATCTTTTTTTATTATTTTTGCAGGTGTTGGCATACCTGTATTCCTCTGAAGCAAGTCTATGCGGTGGTGGTCTTCTTCACATTCTAGTCTCTTCAGGCCTGCAGATATGAAGATCTCGTTAGTGTGTAGTTAGTAGTGTGTAGTAGAACATTAATACCTCAACATGTCTACTAACATAACTGGAATTAATTGGACACTGTGTTGCCTATGTCAGTCCAGCAAAGACGAGGCATTACAACAGCCAAAAGAACAGGGATATTCATCTCTTGAAAGAGATCTGAATGATTTTGTGCAGCTCAATGCTGTTCCATCTGGTATCAAGGTTAGTGAGCTCGATGATGGCTCAGGAATTGCAGCAACCCTCCAATCACATGCTGCAGTGTATCATAAAAGTTGTAGGAGTGCATGCAACAGTTACAGGGTAAAGCGGGCACGAGGAAAAGTGGCCACGCAAGATGAATGTGCAGCTGGGATAAGTCCGAAGAAACTCAGATCAAGTTACGGATCACCTCCAGAAACATTATTCTGCATCATATGTCTGGGTGAGGATCAGCATGATCTTCATAGAGCCTTAAGTGACAACATTGATCAAAATCTGAAGAATTGGGCAAAAACAACTAACAACTGGCATTTATATGGGCGCTTGACTGCAGGTTCTGATGCACATGCAATGGATGCATGTTATCATGTACAATGCTATTGGCGGCTTCGTGATGGAGCTCGTGCAGTTGAACGTCGATCTTCAAGTGAACCCAAGCCTCCCCCATTTGATCCCATGGTCATAGCACAGTTAGTGGGATTTGTGGATGACTCTCAGTCTGAGGTCCACAAGTTGTCTGACTTACGGGAAATGTACAAGATAATGATGTCAGATCTAGGACATCCCTGTTCTGGTAGAGAACCTCATGCAACAAGATTGAAGGACCATCTGCTTGAGCATCTTCCTGAGTGGGCTTCCTATGCACAGGGGAGAGATGTATTCATTAGCCACAAGGCAAAAGTGGATGCTGTGCTAGAACAAAGCTATCATTCCTCACAAATCAATCAAGATGAAGCTGTGTTATTGATACGTGCTGCTATGGCACTACGAAAGCGAATCCTTCAGAAACAAGAGCCATTTAATGGTTCATTCTCTCCACAATGCCTGACGTCCCCCATAGAAGAAACACTGTTAGGTTTCATCAATGTTGTCCTCCAGGGTCCTAAAGGTAATATCGATAAACATAGTAGAGAGCAATCCAACAGTGATGCTGAACTGGGCACAAGGGCGAAGATTGCGTGCACACTGTGCCAACTGCTGATATTCAATACAGTAAAATATGCATCTTCATCAGACAGCACCCAAATCCGTCACAATAGGGATCGTGAAACGCAATTCCCACTTTACCATGGTATTAAACTGCATGGAGATGCCAGATTCAAGCACCAGATAGAGAATGCCCATCACCTTGGGCTCTCTGTCTCATATGACCGTGTGATGGAAGTCAAAACACAGGTAGCTCTTGCTGTTTGCAAGAGACACACTGAAGACGGTATTGTTCTACCCACAAATACAAGACTTTCAGTTTTCACTACACATGATGTAGACAATCTGGACAGCAACAAAACGGGAAATTTGTCACGTGGTGATTTTTATGGAAAACTGATGAGTGGGTAGTTGGGAGGTAACGAAAATGGTTCACTGAGTAGGTAGGTAGTTAATCTAACAATTATTAAATTCCTTTTATGTCAATAACTGGGTGGATGAAACCAATTGGTTGCTCACCAGAGTTATTCTCCACACTAGTATTTATATGCTGTGTGACAAGAGCGTGCTCGGTAATAGATATACATTACGATCAACCAACCGAAGAAAAAACTAAGAGGACGCTGGTGGAAAAAGCCCCGCGAAAAACAGAACAAGGGAGAACGAAAACGAGGAACGGGGCGACAAGACGGAACGAGAGAAGGGAGAAAAACAGACACCGAAAAAAGATCCCCACCAGCAAGTACGCTCTCGACAATTATACAGGAAGGAGAAAAGAGACTCTCTAATAACTAGCAGTAAGGGACTAATTGTGTTTTAACCCAGTTAGAAGTAAACTCATTAAATTAAGCTAGGTCAGACAACTTAGGCCTACATTGTGGCCTAAGACCTAGCATCAACTCATAGCTTAACAAAGGTGAAGGTAGATTGCCCTAACCTAATTTGGTGAGGAATCCTACTGTGGACCTCAATTTATCTGCCCGCTCTGGACCATTTCCGGAATCTCGAGGCTGACCCCTACAAGGCTAGACTTAATCTACTCTATAGATAGACTGGAGATATAAGGGGTGGGTTAATTGTGGACCAATTCATACAGAGCATTTTTCACATTGGTGGTCCGTGTGTGGGGAATTTACAAACCTTAACCTTACTTAACAAAAATTGCAGAATTAGGCTAAATGGTCTAGCCTAAGCCTAACCTAATCAAGCCTAAAGTAACAAACTTGCCTAATTAGGTCTACAACCTAGGGCCTAACTAGGAAACATTTACATTTAAGGAGTCTCATTCTCTTATAAGCTTAGACCTGAGTGACACATAAGTACTTGGGGGGGATTAAACCAAATTTAAAACTTGACTGTTTTGTCTGTGATTTCTCTTCTCTGGTAATTTCTTCTTGTCCTCTATTTCATTACGATCCCCAGTTAAACAATTTTGACTTAAACATGGACAGTGCGGAATTGAAAAAGTTAAAAAAGAAAAGGGGGGAAAGTTGGGTGCTGTTACAAAGGCCGTGAACACTTTTAACAATATTACACAACCAGGTAAGGAAGATTTAGAATGTGTAATTCTTAAATTGGAAACTAAAAAGAAGGAAATAATAGCCATTGATGAGAGTATTTCAGAGTTAGTTGAATCCGAAATGGCTGAAGAACAATTGATAGACCTTTACGCTGATAATGATGTTCAGGTAATCTCAATTGAACAGCAAATAAGGAGACTACAGTCTCGTTTGACTGACTTAACACCACATAAACCTACTTCTGATTTTAATCAAAGTAGAGCTAACTTTCAACCAAATTTAAGTGGCATGCAAAATCCTTAGTCACAAGAATTTAGGGCTACGTTACCCACTTTGCTAGTACCAACATTTGAAGGGGACACGGTACAATTCCCATCTTTCATTGAGAAATTTGAGAGTTTAATAGGTAATAAACCTTATATTTCAACTGTTGATAAGTTTAGCTACTTAACTAGTTTCCTTAAAGGCCCAGCCTATAACCTGATAGCCTATTTACCAGCCGTAGGGAATTCATATGAAGTAGCTATTGATCTCTTAAAACGTAATTACATTAATAAAGATGAGATTGTATTTGAATTATCTCAACAAATTATTGGTTTTGCACCCATAAAAGATAACCATAGTGATATGGAAAAATTTTATTCAAAATTAGAAGCTATTATAGGACAACTGGTTAGCAATGAGATAGATGTTAAAGCTTCATCTTGGATTATACAAGGCATAATTCTTAGGTGCCTTCCTTTGAGGGTTAAAGATGTTTTAGTTCTAAAGACGGGAGAAAATTATCCTACTCTTGAAAATAACAGAAAACACTTTCCAACTCTCCTAACTAATTACAAACTGAGAAATATTGCAACACAAAATAAGACCCAGACTATGGATAAACCAAAGACTGTCCCCAGACACCAACTAGCTACAGCCAAACAGACAAAACTTGATACTGTAGAATCAAATGTGACCAACTGGAATACACGAACACCTACATTACAGAACTTTAATGTAACTGCTGCCTCAACTTACACACTATATTGCAAATTTTGTGCAAGTGATGAATACAGTAGTACTGGGTGTGACAAATATTCAGACTTTAACTCAAGAGCTAAAAGATGTGAACAGTTGAACCTATGTAAAAAGTGTACTGGCCAGGGACATTATAAGAAAGACCGTAAATCTAGGTTAAGATTCAAGTGTAAGTTTTGTAAAAGTTTACGACATGTCTCATCAATGTGTGATTCACCAAAGTGTCCAAACAATAGTACTCAAACTCAAAAGATACCTCCACCAAACAAAGGTAATCAAGAAAATGCCACTTTCATGGGACATTCTGTTTGTTCAAACAACGTAACAAGAAACACTGAGATTCTTTTACTAGCTATTACTTTGGACTTAGTGAATAGTGAGGGTAGCACCACTCCAGTGAGATGTCTTATAGACTGTTGTTCTCAACAAACATTTGTTTCGCAAAATGTAGTTAATAAATTGGGTTTGACACCAAACCCGAATGAACAAAAACTCAATATTGCATCCTTTGTTAAGGATAACTCGGACAAAAATAGCTATAAGACAATTGACCTGGAACTACATTTAGAAAATAAATTAGAGAAAATTGAAGCAGTTATTATTTCTAAAGTAGGACAAAACAAACTGGTTATACCCAAACTAGAACAAACCATAAATCATTTGGGAAAACACTACAAAATAGCTGATAGACATATCACAAACAACACAGTAGCTAACATTGAAATGTTAATAGGGGCAGATTATATTAATCTTATTCATAAGGGCATAGTAAAGAAAGGTAATGGTATAGCTTATCAGACTATATCAGGGATAGCCCCTTTGGGTGACCTATCCAAATACAACCTAGACCTAAACCAAAATAGTTCATGACTAACAAATACTATGTGCCTCAACTCAGTCCTACATAACACCTGTAAGAATAGCAACACTTTGAATAATATTATATCAACTGAGAACATTAATTCATCACTATCAAATGAAACTCTGGATGAGGCAATTCAAACTTTATGGTTGCTAGAATCTGTGGGTATACATGACACAAATCAAACTTCAGAAGATCAGTTAATGGTAGAAAGATTTGAAGACACCATTCAGTGCAAAGACAATAGTTATTTTGTTGAGTTACCTTGGAAAATAAATTGTCCAACTTTAAGAGATAATCTCAAAGTAGCTAAAGGACATTTATATAAAGTAATGAAAAAACTCAAACAAGATAATAATATTCAAAAGTACAGTGATGTCTTCAAAGAACAGCTACAGAAAGGCTTCATTGAAGAAGTAACAAATAACCCTTTTAAAAAAGATGGTTGTCATTATTTAACCCACAGGGGGGTTTATCGACAAGATGCCCCAACAACAAAACTCAGAGTAGTATATAACTGTAGCCTCAAAGACAGTGATAAACACAGTTTGAATGATTGCCTGATTGAGGGTCCTAATCTCATTTCTGACCTTGTGAAGATCTTACTGAGGTTCAGGTTAGATAAATATGCCGTACAAAGTGACATTTCAAAGGCATTTTTGAGAATAAATCTTAAAAATGAATATGATAAGAACCAACTTAGGTTCTTATGGTTCAAGGATCCATTTGATTTGAATAAAGGCTTCATAACCTATAGATTTAATGTTGTGTTGTTTGGAGCCAATTGCTCACCTAGCCTATTAGCATTGACAATTAGACATCATTTGAACCAGTTTAATAACTCTTTAACATTGAACTTCCTCAAGGAACATTTTTACGTAGACAATCTAATAGGCTCAACAACAACAAAATCTGAATTATCTGAAGTCTATGAACACTCTCAGAACATTATGCAACAAGGTAACTTTGAACTTAGAGAGTGGATTTCAAATGATGAGGATTTAAACAAAAGGATTTTAAAGGATAATAATGGTCTTACTGAGCCATCAAACAGAGTTAAAACTTTAGGTATGAACTGGTATTTGGATGCAACTTCTAACAGTCATGATTCAATCTGTACTAAAGGTTTTAAACTTGATGAGGAAGCAAATACTAAAAGACAAATATTATCAGAGGCTTCCAAAATTTTTGATCCCATGGGTCTATTCCTGCCTTCAACAATAAAATCAAAGATTCTCCTCCAAGAAGTTTGGAGGACAAATGTTTGGTGGGATGATCCAGTAACAAATGAAGATAAAAAATCTTGGAAGAAGTTAGCTGCTGATTTAACAAAAGTGCAGAACATTAAAATTCAAAGGTGCTGTGGGTTTAGGGATAAGCCCCAGAGACTTCATGTGTTTGCTGATGCAAGCACACAAGCTTATGGGTGCTGTGCGTATCTTGTAAGTCCTACAGAAAGTCATCTAATTTATGCAAAAGGGAAAGTTGCACCTCTCAAACCTACCCGAACCATACCTCAATTGGAACTATTGGCTGCTGCATTAGCCATTAAAACCATTTCATTGCTTAAGGATGCTTACCATGATGTGAACATAACTGATATCCACATCTGGCTTGACATTCAGATTTGTCTTGCCTGGATACGGAATGATAGCATTAATAGTAAGAATATCTTTGTAAGAAATAGGCTAAAAGAAATAGCTGAAGCTAATGAAAGCCTACAAGTAAACTTTCACTATGTTCCAACTAAACAAAATCCAGCAGACTTTCTGACCAGAGGTTTATCCTACAAGTTGTTGAAGTCAAACAAAACTTGGTTCATGGGACCTAAGTGGCTCTGTAATACAGACCAATGGCCTGTGGAACAAGTTAACTTGACATTAAATTTAATCTTTTCAAATGAAAAGGTTGAACCAATCACTAATTATGAACGTTATTCTGATTTCAGTAAACTTGTCAGGGTCACAGCCTACTGTTTGAGGTTTGCTCACAACTGTTTAACTACAATAAACAAACAGCTAAATAAAAACAATCATAATTATACAGAAGTTGCAACCAAGTACTGGATAGGGCATGCACAACAAAAGGAGTACAATAAAGAGTTAGAATTCTTGACTAATGGAAAACAAACAAAAGAACCTGTACCATCAGTAGTTGTGGATCTAAATTTGTTCAGAGATGAGGAAGGCCTTCTAAGGTAAAGGGAGATTAGACAAATCAAAACTGTCATACAAAAGCAAACATCCAATCCTTTTACCTAGATTTAGCTATTTGACCACATTAATCATCTGACAAACACACAATGATGTACATCATATGGGGGTACCACAGACACTAACTACATTAAGAAAAACTTATTGGATACCCAAGGGAAGGATCACTGTTAAAACAGTCCTGAGTGAGTGTGTCACATGTAGGCGTATTCATGCTAGGCCCTATAGGAAACCAAATCCTCCTGCTTTGCCAGAGGAGAGAGTTACTCTCAACAGACCCTTTGAGACTGTAGGCTTTGACTATACAGGAGCATTGACTGTAGGGGTGGTTGACACTGAACAAAAAATGTACATTGTACTGTTTACATGTGCTGGCTCACGAGCTGTTTATCTGGATGTTGTGGAGGACCTTACAGCAGAATCTTTTGTTGCTGTCTTTAAGAGATTCTGTGCACGACATTCAGTACCCAAGACAGTTTGGACTGACAATGCTACATATTTCAAGGCTGGTGAACAAGTCATCAACGACTTGTTAAGCAACGAACTCACACAATTATATATACAAAATTCAAACATAAAGTGGAAGTATATTCCAGTTGCCTCTCCTTGATATGGTTCTATCTGGGAGAGGAATATACAAACAGTAAAGAATTGCTTGAAGAAAGCAATTGGTAAAAAACAGATACACTTATTTGAGTTGCTCACTCTCCTGGCTGAGATTGAGAACATCATCAATAATAGACCAATCACTTATGTGAGTGACAACATTAATGACCCGGAACCATTAACTCCAAATCATTTGATTCGGGGAGAACAAGTTAGTCTCCTGCCGGACTACAATATAGACTCTTCAGAAGACCCAAACTGGACTCAACGACACGATGAACTCCAGACTAAGTTACAACACTTAACTAGAGTTAAAGCTCATTTTATTAAACAGTGGAAAACTGAGTACTTGATGGGTCTAAGGGAGAGACATAAACAAATGACTAAGAAGGATTGGTCTGACACAATTAAGGTAGGGGACCTTGTTCTCATACATGACAGTACTCCAAGACAATACTGGCCTCTGGCTAGAGTTTTAGAACTCAGACCAGGGGCAGACGGGGTAACAAGAGTGGTCAAATTAAGGACTTCATTTCTCTTTTGTACCCTTTAGAGTCTGGACCCAAAACAATGGACTTTGGAGAACCTTCTCCACTGACAGTAACAACTGGAGACACTGAACTTCCAGTAACTATTCCTTTGACAGTAGGAGTGGTAACGCATCCTACTACAACATTGACAGACACAAGACCTCAGCGACAAACAGCATTAAAGGCGCGACTAGTTTTACAACAAAAAATAGATGGTGGGGAATTGTAATTTTATCTTCTAACTTTCACTTTTTCTTTTCTTATGGTAAAGACCATAGACAGTTTCATCCTATGGATGTATATTTTCTCTTCTAATTAAATGCTACACCTTCTCCATGAGAAGGTGAGGATAGTCACTGTTAATCAGATTAACAGGCATTTACAGTCAAATAGTTAGCTAGTCTACACTCAGACATAAAAATTGGTGACAATGACACCAAAATTTTTATCTCCCGGGGCCCCCAGTATATGGAAAACTGATGAGTGGGTAGTTGGGAGATAACGAAAATGGTTCACTGAGTAGGTTGGTAGTTAATCTAACAATTATTAAATTCCTTTTATGTCAATAACTGGGTGGATGAAACCAATTGGTTGCTCACCAGAGTTATTCTCCACACTAGTATTTATATACTGTGTGACAAGAGCGTGCTCGGTAATAGATATACATTACCGATCAACCAACCGAAGAAAAACTAAGAGGACGCTGGTGGAAAAAGCCCCGCGAAAAACAGAACAAGGGAGAACGAAAACGAGGAACGGGGCGACAAGACGGAACGAGAGAAGGGAGAAAAACAGACACCGAAAAAAGATCCCCACCAGCAAGTACGCTCTCGACAATTATACAGGAAGGAGAAAAGAGACTCTCTAATAACTAGCAGTAAGTGACTAATTGTGTTTTAACCCAGTTAGAAGTAAACTCATTAAATTAAGCTAGGTCAGACAACTTAGGCCTACATTGTGGCCTAAGACCTAGCATCAACTCATAGCTTAACAAAGGTGAAGGTAGATTGCCCTAACCTAATTTGGTGAGGAATCCTACTGTGGACCTCAATTTATCTGCCCGCTCTGGACCATTTCCGGAATCTCTAGGCTGACCCCTACAAGGCTAGACTTAATCTACTCTATAGTTAGACTGGAGATATAAGGGGTGGGTTAATTGTGGACCAATTCATACAGAGCATTTTTCACAATTTCATGGAACATGCATTACTGTGACCAATCACCTATCCAAAGAGAACTTGGGAATTCGTCGACCAGCAATCACACTTGATCCATCTGATACATCAAAACCCAAGTTGCCGGATAGTTATGTAATTGTTCCTCCCATCGAACTCAACACCCGTGACATTCTTGTGCCCAGAATCAACGAAGGTCAAGTTCGGCCGAACCACAGCCTGGTCAACGGTGCCAAAGTAAAAGATGATGCATGGATAGCACATGTTGGAAGAGTGCTGGAAAAGGGTGAGCTTGAAAAACGTGATGTGGTTACGTGGTCAGGCTTCAACTCTCAGCTCATGGATGATGCATCAATAAAGCCAAAGGCAGAGACTGGTATACTCCCCTTATTTCCTGATAAGGCAGCTTCTGCATCAATGATGAAGCACACGATGGAGATTGTGAAAACTACTGTGGTGGAGCATCTGACCTCTATGACAAAACAGAAGCATTAGCATTGTACATGTTGGCAGGTCCTGAATGTGTCAGAATGATAGAAGAGTTTGAGAATGCTCAGAAACTTACAGAAGGACCAACTGGCCACCACGAAACAGCACCTGGGCTACAGTCTAGGTTTTTGAAGGATGTCAAGTCATTCACAAAGGTGGTGTCTGAACTGGGCAACCCCTTCCTGGCCACAAATCAGGAGCTTGTAGCCCTTGACACACACGATGTTATGGAGAATGAAGTAGCAGCATCACTGTCACAGATACAGGAAGTTGGCCAAGCCCTTCATGAGGAGTATGTAAAGACTAGGCTGGACAAAGGGACAGTTCCTATATCAAACACTATAAAGAAAAACAATGTGTACACATTTAGCAATCGGCCAGACCCACGCAAGAAGAGTAGCAAAGTGGGGGTACAGAAGCAAAACACAGTGCTCATTACTCAGCTATTCCTGTCTCTACAATCACGTCCAGATGCGGATATGACAGAATTTTTCACATACGAGAATCAGCGAGAGCCCTCTTCACTCTCAGACCGAGGTTCACTCAGAGCTGGAAATAAATCAGACATTCTTGCATGTGTCAATGCACCAACTGGATCTGCCAATCCTGCTAAACAAGTGACAGTTCAGTTGTATGACATGGCCGCCATCGTCCACATTGTGCGTCCAAGTAGAGCATCAACATTTGCTGAATATGTATCTCTACACATCATACCTTTCATTAAAGCACAGATGACTGACACAGTTGAGCGCGTCGATGCCGTGTGGGATACCTATCCTGAAGACACTCTGAAATCACTTGCACAGCAGCGGCGTGGTTCAGGAGCACGTACTCGACTTGATCCAGATAGTGATGGTACCACACCCATTCCCAAACGAGACTGGCAGTCATATTTGAAAAATGTGGAAAACAAGAAGGAACTGTTCGTCTTTATCAGTAAACAGCTGATCAAGATTGACATTGGTGGAAAACTCCTCCTCAGCACTGAATTAGAAACTGTGCTCTCCAATAAAGCATTTGATATATCAGGGCTCCAACCATGCAACCACACAGAGGCAGATACGCGGATCATTCTGCATCTTGCTCACGCATCATCTCAGGGTCACAAGAAAGCATTCATCCGCACTGTTGACAGTGACATAGTCGTTCTTGCCATTGCTTTCTTTCAAAGCTTGACCTAACAGAACTCTGGATTGGTTTTGGTAGTGGCAAATATTACCGAGACATCCCAGTGCACAGCATTCAATCACAGCTTGGTCCATCAAAGTCGCTGGCTCTACCTCTGTTCCATGCACTAACAGGCTGCGACACTACGTCTCAGTTTCTTGGATGTGGGAAGAAGACAGCATGGACTGCATGGAATAATACACCAAACTTAACTGAAACCATGATCAAATTGACTGAAGACCCCGAGTCCTTCAGTCTAGTATCTCCTGAAATGACACACATTGAGAGGTTTGTTGTGCTCATGTACAGTAAAACATGTGGACAAGCATCTGTAAACGTAGCCAGGCACCATCTGTTTTCTAGTGGCAGTCGATCATTGGACAGCATACCACCTACCCAAGCTGCCCTCTTCCAGCATATCAAGAGGTCATTGTTGCAGGCAAGTTTTGTGTGGAAGCAGTCAACCACATGCCATCAGACACTCCCTGCTTTTGATAAATGGGGATGGGAATATGACAAGCGCAGCAACCAATGGCTCCCTTTCTGGACAACTCTCGCTGATGCCAGTAAGGCATGTGCTCTTCTCCTTCATTGCGGATGCACTAAAGCTTGCAGAGGGAATTGCAAATGCAGTAGTGCTGGAATTCGATGTACGACACTCTGCAAGTGTGAGGGTGGCTGCCTGAACAATGACGACTATTAATCAGTGAACAGCCATCTATTGGATAGACATTATCATGAGATGCAGTACTGTGAGTAAAAGGAATAAAGAAGATTGTACTTGCGTATATACTAAAGTTTAATAGCAAAAGATGTTGATGCTGACTCTTATTTTTTATCAAGTTAACTATGTAACCTGTACTAGTATTGGTACTCAAGTGGGTGTCATTTTGGACAGCGGCCATTTTGATTTGGCCAATATGGCCGCCACAGTGGGAGCCCAGCTTGGCTCCCGCAAACATTGAAATTAGTATGGTCATAGCTACCTGTGGTCCAAAAATGGCACTTTTGGAATGATTTGAATAATTATATGATTAAGCCCCCTGACTATTCCGCATGATTTGTCACAAGTGAATCTTCAACATCGAATCGATATTTGCACATCACTGCATTCTCGGCAACTGCAGGCACTGTTTTTGAGTCGAATCGTCACTGTAGATGAAAAATGGGTCCTCTACAACAATATTAAGCGTCGACATCAGTGGCTTACCCGTGAAACAAAGCCTGAACCTCAGCCAAGGAATGGACCACATCCAAAGAAAATTTTGCTATGCGCTTGGTGGGATATGCAAGGAATTATTCATTTTGAGCTTCTGCCAAATAACCAAACAATCACAGCTGAAGTCTACTGCCAACAACTCCAACGACTGAAGATGACATTACTAGAAAAACGTCCTGCATTAATTAATCGCAGAGGTGTTCTTTTCCACCAGGATAACGCACTCCCTCGCGCCCTCACACTGCTCGGATCACCACTGCCCAATTGGAGCTATTTGGTTGGGAAAAAATGCCTCATCCACCTTATTCTCCGGACATCGCACCTTCAGACTACCATTTATTCAGAAGTCTGCAACACCACCTAGATGGACAAAAGTTGCAATCCAGGGAAGCTATCGAAAACGAAGTGATCGCTTTTTTTAACTCGAAACCAAGGGATTTCTTCGAACGTGGCATAAAAAACTTTTCTACAGGTGGGAGGAGGTTATAGAAAAAGAAGGGAATTATATTGATGATTAATTTATCATTATGTCATTTAATTTATGTTGTGAATAAACTAAAAATTCGAGCAAATTTGTCCTTATAAGTCCTTTAATTTTTGTTCTGACTGAACTAAACAATCGAGCAGAATATGTTACAACCTTATACTTAAAATATACCTTCTTTCCATATCTATATAAATGCCTCTCAAAACTAATGTGTGTGTTTGAGAGCATGCTGGACTGCTTACATGATGGATGAGATACTGAAAAAGATCAGCTAAATGGGAAAGTGACAGGAGAAACGGGAGTTCCAGCACTCCCTGTCTCCTGCCTAACGCCCCCTCCCGGAGTACTCCCGTGGTCAATTGGTGCCTGCAATCTCCTTAACTCACAATAGCCCAACATTGTTTCGGTTTCATCCTTATCAGATTTACTTTTTGCCCTCATTAACTCGAATTTGTTCAGCAATGTTTTCAGAAGTTAAGATTTCACTAACGCCACCGTGTTTTCCTACTTTTTTTCTTTGGATAGTGAATATTGTTATTTTCTTGGCATATAGACTCCACCAAAACTTTTTGAAAGAGTGACAAGCCTTCATGATACACTGATACTTGGGTAATACCAGATGGGGATGGTGGTGGGAATGACACCTCAATACTAATTATAGATGTCATTGTGAGAGCCTGAGAATTACCTAATATGGATGACATTGAGTAAGATTGAAAGTCACTAGGTGTGGATAGCCTTGTGAGAGCCTGAGAATAGCTGAGAATAGATATGGATGACAGAATTTCTCTACTGGTTATTTATATTTAGATCTAGTTAAGGGAGAGATCCCAGTTTTCTCAAATCCTTTTATTATATTACTTTCACTCAGAGCCAGTGGTCAAACTTTCTCAACTAAATCTGCAAACTGCAGTTTTGTTATTTTTCTGGCTCCATTGCATCTTTGAAATTCATGTATTACTGTAATTTTGCCAAATGAATTTTCAAAGGTCCAAAGCCTGAAGGTTATCTGATATATGAGCCGGCAGCTTAATTACTGATACATTCTCTTTGACTGCTTCAGAAATGACACCATACTGGATATAGGTTACAGGAACATCATAAATAAACACCAGTAATTTCTCTTTTACCTTGTCACAGAATTATAAAAATCATTCACTAAAGACTTCACCAATAATTGAATCGTTATCTGAAACAGCATACATGGTCCCTGGGTGTTATTTTCCTGGTGTGCTTTTCGATTAAGCCACAGTTGTCTCCATTTGTAAATAACTAAAGGAGGGAATCTTTAACCAGCAAACTGCAGCAACAACTGTTGTGATTTATGGACCATCTGTATCTGTGATTCTAGATGCTTTTTTCCCCACAGTCGATAAAACTTTGGTAGAGGCTGGATCTGAGCTACGGTTTGCCTCATCTACATTCCATACATGGTCAAGTTTGTTATTCAAGCAAAGTCTACCTACTTTCCTTTGCAGATCATCATAAAACTTACGAATACGTTTAGGACTTTCAGCTACTAGTTGCCTTGCTTTTTCAAGATTTGATGTCTTTTTCATGGACAACTGAAATTTCTGCATAAATAAAGATACCCAGCCATCTTCAGGAAAAAAGTCTTTGAATTTACAATACCTTCTCAACTACTGCCAAAGCTCATTATCAAGTTTTATACTGTGTTTAAAATATAATTGTACTAAAATACGAACCTCATACTTAGTTAATGCAAAGAGTTGCTTTGCCATTACTTTTATAGCATCGGTTATATCTACTTCAGAGGAAAATGTCAACGCACTCTATGTTCCTACATTCCCATACTACAATTCCTGTCTACATTCATTAGCGTTGTTACGTGTAGCAGATAATTCTGCGTTAGTAAGAGGTGTTCCTGTCCTACAGCTAACAATTCTACTCTATGTGAATCAATTCTTACTTTAAGAAGTCTGGACGTACAACTGATGTATATTCTACCTTTACAAAAGGAACAAATACATTCATAAATTAATCCAGACTTCATCAAAAGTGGAACTGGGTCCACGAACTTAAAGAGAGCCTGCAGTTAAAGGATTCGTGAAACCAAAAAAAATAGAATCCTTCCACAGAAAGAATCGGTTAAGTTTTCAAAATGTCTTTCATAAGTGGAGTATTTAAAGTTTCAAGTGGGGTACCGATAAATAAATTTTTTCTTTAGGTACAGTAATAATAGGAGTTTTTGAACGAGAATATGAATTAAGAGTTTTAAAGTCAACTGAATCCAATAAATCCATACGGAATCCTTTATTATTAAACAAAAATATCAGAAATTCGATTTCGCTATGAAAACTAAGATATGTACAGTAGAACTTAAGTGAAAAGTGCAGTATACTAGAGTCCGTATTGAATTTGTTTTAAATACTAAAGAGCAAACGCTATAAGAATTCATACCCGGCCCCGTAAAAGTACCTTTTCTGCATGCAGTAGTAGAAAGTAATAATTTTCTCCTGTATCTAGGAATGATAAAGAACCATTATTTTATTATTTTCACATTCAACAGTACTCATAAATGAGATATTTGGATGTAAACTATTAATAAAATTTACGAAAGAGTTGGGCTCTTCTCGGTTATTGAGTAAGGCAAAAGTATCATCCATATATCTACGGTAGTAACAAGGTCTGAAATGATTAGGGCAAGATTTAAATGTCAAGGTACAGTATATGGATAGTTCCTGAAAATGTTGGCAAGAGTGTTAGTCCGAGGAGAGAATCCACAGTGACTCCGTCATTTTGTTGGTGTATAGACTTATTAATTAAATATAAAATAATTATCTTTAATAGGTAGTTCTAGGAGTTTCTTCAAAGTTTCATCCTTTGAGCCAGAATATGTGAGGACAATATCGAAGAATTTATTGACAGTAATACCAATTGTCTCGGTTATTGGGTTTTAGTAAATAATGAGGTGACATAAAAACTAACTATGGATTTCTTAAGAGTTCTGGTTAGTAATTTCTTTTACGAAACTGTAGGAATTTTAACTATATATTCGTTGGTAATTAAGGGTACAGCAGTAAGGGTACAAAAGGGTAAGGGTAGAAAATATTTTGCTAAAACGTAATTAGCCATATTATAAGCTGCCAAAATTGGTCGGCACACTCGGCGATCCATACAGTGTGACAAGATTAGAGCCACTTGAGAATAATTGGTTATAAAATGTGTCGTCAGTTAACTTTTTATTCTTAAAAGATCTATTAAGTTCTATTAATCGCACCTTTGATCTGAAATATAATAATAATAATAATAATAATAATAATAATCCGGTATTAATTTCAATTTTGTTACATCAGAAAGGAGTACACACTACATTTTCGAAATATAAACATTGTTGTTTGAAAGAACTATTCCTGTGCCTTTATCAGAATGAGTAATAATAATAATAATAATAATAATAATAATAATAATAGTAGCTTTACCGAAAGATAGGATTTTCAGAATATTTATGTTAGAATAAGAAAATAATGAATAAAGACGAATAGACGAATAAATTAGCTTCAAGCAATTAAGTGTAAGTTGCTGACCAACTTTTGAAAACTGTCAGTAGGTAAAAAATTTCCTAAATTAGACGCAATCTTTTCAAAAGGTGAAAAATACTGGTAGAAATTTGTTTTAAAGAAAGGAAGTAAAAAATGTAGTCCTAAAGGAAGTAAGAATGATTTTTAGGCAAACTGTAGTTAGACAAATTAAAAATAACTTTGTCCACATTACAAAAACGTTGTTTTATTTATTTTCAACATTTTCAGTATCTTATCATGTATCAAATTGACTTGTTTAATATATTTATCGTAATTAAGGGAGACGACCGAAGTCAGACATAAAAAGTCTAATTTTGATACAGGATTTCCAAGGTTCCAGGTTCCAGGTTCCAGAAATTGCTCACTTGATCCTGCGGATCAGCACACGTTTCCGGTGCAGAGCCTCTACAGTGTATCTCCTATTACAGTATGTACTTAAACCTTTACTGTTAACAGAGTCTTCTTCTAATTTTCATTATTTTTACAATATAATTTTTGATACTTTCTGATTTTTTTATATTCTCTACTCCCATCATCTTCCCCACTATGTTTCTTAGTTTTTCACAATGAAACAAGTGTCCTGTCGTATCATTCTCTCTCCTGCATACTTCACACTTCGTGTCCTTATATTTTACTTTATAGTTTTCTGTCACCTCTACCATATTTAATCGGATTTCCATTATAATTTTCATATCCTTTTCTTTCATATTTTCAAAATATGATTTTCTTTTAAATTCATCAATGAATCTTAGTTTTTTCATTTTAGTTTTCCTCTTTATTAGTTCTTCCTGTAAATATTCATTAATTTTTTGTCGTACACTTTTCTTTAATCCACTTTTTTTCATCATTTTCAAGTCCTCTAATGTTACTTTATATAATTTACACATTTCTGCCACTTCCTCTACCCAGTATCCTGGGTATGAATTTTTCAACTGATCTTCGGTTATCATTTTAATTAATCTATCCTCATTTGAGTTTAATACATTGTTCATTAGCATTATCTTCTTGTATCCAATTTTTTCTTTGACTGGCCACACTCCTAATTCAGCTAATAATCCCCAATATGGGGTACTAAATTTCATTCCTGTTATTTCCCTTAGAATTCTTTACTGCATTTGTTCCACTTCTTCAATATCCTTCGTCCTTGTCCTCGTCCATGTTTCCATTCCATAAAATATTGTAGGTACGATTGTGGTTTCATACAATTTTATTTTCACTTTCATTGACCAATGGCCCACTGTAGCTGGATCTCCAACGGACTTTTCTACTTTAGTCACTGTATAGTTTTCTCCTTAAAATTTATTTCGTTATTCAATAACCATTATAGAAAAGAATCATAAAATTCTGTATGGTAAAGTGACATTTTGTAAAGTTTGAAGTAAGCAAAATTGGGATAAACATTATATTTGCTCGGCAGATTTGCAAGAATTTCATGTCTTAAGAAGTTTTAAATATAGCGTCTTCGCTATATTTTCTTCTCAATAATCTGTTAATCGGGTCGTTCCTAAATAACTCATTTTAATTTTAAATAAAAACAAAATAATTCATAAAACTTGCATTATTTCATATAGAAAAATATTTATTTAAGAGTCAACGTTTAGGAGTTTTGTCCATTCTCAAGACTAAAATTGTTTTATAAATTGAGTTACAAAATATTTTTTTGAATTAGGAACAGATTAAAAGTATGTGAAATAGTGAAGTTTTAAAAGTTCGCAAAACAGTATTTTCTAATATTCAGTTCATAAAAATTTAATTTCAAATAATATACAAAAGAATAGAAGTTTAATCAATATTTAAGTTTGTTTTCGTTCTTTAAAATCATTGGTTTTAGGATTAAAAGGTCTTGTTCATTATTATCTGAAGAAAACATCAAAATTTGTATACTCCAATTCACGTATACTGTACATATATTAGCGTTGTTACATGGAGCCGATGATTCCGCGTTATTAAGAGATTTTCCTCTCATACGAGTTTAACTAACACCTCTATGTGCGTCAGTTCTTAATTTAAGAAATCTGAATGTACAGCCAATGTATATTCCATCTTTACAAGCGGTAAAAGTAAATTCAGAAATTGGTGCAGACTTCTTCAAAAGTGGAATTGGCTATAATAATAAACAAGACCTTTGCATCGTAGATGATATGATGACATGACGTAATTATAAAAATACTAGCTGAGGTACCCGACGTTGCCCGGGATAAATTTCACATTAGATCCCCAGTTTAAATAAAATAAAGTTTAAGACAAAAGGCTGAATTTGATTAAAACGATTTATCTTATCACGTGCCAAATTTGGTAGCTCTAGGTCAAACGGTTTGAAGTCGTCCTAAAAAATAATTATATGTGAAGCTCAAGATTTTCATGACTGTGTTCTTTTCTATAGTTTTATTGACCAAATAATCAAAATTTTCACGGCTGCGTTCTTTTCTGTAGTTTAATCGCGGTGCTGGGGCCTTCGGGCCCAGTAATTTTAATTATTTAATTTATTAACACCCAGGTGCCCAACCTGGGGACCTAATCAATATGTGTGTGAAGTTTCATGTTTGTAACTGCTTCCATTTTGGAGTTATGGCTGGAACACACACACGTCCTTTTGAGGTACCCGGCGTTGCAGACAAACAGACAGGCTGACCGACTCTGTGTTGACATTCTTCATCCCATAAGAGGTCCCCGTGCCAAATTTGGTAGCTCTAGGTCAAACGGTTTGCGCTTGCATAAAGGACAGACAGACAGACAGGCGGAAATATATAATAGACTAGGTGAGGTACCCGGCGTTGCCCGGGTTAACTGAATGCCCCAAAAAACCCTCACTCCCCCTTTATGCAACTTGGGGGCTAACCCCCTCCCCATTACCCCCACCCTTCCCCATTACCCCACCCTCCCCCATTACCCCCCACCCTCTCCCCCACCCCCACCCCCTCTCCCCACCCCCACCCTTTCACCATTACTGCCCGGGATAAATTTCACAAACAGACAAACAGACAAGCTAAACTACAGAAAAGAACGCAGCCGTGAAAATTTTGAGCTTCACATTGTGTCAAGATTTTTGAATCTGATCAGATATCCCCCAAAACCCCCCTGACCAAATAACTGAACTCCCAGTTACTGTCGGTTCAATTATTTGGTCAATAAAACTATAGAAAAGAACACCGTCATGAAAATCTTGAGCTTCACATTGCCGCCCGTAATAAAAACACAAACAGACAGGCTGACCAACTCTATGTTGACATTGTTCATCCCATAAGAGGTTCCCGTGCCAAATTTGGTAGCTCTAGGTCAAACGGTTTGCGCTTGCATAAAGGATAGACAGACAGACAGACAGAAAGGCGAAAATATATAATAGATGAATATGACGTTGGAAATAAACAACTCGAATGTTCCAGTTCCCTTTTTGAACAAACATGCTAAATTTACGTTTTCTTTAAAAAAAAAAATTTCAAATGTAACTGTTTGTAAATGATAAAAAAAAATCCTTAAAAACACTACGACATTTGCAGCATCCCTTAAATATCGGTAGTCGTTGATTTTGCTCCAGTTTTAACTAAAATTTAAGAAGCCAAACTTTTAAAATCTGTTCATATTTTGTGCTTCTTCTTTGACATATTCGAAGACACTTGTCAGTACTTGTTTGTCTTACTCCGGCCTTTATTCAAGGCTTGAAAATACAGATTTTTATATCCCCTTCCTTTCCTGAGGCATCCATGAAGCATATAGTTTTTATTAAAAGGGAGATATATTAAGTGCACGAGTTCCAGCATAAGAAACGCTTTATATAAAACTATAATTATACAAAACTGTAGTAATTATACTGTAAATGTTTAGACTAGAATTAGTTCTAAAAAATTTTGAGACGAAAGAAAAGTTTTTATAAGAAGGCATTGTATAAAATTATTGATAATAAAACACAAAGTTCAAAACAAGATTTTATTTTAAAATATTACAGAACAAATTGAAGGTAATATAATAAGCGTTAGTTTCATTCCTTTATATATAATATATATATATATATATATATATATAATATATATATATATATAATTATACACATACTGCAGTGTCTGTTTGTAACGCGCTGCAAAATGAAGATTAAGATTTCTGCGTTAAAATTTCTGGAAGATCTGGGTGATGTGCTGAAAGGTAGGAAAATTTCAGCTTAAGTGAAACATTTCCAGGTTGAACAATGGGAAAAGACTCCAAACTCGATCAGTTATTCTTGTTTAAGTTAAATTGTTTAATTTTCTATAAAGGATTTAGTAAAATTATAACATTAAAAACTTAACAACATTTAAATTACAAATAAGAACTTTTATCTATATCTATGTCTTTAAATCATCAATAGGTTATAATTTTAAATAATGTTATCATTTTCCAAATACTTTTAGAAATACAAAAACCATTTATATAAAACATTTTTCTTTCTTTAATATTATTGTAATATATATATTATATATATATATATATATATAATTATATATATAATATAATATATATATATGATGAAAAACCACGAAGGAAAAAGAAACACAAAGGGGTGCTCAAGCGCTTTCGTCTAATGACATCCTCAGGAACACTCATTAGACGAAAGCGCTTGAGCACCCCTTTGTGTTTCTTTTCCTTCGTGGTTTTATTCATCATAAATACTTTTCACGTGTCACTTTCGTGAAATAATTTTTCATATATATATATATATATATATATATATTATAATATATATATATATATATATATATATATATATATATATATATATATATATATACTAAAATCACAAAATAACACGTGACCTTATTAATAAGCAAACAACCACAAGGAAAAGGAAACACAAAGTCCTTGATAATGTGAATATATCACGAAAGCGCTCGGACTTGTGTTTCCTTTTCCTTGTGGTTGTTTGCTTATTATATATATATATATACTCACATTTTTTACGTAATACAATTAACCGTTGTACTCTATATATCAGCTATATTCTCTAATGTTAGTTACTATATATAAAATGTCTCTATACAGTAGTACATTATAATAATTTTGATTAGCTTAAAACTTGCTATACTTATCCAACGGTGGCTTTGCAGCGAGGAGAAATACATTTACAGGTCCATAATAAGCTACAAAACAATAATCAATGAGTATTTTAAATCCTAAGATAAGGCTAACTTATTATTTGTCAAGCAACGTTGCCACAACCTCCAGTCGAAAAGGGCTCATATTTTCGCTAGAAAATCATTACCACGATCCCCACATTGACGAAGCATTTGTGCCAGTATGTCATCTACAATTCAACGTTCGACAGTGAAATGGGAATAGTGACTAATGAGTTGGATAAGCAGAGACAAGTGTTAGCAACTAAGAATCAGGGATATTTGGGGTAAGGAACGGGCAGTGAAATCTGGGGTTTTGTGACGAACGATAGGCATGAGTGCGTTGCAAGAGAGGAGAGACCTAACGTGTATGTTCTATTAATCCATAGAATACATTTATATACCGCAGAGTACTTATATTGAACGCTTGTTCCCTATAATAAAACGTGATATGCTTCAGAACATTACTATAATTGGAAGATGAATAAAGAAAATTTTGAAGTAATGGAATTAGATTATCTAATTGTCTTCTTGCAGCGCAGACTCTCAACCACTTATCGAAAGGGAAATTCAAATTAAATTTGATTTGTTAGGTATGTAACTCACAGCAGGGGAGTGAAACGGTGGCCACACAGCACCTTAATTATCACAAGTATCGAAAAAATAGCAAACATTACATAAACATCTTTACACGCAGTTTACATCATTAGTGAGCACTTTGTATGAAAATATCTATATGAACATAATTCTAAATTGGTTTATTTATCTACAATTTCACTACATATAAAAATGTAATTTTTGAAGTCTATCATTTCATTACTTTAATTGCTGAATTAAATTCTGCCCTGCCATCTGTCACCTTATCGTCTATAAGCTGAAGAATTTTAGTTTTAGCCATTTTAGTTACACTATAAAAACGTTCACACTCACAACCTTTAAATGTAATATTGATAATAAGAACTGAAGCTTTCCCATCAAAGGTATTCAACAATATCACACTTGATTGTAATGTTAGGACAAGAGGACATGGTAAAGTCTCTTCCTCTGCCACTGAAGCTGCGTTGTCTCTCACTTAAAAGTTTTTGGAAGATAGGCAGGATTGACGTGTCATGGTCAAGAGCATTGTCAGAGGCATTTTTAACGCGTGCCGCTGCTATTGCGGCTGCTACTGACGAAGTAGTTGCTCTTGATCTGGTTATGGAGTGAGAACGTCCGCGAAGAGAGTGAGAGTAACCGACAAGAGTACTTCCTTCCAATCCAGCAATGCCCCCGAAACCTCCATATCCAGAAGTATTTCTGTGACGTCCGAGGGTCCTAGTTTCAGGCTCAAAAGGCTGGTGGTAATCAGGTTGACCTGATATCAGTCCTTGATTGTGAAGGAACAGTGGTCCATCAGGTATATCCATGCAATCGAAGTTATAATAGGGCTCACTAGATGTTCGATGAAGTCCTGTCGGTTCTAACAAAGAAAACATAAGCATGCATGCTCATCATCTTTTCCTAACTTATAAATGCAAATACAGTAAACCCTCGTCCAACGCGTGTTTGTCCAGCGTGAATTTGCTCATACACGTAAAAATAAATGCGAACAATTATTTGCCGAAAGCAGAAAATTTGATTATACACGGTCCGCCAAACACTGTCTAATACAATAGTACTGTACGCGTGTCAATGCGCGCTCTAGTGTTTTTTCCTACACTCTCCAACACTCCCGCATCTCCCTCCCTCTCGCATCACACTTTGTCTCAGTCCCGCTACCGCGTTAAGTTCAGTGAAGTTATGTTGGATTGTTTTTGTCGTATTTTGCCATTGTTTTGCTATTACCCTTAGACAGCAGTATGGCACCAAAATGTAAAGCATCTGCAAGTGATAGACTGATAGTGAAGAGAAGAAAGGTCGTAAGGTTATGACATTAGCCGAAAAAATAAAGATTCTAGATAAGTTGCGTGGTGGTATGAGCATAACATCATTTGGCCGCGAGTATCACGTGAATGAGTCTACCATACGCACCATCCGAAAGAGTGAAGAAAAGATGCGTGCTGTTTTCATTTAATATATTTTTATTTATCGTATGTAAATATCATTATGTTTATAATTTTATTATGTTCTTATTTCATATACAATATAGGTAGGGAAATTCATTTGTGTGTGAATAAAAAATCTACATATCTAAGTATTAATGGGAGACTTTAAGCGGCCGCGTTCACGTATCCCCATTTATCTCATAAGGTATTAAGTTTGTTCAACGCGGATTTACCTAACGCGCCGTTCTCGAGGAACCTAATCCTCGCGTTGGACGAGGGTTTACACTAACTTTAATCATACATACAGAAAACATTTTAGCAGAAGCTCACCTCTATAACCTTCTCTGACAGCCTGATGAGCTAAGTCATCGGTGGAGGCCGCCGATTCTCCCAAATCACCGTTCAAATAAGAACCTCCTTGGACAACTCCATGACTCTGAGGGCGATTAGCACCTGCGCTTCGGCTCTAACAGAATAAGGAAGCAGAAAGTGTCTTTTTTATCTTTGATGAATTTAGAAAATTTCATATACATAGCTTTCACTGTTTTTAATTATTCGTTTATTTGATAATCATTTATCGAATCATTTTAAAATACAGCCATTTATAAAAATGCGATTTAATTAATTAATTGCTAACTTTTTGTAAATAAGAGTTTACCAATTAAATGTTTTTCGTTTAAATCCTATTTTGAATTAAATATAGCAACTAATATTGAGGATTTGTTAAAGTAAGAATAAAAAACAATATATGAACAATATATGAAGTATAAGATCGTAATGGTTGCAAAATGAATAATGAATATTAAGTCTATTGATTTCAATATTTATTAAAAATTGACGAGATGCAAGATGAAAAAAATTTGAAAATAAATTTTTGTACAAAAAATTACATTGAAAGTTCAATTTGTCTTGTATATTATAGAGTATTTTCGTGTATACTGTGTACATAAAGCCATTATCAACACTTCACCAATTTGGAACACACATGCGTGGGACATATTATTTAATGCGTAAGATAAAAGCATTCAGTGTATACATTTATAAAACTTTTTGCATACGCTATACATTGATGAAAATCAGACTAAAATAAAAATGAAGAATGAACAATATTCTGTATAATCAAATTTCCTAAAATTTTGTATCACAAGAATACTAGAATAAACACCACTAATAGTCACGTTATAGCTACAAATCTTTAGAACTCTGTAGTTCAAAATAATTGTTTTACCCCGTCTCTGCAATGCCACCTTGATCCTTGTGCGTCACTGCGTGCTGACGTCATACTGAATATACTTCCTGAGACAGAGCCACGGCTGCTCATTGTTCCTAAGCTCTCCTGTGAGGCCACTCGCCCCGCCCCTTCGTAGTCCTTTCGAAGAGAAAACGAATTAATTTTTAAAATATCAAGTTGTCAGTTTCAACTGATTGGCTATTTTAAACTGAAGGGAAGTTTCATAAATTTTAAAACTACTGGATAGAATCAGAACGAGAATAAAGGTTTCAAAGAGAAAAGGTTCTGGGTATCAACAGTCACTATACAGTATATATATTTCTCAGAATTCTATCTGACCGTACATGATAAAGAAGTACATTAATATCTCTAAAAATCCTTCCTTTCAAATGCGTATTGATGTAAAGAAAAAGATAAATAAGAAACTAGGCATTTATATAACTACAGAAAACATTTTGAGATTATATAATAGGGAAAATTCAATATTTTTATGTCGAGAAAAGATTTGCCGTATTTATTCAGTTCTTCAAATAATGTTTAACAAGATGAATTAATTACTTTTGGGAATAAAATGTTTATATCCTTTTCCTTTAAAAATAATTAAATTTAAATGTATGATATATGAACAGGATATTCTTATATTAGTATGTATTTATATTCACTTATACGCTTAATAACTGTGGTCTATACAGCTCAATTAAGATTCTATTCTTGCATTCGTAGAGTTCTAAATAATGTAAGTCCTTAAGGGTATATCAAGGAAAATTAAAAATTGGATAGTTTCTTTGACTTACAGCGACTGATGAAAGTTCGTCTATCTTATATAATATCCATATTGACGTAAAAATAACAGCTGATGCACGAATTTAGAAAAACTGAAATAAAACTATATTAAATAAAAATGCAAGCGGCAAGAAAAAAACTTAAATGAGTGTGTAAAATATTATACCTGCTTTTTAATGTTTAGTTATGAATTAAGATCATGCCAACAGGTTCTTCTCCGAAACGCATTCATAAAATATTACTTATCTTCACTGCAGAGTATGAGGGAACTTAAAAGGTTCAGAGTGGAACAAACGATTAAAAATTTGATGAATAAATCAAAGGCAAAACTAAATCGAATTATGTGTTAGAAATCCTTTCGTTGCAGAATGAAGCCGAAGCCTCTTTTTAACGCTGATAAAGTACCAAATTTCAAAATACTTTTAGGATCTTAAACAGAAAAGAGTAAATTAAAATATAAATCAGCGATGCTGTTCTCTTTAATATAAACTTTATTATACTTTCTGCGTCTTTTCATTCAGTACTCAGCGCTGATCATGATAAAAACTAATTTTGTGTTTTAATGAAAATGAACTGTACATTTCCACTTATACGTTTAGTTATCACTGTACCCTTAACCTCTTAAGCGTTATATATATATATATATATATATATATATATGATGAATAAAACCACGAAGGAAAGGAAACACAAAATGGTGCTCAAGCGCTTTCGTCTAATGACATCCTCAGGAGTGTTCCTGAGGATGTCATTAGACGAAAGCGCTTGAGCACCATTTTGTGTTTCCTTTCCTTCGTGGTTTTATTCATCATAAATATTTTTCACGTGTTACCTTCGTGAAATAATTTTCATATATATATATATATATATATATATATAAAATGCTCTAAATCCTGTTTATTGTTTCTGCTTTCAAAATGAAACTATAATTTCACCTAAATGCATTGTACTGTGACTATAAAGTACTAAGTATTTAAAGAGTAATTTACCTGGAAAGTAATACGAAAGGTTTTCTTTAACCCTTGAAAGTGTACTTTTTGAATAAGTTTCAGAGAACCTTTCTTTATCTAATTTTGATCTACTTTTGGTACTAATAAGTGTGTTTTGTAAATACTTCATAATTTGCAGCGTACATTTTACATTTAGCTCTTTTATACTCTCAGTTTGAAGGTGCACACAGCAGAAGAAAAAAACCTGGACACTTTTGTTTTTCCTACAAATTTCAAACTAGTGAAACTAATACACCCAAATTAGTACAAGATGTAGCCAATAGTATGGTTATTATGTGCTGAAATCCTCAGTTAATTATCTTTGGCCGTTTCTTAGTTATAAAAAATTTAACTTGACGAAACAAACAGCGAGATTTTGTGAGGCTGACTACGCCCTTGGATGTGTCCGATGTTCGCTACAAAACAAGCAGTTTGCGCATGCGCACCTAAGACAATGATAAGTGGCCACATGGCGAATTGGTAGGCTAGCAGTGTCAGATTTCTTTAAAAAGTGTTGGCTGATGAATGTTTTTTCTCATTTTTTTTCTTGTGGTGTTAATTAAAATTCTATCGTAATGGTTTTAAGTAAAGAAGACTTAGCTGTTATAAAGGCGCGTTTTGCCGAGAAGGGATGGAGTGCTAGAAAAATAATTAGGGAATTTCCGGGAAAAAATTGGAAAAGAAGTACAGTACAATACGTAATAAATAAAATTAGATAATCAGGGTCAACCGACAGCAAACGTGGCAGCGGTCATCCGCGTACTGTTCGGACTCGAGAAAATGAAAGGTACGTTGAAAAGCATGCGTTGTCGCAGGAAAATAATCCTGGTACTCATCTTTCGCAGAGAAAAATAGCGAATAATTTAAATATTTCGCGCAACAGTGTCCAAAACATAATGAAAAGTAAAGGAATCAGATCTTTTAAAAGATTGAGTACCCCCAGAATAACAAAAGAAACCATGGGAAAACGGTTAGAAAGGTGTAATTCCTTGTATAGGAAATTTAATTTAGTAGACATTAAACGCATGTTTTTTTGGAGATGAGTCCGACTTTACATTAACTGTATCAACAAATCGACAAAACAACCGAGTCAATGCATTAACTTCAAAATCGGAAATCCCGCCAAACCGTCTTCATCATCCAATTTCACGATTTTCCAAAAAATTAATGGTATCTTGTGGTGTTTCTTACAATGGTAAAACCAAATTATTCTTTACTGATCCACAGAAAACAAAAATGAACACGCAAAATTACATTCAACACCTCTGAGAACTTTTACCGGAATGCCAAGACTTGTACCCGAACGAAGATTTTATTTTTGTTCAAGACAATGCACCATCTCATTCAGCCAAGGCAACCCAAGAATTTTTGATGGCGAACATTCCTGAATTCATAAAAAGTGAAGAATGGCCACCAAATTCTCCTGACTTAAATCCTCTGGATTGCTTCGTGTGGAATGAGCTGAAGTCATTAGTGTAACATTAGTTGCAGGGAACCATTTTCAAACCTGAAAGCACTTAGACAAAGAATTGAGGTTGTTTGGCCTATGGTGTCCCAAGACAAAATCAAGTCATCCATACTCGTAGATCAGTGGAAAAGGAGAGTACTGGGCGTAATTCAAGAAAATGGGTGGCCAAAACAACATCGATTTCAATAGGGTAAGTTTTATATGAGTTCCATTGAAATTTTTAGCACATGATAACTACACTATTGGCTACATCTTGTACTAATTTGGGTGTATTAGCTTGACTAGTTTGAAATTTGTAGGAAAAACAAGTGTGTCCAGGTTTTTTCGTCCACCCGGTATATATATATATATATATATATATATATATATATATATATATGATGAAGAGGAGAACCAAGGTTTCAGACATTTTTTAATGGGTACCAAATGTTTCGGAAGCATTTTTCCATCGTTAGTGGTGACTAAAAGTAAATATGAGATAGGATTAAAATCTTAAATTATACAATTATACAATTATAATTGCAAATTATGCAACGTTAGAAAACAATGTTGAGGTTAAGAAGGAGGACATGTGTTAATAAAAAAAAAGGAATAAAACCAGTGTTCCGGGGTGAGTGCTTATAGTTGAAAATAAAAAAGACGAGTTCATATAATACAACTGGTCGTGATAATAATGAAATAAAATTGAGGAACGGAAGCGAGTCTGAGATGTACTAGGAGTATTTATAGCAGCTGTTCAAAAAGCTAGGGCCATTCTAAAGGATGATGAATAATCGTTGAGAATTTGAGATTGGGTTTCTGCTGCAGGACATGAAATAACTCCAGTATGTGCAGGTCGGTTGATTGAGAGTTGGTGAGTTGGTTGATCTGTTTTACGTCCATCGTCCGACTTAGGGCAGTGAGAAGGTTAGTAACGCCACCAACCACGAAAAATAGGTCTCACCCAGCACTCCTTTTAAGGAGAGCTGGGAAAGATGAATACATTACGTGTAGCGGACTCGTCACTACACCCCCTTCCGCATTTCTCAGACTGGCTTAGGACAGTCCATGGCCGGATTTGACTGGCGGTTGTGGAGAGTGTCTATGATCTTAAAGTGAGAAAAATTTAGTGGGTGGCTGGTTGTGTGTTTGTGTTCGCTTGCGTTGATTTGGATGGTTTGTTAACAGGAAAGTATGTACAACTGGAGATGTCTCGATACATCTCCGTTCCTTAACTTTAATTCATTATTATGATAACCAGTTGTAAGTAGTATAATATCACGTCTTTTTTCACTCTTAACCACAAGCACCCATCAACCAACATTCTTTTTTTATTTTTTATTAACATAAATCACCCTTAATAACTACAACTTTGCTTTTTAAACTCTGTATAATTTGTAATTTTAGTCCTATTTCATATTCACTTTTAGTTACTAGTGACGATGGAAAAATACTTCCGAAACTTGGTTCTCCTCTTCATCCTCAAATTACATTTTCCTAGGAACAAACACACCTTGGATAACTTTGGTTTTGCTTCCGCCCGAATTGTTCATTCTGACGAAGGTCAAGCTTGTTGCTCCACCTTAGACCTACAGTACAGTTTAACGTGGAATCCGAACCACGACCCATGAAGGGTGGTCAGAAATTACAAAGTCCTTGCTCGGACTCGATCTCATGACTTCCCGATCAGCAGCTCAGCGTCTTAACCACTAGGCTGCTCAGGGTACCCATTTATTTACCAACCAATTTTTATTGTGTGGAAGAATGAACAGCTGGATTAGCTACGCGCCGCCTACCGTCACCAGGGATCGAATCCGGGGTCGATGGATTCGTAGTCAGCGATGCTAACCAATACACCATCGAGGCGTGTGTGTATATATATATATATATATATATATATATATATATATATATATATATTTATATATATATACACATATATATATATATATAAAATATACACTGTATATACGATAAAAGTTAATCTTTTTCAATCGTTTTGAAGTAGCTACAGAAGATATTATTATTATTATTATTATTATTCTCAAATACATATTTAATTAATAAAAATTCTTTCGATAACTGTTTTTAAGGTTTACAAACGGTCAAAATTAAATTTAATACAAAGGAAAAGATAACTTGGAAAATCGTATATAAACAGCAACGATAGAAGGGTAAAAGAAAATATGCAACTAAGCGCAAGTTCCAAAGTTAAATGAGGAAAATCTCTCCATTACTGTATATAGCTTGCTATGAAAACATGCAGTGCTCATCTATAAGCTAAAAGAATGATGCAGATATGTACTATAAAACAAATTTTATATATGCACCAAACAACTTCAGAAATTAAAATTATTCTAAATTGTTTATAATAAACTTAAAAAATTATAACCACAAAATAACTTTCACATAATTATTTTGCAAATAATATACATAACCAAATTTTTGTAAAATAAATAGGCTGTCTTAATGATGCAAAATAACAATAATAAAATATATATTCTTTTTTTATTGCAGTACTTTCTTTAATTAAGAGTTTATTTAACCATTGTAGAAAGCCTAATTTTCTGCTACATTTACCTTTATCTGAATTTCGACTTATGTAATTCTGTATTTACATAAAACATTCGCCCATATTCATGTATTGCTCACTATTTTCATATATTTTCTCTCTCAGCTTTCTGTTTCAATTTTAGTTTCAAGAATCCTATTCCTTTTTAATTTAATGGTTTGCTCTGTATAGTCCTCATATATATATATATATATATATATATATATATATATATATATATATATATATATATATATATATATATATATGGCGCTCATAAGTTTTCGTACAGAAAAATATTTCAGTTATATTTGTCCTATCTTTTAGAAGCACTATATATGGGATAGTTATAAAAATTTTACCGTTCGTTTGGAAAAATTTAACAACTAAAAATTATTTTAACTCTAACATATAATGTAAAACATCAAAGAATTTGAGGAAAATAAAAAAAAAAGTTAAAATGCAAAAGTTTTGTACATTCACTTACAAAATTATTTAATATTTCGTGTGTCCACCTTTCGCTTGAATGACTTCAATGATTCGTGTTTGGTATTTTTCTACAAAGTTTTGACCTCTCTTAGTAGAAATTTTAGCTCATTCTTCTAAAGAAAATTGTTGCAGTTCATTCAGATTCGAAGGGTTTCTTTTTCGGACAGCTATTGTCAAATCAAACCATATAAATTCTCTATTAAATCGAGATCTGGGTTTTGACTGGGCTACTCGAGAAGCTTGAAATTCTTTTGATATTTCTTCGAATTCAAGATTCCATTGATGACAGCAAGCTTTCCTGGACTAGAAGCACTAAAGCATCTCCAAAGAAGCAAACTGCCACTGCCACGTTTAACCGTAGAAATGATGTTTTTTTCCTCGAATGTAGTATCTGACTTTCGTCAAACATACTTTTTCTCGTTGTTCCCAAATAATTCAATTTTGTTTTCATCTGCCCAGAGAACTTTATTCCAGAATGCGAATCCATCATTTTAATGATTCTTTCCGTATTTTAAACAAGTTTCTTTGTACGCTTTTCGTAGCAGAGGTTTTCTTCGTGCAACTCTTCCATGTAGATCATTTTTCTCAATGTGCGACGTACGGTAGAGGGATGGACATCGATCTTAGTCTTAATATTTGGCAAATATTACCTACAGTCACTCGTGGATTTGCAGCAGCCGTTCTTCCAATTCATTTAGCTGTACGTTGTGAAATCTTGGAAAGTGGTCCACACCTTGGTAGAGTTTTGATTGTTCCAAAGCTTTTCCATTTCTTTATAACTAGAGCAACCGTCGTAAATGGAATTCGGAGTTCCTCTCCTATCTTCCTATAACTCTTTCCAAACTCGTGTGCAGCAATAACAGATCACTTAGGATCTGTAGACAGGTCTTTACCACGACAACCCATTACTAACTAATGGTTTGTAGTCATCCGTCTTCCATTAAGACTCACAGAGAAAATTCTAGAATGCAGAATTGCCATCAGTCTCTAATCAATAAACAGGCAACTACTGATAAAAATTTTAAATTCTTCAAGCCTAAGTTGGACACACAAAATTTTAAATAACTGTGTTAACTTTTGTACTTTAACTTTTTTCTATTTTCCTCAAATTCTTTGATGTTTTATATATGGTGGATTTAAACTAATTTTTTTATTTGTTAAATTTTTCCAAACGAACAGTAAATTTTTTCAAACGCATGTTACAAAAGGTAAGAACGAATATAACTGAAATATTTCTCTGTACGAATACTTAGAGCGCCACTATATATATATATATATATATATATAATATATATATATATATATATATATATATATATATATATATATATATATATAGATGGGGTTGTTTTACCTCCTTCGCAATATCTAAGGCAGTGGTTTTTAACCCCTGCGTCACAACCCAAAATTGGGTCGCCAAGCCATTTTGATTGGATCATTAAATTGTCACTTATCATTTATTTATGTTATCCCTAATCATTTTACCATTAATTATTTATTTCATTACCTATTACAAGTGAGCTGTTTGAAGGCATGGGTCGCCGAGCTAGCCCTTCGACCAGAATTTGGGTCGCAACCTAAAAAGGTTAAGACCCACTGATCCCAGGTCATATGACGTAGGGGACCTACAGCTTTACGTGGGATCCGAATTACGGGTCGCTACATAATCTGGACGCAGAGGACAGTCTTTCATTCAACTACTACCCAGACCCAATATTATTTCTCTGACGACAAGCGGTGTTACGACACTGATCACGATGTAGCCCATATACTGTATGTGTCCTTAGAGAACGGGGTGTAAGGGGGACAATTTGTCCAGGACCTCAGTACAGTATAAGCCCACGCTTCTCAAACTAGGGGTCGCGTAAATATTATTGGGGGTCGCAGAAACATTTGAAAATATTATTTTGTTCATAAATATACAGTGTTAGTACCTATTGCTTTTATGACATTGAGTGAAGGGTCGCGAAAAAATTTGTCTGATCCAAAGGGGTCGCAAGTGAAAAAAGTTTGAGAAGCCCTGGTATAAGCGACCGTCCTCAATAATTCAGAGAAAAATTGAGTATTGTCGCTCAAGAACATCAGTCCCGTACTTGCATGGGCAAACTGCACAGCAGAGTAGTATTTTGACAAAGAAGTCTTACCAAGAGAAATTTTTAGAGTCTGCTTTTGGGGCTTTTTGATATTTAGCAAGTATAATAGTATGATATATAAGTACGTGGAATATTTTGAACCGTGTAACATCGCAAAAATATGTTCAAAAACATATTTGTATAAAACTGCCACAATTCTCAGAATTACTCAGATACAAAAGCGAGATTTCTGTAACGTCCCATCAATTCTACGAGGGCCTGAAATCTTTAAAATTAAGCTTCGAACGCCAAACAAACAGAAAAATAAACGACTGCCAGATTCAATAGAATTGCATCGCTCACCCGAAACGGGAATGGGAAAACATTTAGGGGAATTTACTCAAGGCGTTTTTGAGACAAACAACAAAATGGAGTCCGACCTTGAGAGTGAGCTTTCAGCTATAGCAAAATGTGAGAACTTACGAAATGAAATCGAAGTCACTGATGCGGAAGCAGGAAAGCTTATAGCTACAGCAATGTTTGAGAAAGGTCGTTTCCAGATCACTGCATCAAAAATATTTAGTTAAAGAAACCGAAATACTGTACTCAGCAATCATCCATCAACATAGGGACTTGATAGTGCTAATACAGGCATATTAGCTCATATGGAACCACATTCAAATCCTGAAAGTGTTCTGAGAGATTCTAAAGGCTGAGTATCCCCGGTAAATATACTTGTGAAGCATTAGCCTAAAGATAAAACATTTCAAAGGCTAGTCTGAAGTTTAAAAGTTCAAAAACTTTCTTCTTTTCGTGTTGCTTATTTCATAGTGATACCCACAGTAAATCAACACTCTCAACCTTTAACCATCCCCAAAGTAGGGTGGCTAAAGTTTCATCGCCCTTGTTCTCTTAAACAGAATTTACGAGAACAAACTTCAGAACCTTTATCCTCAGATCTGCGTGTGTCTTAGGATGTTTCTGTATATTTCTGTGTCCGTTGTATAAGGAGAACGTTCATTCAGAGAGCTGAGTTTAGTAAAAAAAAAAGAAATTATGTGTGTTTGACGAAGTCACAAGAAAAAATAACTAATTTGATGATGCTATGTATAGAACATAAACTAGCAAGGAAATTCAATTTTGACAATCTAATAAATGATTTTAGAAGCTAAAAGGCTACAAAGAAATGCTTCTCAAATTAATAATTCGAGGAGCTTAATTAGAGACTGTACTATCGGAAGCAATCGTAGCATTATCGATGAATTTCCGCACAGTAGTCTGTACTGTAAAACGTTTTCTCAGCATGAGCGAACCCTGTCATATTATTGACTGATCGACTGAGTGATTGATTGGTAATTCATATATATATTGAAACTCTTTCATGACAACATTAAAGATATTATATATTACGCCAAAAAACTGTCAAGCAGTGAATATAATTTTATGTAAAAAGCAATTCCGTGAGACTAACACCAACAATTCAATTAAGGGTTAGCAGAATTATAACTTATTTCTTGTAGCAAGTCTAGAGTGAAAACTTTGGCAAGGCATTTTCTTCCGTTCTTCATATATATATATATATATATTAAATGGCTTTAACTTTTATTTAAATTTAGATAGAAAAATGATAGAAAAATGATTCTCTCATATGAAAGATAATATTTTAGTAATTTTTCGGTTACTGGTCTTATTGTACAAGAATGCAAGAGATTAGAACTGTCAAACACCTAATTCACTCTAGGCTAGCTACTAATTACCCTACACAAGTCCTTAATCCCTCTTAGCTAGCCCTTTTTTTATGCAGGAAGGAGGGGCTAGTCCAGTCTAGCGTTTAATTACTTTATGCTAGGATTTAACAACTCTAGGCCTGCTCTCCAATCTAGGCTAGCCCTTAAGATGGAGAACAGACTTGGAATAAATGAGAGAGCCAAAATTGCATCAAAATGCAGTGTGAAGTTTAGAAATCTATGGAGCAGGTTCAGAGGTGGTGGCGTGCTGAAAAAGGGAAAACCAAACACTGTACCAAAAGATAATTAAAAGCTGCCACAAGAAGTATGACAATTGATTCAGTGGTAGATATTAAGCGCAACAGAAGACCTTCATAATCGAGAAAGGAAGAAAATGTAGAGGTTGTGCAAGAAACTTTTATACGAAGACCAAAATAATCAGTTCGACAAGATGCTCGAGAAACTGGTCTTTCACCTCACAAGTTTGAACAGTTTTGTTTTGAAAACCATGGAAAGCACACTACGTGCAAGGATTGTTTACAGAGGATTACGATTGAGGGATAAAGTTTTCAGAAGGTTATTAAATCTGTTAAATCAGTTTTCAGAAGGTTATTAAATGTGTTAAATCAGTTTTCAGAAGGTTATTAAATCTGTTGAATGAAGCTGTGTTCCATGTTGGAGGATTTGTGAACGGGCATTACAGTCACTATTGGACTGTTGATGATCATTTTATGCTTGTTCAGAGAAGTTCAAGTCGTCCTGAAATCACAGTCTGGTTTGTAATGACGTTCAATCAGCTCGTCGGACTGTACATTCTCCGAGACACAAGGAATTCAGTAAGATACCTCAATGTGTTAAAGAATTTTGTTTTCTAAGGTATACCAGTAGAATAATGCTACCCAACTCTGCTTTGGATGAACGCATCTGGCTCGGCAACCCCTTTTCCAGCAGGTGGATTGGCAGGCGAGGAACAACAGAATGGTCAGCTAGGAGCGCACATCTCATCCTCTTATTTTTTTCTTTGCGAGTGAGCCAAAGAAAACGTCTACCAAAGAAAGCCACGGGATCTGAACTAGCTTGTAAAAACAGTCTAAGAAGTGTTTCGAGCGCCCTACAAAAGTACCTTTCCCTATTTGTTGAAAGTGTGGCTGTGCGTCTCAGAAAATGTGTAGAAGATGGTGATGCTTTGTAAAATAAAATGTTATTGAAAAGAAACTTAAAATTGATTTATATTAAATTTGTTTTTCAGTTTCATTCCACCAATACACTGAAAGTTATTGCTCGTAAAAAATCAGCCCGAATTGTTCATTCTGATGAAGATCAAGCTGGTTGCCACACCTTAGACCTAGAGCTTAACGTGGAATCCGACCCACGACCCACCAAAGAAGTCAGAAATTACAAATCAACAGCCCAGCACCTTATATATATATATATATATATATATATATATATATATATATATATATAGAATCATGCATGAACACGCACGATTTTTCGTGATATTCCATATATATACGTTATGTAGCTATGTAGTGTAATAGAAATAGATATCACTGTTATCCTTATTTATATATGTTACACACAGACTGGGCATGAAACAAGGAGCTCTTCTGGGATAATTAAATCCGCTATAGTCCGAATAAGTAATGGTAAATGGCAAATTGCAAATACCAAAGTTTTCTTTTTCACGATGGAAGCCCAACGTGGGCAAAGGGTCACTAACAAAGAGGCCTCAAAATATAGCCCCAAAATATGCTAAGCAGATAGGACCCAGCTTAGGGACAAGGTCTAGGGTCTAAAGCTAACCTAAGACAGCTACATTCAGAACCTCAATATACGCAAGAAACTCGTTGCATTTACGTCGGATCGGATACATCAAAGAAAAAGGGCAACTATTGTATTTTTAGCCAAAATCCAAAAAAAAATTAAACCTCAACCGGAAAAATTGAGCGTCCATTTTTCAAGGCACTTAACAGGTTCGATTAATGTGATACAACTCAGAATGGTCCCGTGAGAAACTTTTATGTTACACACAGATCATGCATGGGACAAGGAACTCTCCTGGGATATAGTCAGAATAAGTGACCCGTTGCCCACGCTGGACTTCTATCATGAAAAAAAAACTTTAGTATTTGCCATTTACCATTACTTATTCGGACTGTAGTGGGTTTAATTATCCCAAAAGAGTTCCTTGTACTATGCACGGTCTGTGTGTAACGGTCTGTAGTTGTAGCATATATATATATATAACACAAAAGGCTGTTGTTATTCGCACTTCTTTATTATTACCGACATGAATATAACATAATTAAATAAGATGAAAATTTCATGATAAAATTTAAATCTTAACTTATTGTGACTGCAGAGTGACCTCTGTTTAACGTTTAGAATCCTTGTTACTTACATGTCGGTGCAAACTGTCCTGACTCGGAGAGTGTCTGGAGGAAGCTGTGCAGCTCCATATGTCTTCTGGCTCTCCCACAATCTCGTGCATCGGTGGATGGAATCCTCCCCCCTCTTCTAATTCTGGAGAGGAACGGGTACGAGACAAATCTATGGAATCTTGCGAAGGAGACCTCCTTGAAACCACTTCGCCGAAACTGTCACGACGAAGGTGAGCCCTGGAAATGGTTCGAGTACCCTCCCTTTCGTCGTCTCTCTTGCTCGGAATTCGCCAACTTCCGTTTCTGATCTCCCTTACAGAAGGTTGATCTGTTTGTGTGTCGTCTTCGTTGGCGGAAGGTTCGCTAGATCCCAGATCGTCAAAAGATCTGTTTTTCAAATACAATGAGGCCCTTCCAATAGGGCGAGGGGGTTCACTGCCCCTCCTTAGAATCGACTGCTGGGGAGGTGCGTCTATCAGAGAAGAAGTAGCTGAAAGATTTGCATGTGCGTTGATATTTTTGTAGGAAAGTTGAGTCGAAGAAGCAACAGTATTATTAATGATTGTCAAATCCGCTGGCTTTCTCGTAAGTGACCCAGGAGCTCTCTCTACTCGACTTTCGTTGTTCAGAGGCATATAAATATTAAGGGGAGCTTGTATGTATTTATCACTTTTCTTTAAGCTCGATCTCCGAGGTAAATCGGAGCTGTATTCTGAATTTATTTCACTATGATAAAGAGTTATTTCATTTCTGGAATCTAAATGAGTGGGTGATGTCATCCCTGCAGGAGGAACTCCGAAGCCTCCTCTCACTTGGTAAAGAGACGGCTGAATTAGTTCCGCTTCCTCTTGGCGGCTCAGAAGACCTGATTCTATGAGATTTCCCTTGGACGAGCGTCGATGATCCTGAAGGAGGATTTGCTCAGTCTGAATCATGGGGCCTCCGTAGTCATGCACGTACACACCTCCATACCCACCGTAGGCCGCTCCTTCGCGCTCCACCACACTCAACTCCTTAAAAGGGATGAAAGCTCTACAGAGTCTAATGACTCACGATAACTCACTGAGAGCTAAAGGTGATGGAACGGCTTTTATCAAATCAAACTAAATTCACTTGAAACAGAAATTATTAAATTTTTAAATATTATCCTATGGACCATTATTAGAGTGAGGTAGCAGAAAATGAGGCCAGCGTAAACATAGTCATAATGATGTAATAAGCATTGCAGCACAAACTACAAAGCTAGTATAAGTTGCATGATGTCCTGAATCGAAAAGCGGTTTTCTTATGTAACATTTAATATTATTTACTAATTTCCTTTGAGTGTATAGAAGATTTAGGGTTATTAAATTTTAAATGAAGGGCAGTATAATTCGAGATGGATCTTATTATTATGAAATATAACTTCATAACAACTTATCAACGGAAAGCAAACAATTTTTCTGCTTTAGTAATATGATAGTTTTCGCATAAAGCAGGTTTCCAAACCTATTTTTAAAATAAAACAAAACAGTATATTGTTCATCCTTTACATTACAGTATAATTATTAGGTATTATGATAGTTAAAAGTTTCATTCCGAGATGCGCTAGAAAATAACATCATTGAAAACTCAGACTCCTGTCATGAATATTTTACTTTATTTTCGTAAAGGAGGACGCACTTTAACGGTTCTATTTATTTTCCAGACTAGAACCGCATAATTTCTGTTAGCGCATCGTTATTGACATTTCATATCTTAATGTATTTTTTTCGTGTTAAAATGGAAACAGACAGGTCATTGCACAGTACGTAAAAGCTATGTATTCAATTATATATATTTATGTATATATATATAGTTCGGTGCTATCTTTTGTGCTATCTTTCCTGCACGCAAAATAGCTACTACTTTGTTGTAGACGTTTTATTGGGTTTAATGTACAGTAGGTTAGGTTAAGTTAGGTCAGGTTAATTTAAGCTAGGTTAGGTTATTGCGTTTGTGTCTCAGATTTCTTTTTTTCTAGTTCAGAACATTTATTTAGAAATGGGGACACCTGTTATACATATATATATATATATATACACACTGTATATAATTCCAGGAAACTTGACATTATTTTATTACGATCGAATTAAGAACCTAAAAAATTTGCACCAAATAACTTGTATATAATAAAAATACAAGTATAATATATAACGAATTTCTTTTACTACTTTTAATTTAGTTAATAAGAAAACTTAAAAATATTTTCTAGTTGATTAAAAACTTTAAAATTACAAAGTATTAATCATAAAATCAATTAATTTTATTAATTAAAAGCAAATATAAACTGAATTAGTTTCGTAATTGTATAACAGGCTTTAATGATTATATATTCTGTTACTTTTGTTATAGAAAATATTTCCGTTATGATTTACATGTATGCAATGTTAATATTTTCGTTTTTAGTACTTAAAATGTATGCTGTTTGCTATTGGACTGCGCTTTCTTCCGTGTTAAACCAGTTTTATTTCTTTTGTCTTTGATCTTTACTTGTTTACTCTGTTTCTGCTGCATTCTTTCTTCTTTTGTATGTGACACTGTCAGTCTATTGAATTCTTGCTTCCCTTCCTTAATTAAATGGCATACAAGAACAGTTGGTTAAACACAACCAGGAAATGCTGCCCTAGACGCATTATTGCTTCTTTACCCCTTTATACTCATCTCCTAATATTTCTTTATCCTTAATCTACTTCTCGTGAATGGGTTCAGCACACAGTTATATAACAAAGACACACGATCTGTATAGCTGAGCGAAATCTATCATAACGAAGTAATTATTAATTAATTAATTAATTAATTAATTAGCCTTCAAAACAGCTAACCTGTCACGGGTGAGGCTAAGTTCTACCAAATAAAACCAGACTAATACACACAAGGAATATTTAAAATTAATATAAATCCTTTGATCTAGGGATGTACCGAATATTCGGTATTCGGCCGAATACTTTTATATATGTTTTAACCGAATACCAAATATTTGACAACTACGGTAAATAACGTGATTTCGGAAGTGGAACTTAAAATGTATTTTTTTTATTTCAAAGAATAATTACAAACATACCCATCTTGGTATAGTGATACTGTTAAGTAATAACCTTACAAATAATGAACAGGCAGTAGCAATAATTACCTAATAACTGAAATGTAAGGCAAGTAGATTATCGTGTGGGAAAATTAGTCGTTTAACAGTATTAGGAGCTAAGCGATTACGTGCGTCGGTAATTACATTTTTCGCGGAACTGAACAGCGTTCACTTTCGTACGCTTGTGGGTGGCGTGGTGAGATGTTTGCGAGTAAGTACTAATAATTCCAGGAATCTTTCGCCATTATGGAGCCACCAATCAAGAGGGTTCGTGTCGCGACTGATTCGTGGCCCTTTTGAATAGATGTCTAATTCCTTTTGACAACTTTGCTGGTTACTTTTGATAGGTGGGGGCACATCTGGTTGTGAAGACGTAGCAACCTCATCGAAGTAACTCCATAAGTCAACCTTCGGCTTATTTTTCGAAGTTTCTTGATCTTCTCGTGAAACAGAAGCAGTTGCTTCATCGCCATAAGTTATATTACGTGTAGGATTAGCATTAGGTGATTCAGATATAGTGATTATCTAATTTTTTACAAACTCAGGCACTGTAATGCAAGCAAATTTGAAAAGAGGATCTAAAGTTTGAGCAATCATACAAGTAATGTCTGTATTCCACTGACTGAAGCGATTCTGTAAATTTTCTATTAAATCGTTTTTCATAGTATGAATACCTGCATCATTATTTATGTTACGCAAAAATACCACGAGACCTGATACACCGGGAGACACCATGGAATGACAAGAAGAATCAGAGGAAAAGTCATTCGTTAATTTTTCACATGGGCTAAGAAGCTTTGCAACACGCTGAATTAAAGTTCACTGATAGTTATTGAGGATTGGTATGTAATAACGTGTAATAACGTCTCTTATAAGTTTGTTTTCGGGTAAATTATGTTGCTTCTGGATTTCCTTAAGTCTGTCACAGGCTAGAGATGACTGATTAAAATGCAAACAGATTCGGGGGCGCAATTGCACATATATCTGAAACAGACTTCTAGCTAAGAGGGGCTTCATATGCTAAGGTATGATTCCTACAAGCAACAGAAGTCATTTTGAGAACGCGAACAGCTTTCGTAATATTACGCCGTAATTGTCGTGCGCAACTGCATGCACACAATCGCTCTCTATTGACCATCCTTGCAATATAAGTAGAAGTTAATGCAGTTGCAATGTTTTCATGAGTATGAGAACCTGGTACATTTTTGGTGGCTGAAACATACTGTTTTTGCTCACAATTACTATTAATTGTACGTGTTGTCAAGCTGATAAAGGCTTCAAATTTTTACATTGACACCAAATAACTCAAATAAAACTACTATTCGATATTTGGCCGAATTGTTTTGTACCGAATATTTGGTATTCGGTGAATTTTAGTATTCGATACATGATCATTAGGGTGGATCGATTTTACATTTTTTTCGATTTCCATATTCTAATAGAGACAAAAACTTGCGCATGCATGAGAAAATAGCCTCTGCAAAATCTTAGCTTAATAGGTAATCATCTTCTGCCCCCGGCAGAGCGATGAAAATCATATTTTAGTAGTCAAAAACGTATTTTTCTTATAATTTTTAAAATATTTCAATATGCATCAAAATTATTCCTAATAACTATAAAGTCGATGAAAAAGACCTCATATGATCGTTTTTCCAAGCGCGTTGTCCTACGTTAATATCTTTTGCCCCCGGCAACAACGGGGGGCATAGCATTTATATCGTTGCTTAGGCATGAAATAACACACACGCAAAATTTTATGACTCTAGAGTAATATCTTCTGTCCCCGAGAAAAGTCTAAATGTGGATTATAATTACGTTAATGCGATGTTATAAGTACGATAAGTTCTAAGTACAGATCCTCGCTTGCTAATTTTATAAAATTAGCAACCCAGAACTTACCACGAGGAGGTGGCTGTACGTCGAGTTCCACCCTATCCAGCCCCAACCACCCTTCCTTTGGCTGCATGTCGATTTACATACGGTAATCTTTCTTAGAATCAAATCGTGGAATTTTTGTTCGGGAGTGAAGACGGGAGCGGATGAATCCGTCCCTCTCTTCTATTCCACTTACACTGGCAGAGGCTTCGGTTACTAATTTGATGAGTCTCTCGACCGCTTGAGTATGACAAGGGAATAGTGGGATCAGTCCATCAGGCTGGTGTCCCGTCTCAACAAACTCTTTTATTCGGGTATCAGGTATTGTTTTTGTAACGGGGGGTTCGGTCACCTCAGCCGTTTGCCAGTTGATCATTTCGTAATAGTTTTGACTATCGTAGAGCAGCTCAGGCATGGCGAAGGCTCGAATTTCCCCCGCTGGTGATTGTTTTGATCGTGCTTTTAATATTCTTCTCCATCCCAATTCTCTTATGTGTTGCTCATCGGCATGTAGCACGGAGATCAAAATATTTTCTGGGTGAGCAAAGAAAGAATTTCTACGGAGGACTTTGTTGGCGATTGTCTTAGATCTTTGAGGCATGGTCTGAGAGAGACGCATCATTTCGAAAAAATGTTTTGCGCCCTCAGTGAAACTGGAGTTTTTCTTTATCTTAAACCAAATTGGTGCGTAAACTGTCATAATGAATCGCACAATTTCGTTGAAGGTACTGGAGGGTTCACTGGTTGAAACATAGAGGCGCAGAAATCTATTTGCTGTTGTCAGCCACCTGGAATGCGCCATCTTACCTGGATTTCGAGCCGCGAGAGCTGAAGAGCAGCTACCGCTCGACACTGCTCTGTAGATGCCTAACAAATATTTTTGGTCAGTGCTCAACTCGGCATCATCTATGTCAATGTCGGGAGATGGAATGGCATCGAATTCTGTAATTGGAAGTTTTTCGCAGTCGTTCAGTTGTTTTCCAACTGGTCCAGTAAAGCCCATTGGCCCAGTTGTTTTGCCGTCCAAGTCTTGAATGAGGTGTCGCAGTGATAACACTAGGCAACAAAGATTTTGTTACAGAAGACCAAATAGGTGCTCCTAGCTAATTTCGGTATGCTGATTTCAAATCTATAATTAGATTTTTTCTATCACGTCTAGATTTTGTGTAAAATGCAAATCACTTTTAGTAAAATTTTCTACCACGTCCAGATTTTGGTTTTAATCGGCTTAATGCCAGTAATATGAAACTTGCTTTTCAAGGTTAAAGCAATTTTTTTTGCCAACTATATACAAATTCGAACAATTTTGATAAATAAAATTTATCCCGAGTTGGCAACACTGAGTCAAGAGCATAGTAACGGGCAACGGCCCAACGGTCAGTCTCTACGTGACAGTCAAGCAGAACGGTTGTTGAAGCTCTCTGCTGATGAGCAAGTGACAGGTTGTGGTGACTTGTGTGTTTTTATAGCATTTGTTTTGTACTACGGTGTGTATTTCTTTTTATTTTGCACATCGTAATAATTACTTTCTACGTTTTTTCAGATATTGTATGGTAATTCAAAATGGCATCAAATAGACGTGCTTGTGTAAATCACCCAGACAACTTCTGCTTTGTCTGTGGACAATATACACCTAAGCCACAAGGTAGAAACATAACAACAAAGATTAAACTTGCCTACAAGTGTTATTTTGACTAAGTTAGGAGACCAACAGAGGGACTGGGCACCACATATTTGCTGTACACAGTGCAATGCAATGTTAATAGCTTGGATGAATGGTAAAAGAAAAGCTATGCCGTTCTCAGTCCACATGGTTTGGCGTGAGCCGAAAAATCACTTCAATGATTGTTATTTTTGTTTGACAAAGATTGCTGGTTTCACAAAGAAAAACAAATCAAAGATCACGTACCCAAACTGCGAATCAGCAATGAAACCAGTACCACATGATGAAACAAATCCACCACCAGTTCCACCAGCAACGATAACAGACAGCAGTTCATCTGAAGATTCTGCTAGTGATATAGAAACAGGGAAAGATGGCATATATGTTCCAGATGCAAATATTTCCCCACATTTGTTAAGTCAAGCGGAGTTAAATGACTTAGTGCGCGATTTGGAATTACCAAAAGAAAAGGCAGAGTTGCTTGGTTCAAGACTTCAAGAATTTAATCTTCTCCAACCAAACACCAAAGTTTCCCATTTCCGCCATCGCCATTTGCAGTTTTCATCATTTTACTTACAGGAAGAAAACGTTTGTTTCTGCCACGATATCAGTGGTCTGATGCAAGGGATTGGCTGTCGCTATGATCCAAAAGAATGGAGACTGTTCATTGACTCTAGTAAAGCTAGCCTTAAAACTGTATTACTGCACAACGGCAATGAAAAACCTTCAATACCTGTAGCACATGCCACTGGCCTTAATGAGACTTATGAATCGATGAAACTGCTGCTAAGACTCATCAAATATAAGGACCACACATGGAATATTTGTGGCGACCTTAAAGTTGTATCATTACTTCTTGGGTTACAGTTGGGCTACACAAAGCATATGTGCTTTTTGTGTCTATGGAACAGCAGAGATGACAAGAACCACTACAAAAACATGATTGGCCATCTAGAACTGAACATGTTGTTGGTAAATACAATGTGAAACACCCAGCACTTATTGACCCTCAGAAAGTACATCTTCCACCACTTCACATTAAACTTGGCCTTATGAAAATTTCGTGAAGGGTATGGATCATCAAGGTAGTGGTTTCCAATATTTAAAGGATAAATTCAAAGGAATATTGACAGATGCTAAGCTAGAAGCTGGAGTTTTCACTGGACCACAGATCCGCAGTGTCATCCACGACTCATCGTTTCCATCTAACCTAAATGAGAATGAACTAGGAGCATGGACATCTTTCGTTGAAGTTGTCAAAAATTTTCTTGGAAACCACAAAGCTGAAAACCACCGTAAACTCGTAGAAAACATGCTTAAATCTTATGAAATAATGGGATGCAGAATGTCTTTGAAAATTCATTTTTACATTCTCATCTTGACTTCTTCCCGGCCAACCTTGGGGCTGTAAGTGACGAGCATGGTGAGCGCTTCCACCAACAGATCTCAGTTATGGAAAACAGATACCAAGGTAATTTCAACCCAAATATGATGGGAGATTATTGTTGGTTCCTGCAGAAGGAGAGCTCGTCATCCTACAAGCGACAAAGGAAGAGGACACACCAAAGTTTCACTTAAGAACAGGAATTTGCCTTTCAGTAGTAACAACAAAATACTAACGCGCTTTGGGTGGATGGTTGGGCGCAGGGGTGGTAACTCCGCCAGCGGAATTCCGCTGTCTGTCTTAATCCAGAATAAAGGAGGAAAGACATCCCTGTTCACTAATTATTTAAGTATGCTTAACATAAAACGTGGCACGGAAAAGTAGCTTAGACGGCTTTCGTAATAGAAGCGGGTGAGAAAAAAAATGAAAAATAGGGGTTTTCGGTTACACAAAATCTGGACGTGATAGAGAAATTTTGATATCAGATCTGAAATCAGCATCAGCGCTTTAGTAGGAATCAGTAGTTCACGTGTCTGTAACAAAAAAAAAGTTGAAATTTGTTGCCTAGTGATAATTCATTACCCTAGCCTAGAATCATAAAATTTGTGTGTGTGTTATTTCATGCCTAAGCAACGATATAAATGCTATGGGAAATATATAAATGCATTATTTAAGACAAAGAGCCGATCTGAAAATATGTATATAAATTACCTATTTTTTCAACATTTGACGTTGTTGCCGGGGGCAAAAGATATTAACGTAGGACAACGCGCTTGGAAAAACGATCATATGAGGTCTTTTTCATCGACTTTATAGTTATTAGGAATAATTTTGATGCATATTGAAATATTTTAAAAATTATAAGAAAAATACGTTTTTGACTACTAAAATATGATTTTCATCGCTCTGCCGGGGGCAGAAGATGATTACCTATTAAGCTAAGATTTTGCAGAGGCTATTTTCTCATGCATGCGCAAGTTTTTGTCTCTATTAGAATATGGAAATCGAAAAAAATGTAAAATCGATCCACCCTAAATTGATCATACATCCTTATTTTGACCCATAAATTCGACAAGCGGAAATATTTTTTAAATTACTGCGTCAGTATTTTCAAAAAAGTAATGTTAGTTTCAGTATATGAATTTTAACCGAAGTATATCCATATATTTAAGTAAACATGGAAGAAATCCAAATAAAAGTTCCTTTCAGTAACAATTTTTCATTTCTTTCATACTGAAAATACCATTATATTAACCGTTATACAGTATATTATCAGCTTTACTTACGAACATTTCATTCTCAAGTCACTATTAACATTTAACTGTAAAAAAGATGCACAAATAGATTTCTTCACAGCGCAAGCATTTCCTTTCTTTTTCTCAAAGGCGTTCTCGTATTCTTTTTTTAAGTAGGAAGGAGGGACCAAAGGAGAATACACAGAAAAGCTCAATCCCCATAGAAGAAGAAAGGTAAAATCAAGGTCCAAGGTTATCGAGATGCCTAGACACTCTGCGTTTGAAAGATTGGAGGTCATAGACAGGAGTAAAGATGGACTGAGGAAGACTCTTTCAGACTTGACTGATTGAGTAGATGAAAGATTGAGAATACCGATTAACCTTTGCGTTATAGAGTTGGGAATTAGAATGTGTCGAAAATCTAGTATTGCATGCTCTCCTTAAAGGAAGAGGCATGCAGTTAGAGAGTTCAGAAGAGCAATGTCCGTTATAATAGCGATAGTAAAGAGAGAGTGAGACAACACTGCGGCGAAGAGAGAAGGATTGAAGACAGTCAGTAAGAGGCAGGGAATTGATGAGGCAGGGAATTTGATTCTACTCAGTGAATTAGAGTTGTGTGGGTTTAGCCACCCCACACATGAGAATCGTACGCCATACAGGGGCAGAAAGACCCTTGTACAGAGAGAGCAACTGAGTAGGGGTGAAGAAACTGCAGAGCCGGTACAGCACACCTAACCTCTTAAAAGCTGTTTTAGAAAGAGAATATGAGATTTTTACAGGAAAGACCACGAGAGAAGGAAACACCAAGAATGCTAAGAAAAGAGGAAGGATTGAGCTGTGTATTGTTGAAGGCAAAGGGATAGTCATGTGGAAGAGTGTGACGAGTAAACAGATGAAAGAACTGAGTTTTTGAGGCATTGAAAGCCACAAGGTTATCTCTGCCCCAATCAGAGGTAGTAGAAAGATCAGAGGTTGGGTGCACCATAGCCGTCTCACCAGAAGCAAGGAGAGGCTGTTGAGAGGGACGCATTGTGAAGCGGGTGGAGAAGTGAAGGGTGGGATCATTGGCACTGACTGGAGTGAATAGAACAGGAAGTGCGACTTAATAGAAGAAGAACAGTAGCCATCTACAACTGCAGCTATAGATCGGCCAGAAAGGAAATAAAATATGAAAGCACAGACGGAAGGATAGAAACCGAAATAATGCAGTTTGGAAATTAAGGGTTTATGCCAAATTTGTAAAAAGCTTTTGATGTCTAGCGCAATAGCAATGGTTTCACCGAATTCCCGAAAGGAGGATGACCAAGAGCCAGAGAGATATGCAGGAAGATCACCAGTAGAGCGTCCCTTGGTCCCTTGCGGAACCACACTAACAATCTGAAAGAAGATTGTGAGAAAAGAGGTGTTTAAGACTCTTCCTATTAAGGACAGATTAAAAAATTTAGAAAAGCTAGAAATCAAAGCAATTGGACGATAGGTGGACGGTTGAGAGCGGTCATCCTGTTTTGAGAAAGGCTGAATGAAAGCGAACTTCCAGAAAGAAAGAAAAGTAGCAGATGGAAGACAAAGATGAAAAAGTTTGCCTAGGCAGGGTATCAACGCAGAAACACAGTGCTTCAGAACAACAGGAAGGACTCCATCAGGACCGTACGCCTTCCTAGAGTTGAGCCCAGATAGCGCAGAAAAAACATCTTAGGAAAATATTGTAATTCCATATATAATTAAGCCAGATGGAGGAAGAGATGGAGGAACAACACCGGAGTCGTCCAGGCTCGAGTTGGAGGCGAAGTCTGAATGAAGAGTTCAGCTTTATCGGGAGAAGAGATGGCAAGTAAGGTGTCAGAATGTAAAGGAGGAGGAGAAGAAATAATGTTGTTGGAGAGGTTCTTGGCTAGGTGCTAGAAAGAGCGAGAAGAATAAATATTAGGTAGGTTTTCCAATTTTAGTCAGATGAGGGAATTTTTGGCGAGTTGAAAAGCAGATTTTGCACGATTCCGAGCAGAAATATAAGCTCAGTGAGAGTCAGGAGTTGGATGGCGGTCGTACCTTCTATAAGCCTCTTCTCTGTTGCGGATAGGATAGCATTAGAACAAGTAAAGTTAAACCAAGGTTTTTTTCGCATTACCAGTTGAAGTAGAATATGGAGAGAGAATCAACTCTATGATGCGCTCAGCGCACTCGGAAGGACCTTGGCCAAGGAATCAGTAACGTTTCTATGAGAAATCAGATACGTACTGCCTAGGGGGCTCCCAATCAGCGGGTTGGTTCCGCCAAAGTTGTGGTCGGAGGAGTCCAACGGAGAAAAAAGTTGGACAGAGTAAGAAGGGATGAATGATAAGAAATAAACTCAGAATGTTGGATTTATCTCCAAGGTGATCTGGGATACTAGTAGGGTGCTGTGCTATCTGCTTTTGGTCATTCAGAATATAGAAGTTGTAAGCTATCATAGTTCACCAGGTGGTGAACATTAAAATTTAAAATGGAGATTTTAGCGAAAAAGAATGGGATAGAATGTATAACACTGTGGAATGAGGTAGTCAAAGAGTTTTGGATAGTCAGTAGAATTAGGAGAAAGGTAGACAGCGCAGTTTATGAAAAGTTTATGAAAAGTAAGGCAGAGGCCGAGGACATCTCGAATGAGCAGTAGCAGAACCAGTCCCGCTGCCAGGGTCTGCGTTCCAGGTATCGGCAGCGGGAGAGCCAGAAGTGGGGTATTTATGGCTCCCTCCCCAGGGAACTCCGAGGCTTTTGAAATCGATGCCATTTTTCTTTTTTTAAATTTTGAAAAGATTGTGTAGTTTGTAAGATGCATGTATGTGTAGTGAGGAATAGGGAGAGAAGTGTGTGTTTGATAGTATTCTGGACTGCTCACAGTGTAGATGAGACCCGGAAAATGATCAGCTAAAGAGGACAGTAACAGGAGAAACGGGAGTTCCAGCACCTCCTGTCTCCTGTCCTGGTTTCCCTGTTTTGTTTCAGACAGCTTCCTAACTTAGCCACCCACCGCAATAGCTGTGCAGCTACTGTTATGACATCCCCAATGAAAGTGCACTAAAATTTTAATTTTTGTTATTAAATTCATGGGTACAAGAATTAAACATGTGTCTAGCAAAATTCAATAGGGTAGTTAATAAACCTTTTCAGTTTGCAGCTCTAAACTAAAGAGAAAAATTAATTTTCGAAACGTTCATTATGGCCTTTTTATTAATATCAAATTCTTAACAGCTGTAGATTTTCTTTCGGTAAGAGTAATTATAACAGGTAATTAACAACTCAGTTTACAAGAATAAACTCTGCTCGTAACTAATCATTCATATGTGTCGCAAAACAAGCGTAAGGTTATGATACTCGAGGAACCTACACAAAAGGTAATATATAAAAAAGTTAGCTGCGATTATCAACATATACTGTAGGAACTCTAGCAGTTTGCCATCAAGAGCATAGTATGATTTTTGAAAACTTCCATGTTTTGAAAAAGCCAATCTACACAATATTTAGAAACTGTTTCATTCCGAATTCCGAATTTAATGTTAAATGTAATTAGCACCAACATAAAATGACATTAAGAAAAATTATTGGATAACGACAACTTCAACCATTCCAATTTTTTGAAATGCTGTCTTCTCGTAATTTTCCTCTGGGTATGAAATTCATTTATTATATTAAAAGTTAAATTTGTTTTTTCTCTCTAAAAAATTTGAACAATTACTATTTTGTACAAACGAAATATGAAACACGTAGAAATTCGAAATATCCCAAAACGGATGAACGTTCAAATTAAACGGAACATAATATATTGTCATATGAACATTTGAATTACATAAATTATGTTTCTTAAGTAAAGTAATATGTGTTTGAGTAAATACTTACTAGCTACACTAAATGAAGACTTAAGAAAAAGAAATAACTTATTTTAAACTTTTCTAAATATATTCATATCGAATTTTCAAAAATATTGGGAATGTTCATCTTAAATCTGTGTATTTTGCACTCACTGGAAATAAATTTCGAAATTATACATATAATGTATGGTGCTCAAACGTATGCTGACATTTGGTTCTAATCTGCATTTTTTTCTGTTTTTCTCAGGAAAGAGAAAGAATTTTAGAAGATTAAGATTCCGGCCTAGTCTCTAACCTCTTTTCATCATCCATTACGACTAGCAAGAAGCTCGAAAAGTTTACTTTTGAATTAATGGTACAAGCGCACTTCCTCTTCATGAGGAGGAAAGTCTGTTGGGAATTTCTAGATTTTCTTTTATTTTTTCATCTTAATTTAAGTGGAAGATGGTGCAATGCAATCATGCAAACATGTCCACCCTTGGACAGGATTTTCGTTACAAATTTAAACCATGAACAACCATTATTTAAAATTAAAATCATTAAAATTAATTAAGTTGAATCTATTATTTAAAATATTTAACTCCATTATTAATCCGAATGTAAATTTCAAATTACTATTAACAAACATTACACTACATTAATGCATGTTTACAAAACTAATGACGCCGCTTAAAATATAATTGATTATTATTGCAATGGATTTTAAAATTGTCATTGTTCATAACTGGGAATTAATTATGAACTGTGTAAATGGGTTATATGAATGAATTAAATGTTCGAAATAATTATACCAGATATAAAACAATAGCTATAGTATGTGTTGGCTAAATTTCAGGTAATGCAAACGAGATCTACGTGCAAAAAAAAAAGTGTTTTATATCTAATTTCCTACATGTAGGATTTTAAGCCTATTATTCCTTTTATAATGTACTTTTTATATACGGTACCTCTATGGCATAAAAATTACCTTATTAATTACCAAAATGAATCACTTTAATTTTCATTAATAGGAAATTTAAACATGTTTATTGATTGGAAACTAAACTCAAATATATTTTACATGTACTGTACAAATTTAAATGCAATATTAATTTAATTGATTTTTGAAGGCTGCTTTCATCCGTTACTGTTTTATTAAGATAATTTAAACGCCATTTGGAAGCGTCTACTCTCACTTTTGTGCTATGTGAGTGATTGTTTCGTCAAAGTGCATTCAGTCAAAATAACTAAAGTTAAAAATTTCTATGAAGCATCTTTAGCACTAGAGTAATCTTAAGCAGCCACTTGAGCTACTGTCAGGATCAAAGGCCTTACCTGGTTATGGTAGTTGCCTCGTGCAGGCAGCGTTGGAGCAGCGTAGGGGGGCGGAGGGGGAGTTGAGCCGACCTGCCCCCTCGAAGGGTGGTACGTGGGAAGATATTTATGGTGGTGAAGACTCGAGGGAGGAACTTGTGGTTGAGGAGGAGGCTGAGGAGTGGGGTTGGAAGGAGAGAAAGTGGATGTGGAGGGGGCACGAGAAAGGTGGAGCATTGGGATGGCCTCGATGGCGGATGAGTCGCTCCCTTCCAGGCGGAATGAAACGCTCTTCGTTACGTCACGCGGAATGGGCTCCGGTGACGTCATAGAAGCACCTCGTCTGCGCAGGTCAAACGAAAGGAATGTTAAAACGAATCATTTTAACGGAACAACTTTAGTCAGTAACGGCAATAATGGCGTTAAGGGGAAAATAAAATAAAAATAAAAGTAGTTCGACATCAGTTACAAAAGATTATTGGCATATGTTTTAAAAGTGTGTTTATGTTGTCGGCAGTTGGAGTTTAGCTGAAGTTTACCATGAAATGAAACCTTTAAAATCTGGGTGCTCTTCCAATATGTGCTCTACCGCGAAACTGTGATCTACCATATTCCAATACGTGCTCTACCGTGAAACTAGCCTTATAAGGCTAACTAACGAAAATATCATGACTTAACCTAACCAATCGTTAGGTCAACTATACGCCCTTGACGATTGGTTAGGTTAAGTCGTGATATTTTCGTTAGTTAGCCTTATAAGGCTAACTAACGTACCTGCTGCTAATCCGAATAATCTAAGGTAGATCACGTATTGGAATGTAAATTTTAAGGTAGAGCACATATTGGAAGAGCACCAAAATCTGTAATGAAAATAAATATTTATATTGAACGTACTGTAAAATATCTCCTTATTAATTGTACGTTACTTATTGTTTATTTTGAAATTATTGAATTGGACGCTGTCTTATGTAAATGTGATATCTGCTAACATTCATTAAAGCAGATACTTCATTTCGCAGCTTTGGGCGCCCTCTAGCAAAATATATGCTAATCGTTTACTAGCCAATAAATTTCCTAAATATTTGTAATAAGTAAATAGTTATGAAATACAATAAGACACTGCTATACAAAACCAAAGAAGCTTGTTATATACTGCAAATACTATATTTCATAAACGGTTTAATAAACCTCACTAAGAACTATTAATTACTATTATAAACTTTTAAAGTAGAAAAGTGAAGGATGCCAGATGTAAAACTCTTATTCCTCTTGCTTTTCCAAAACTTCATTCTTCAAACAATAAAAAATATTGGTGCTCCTTTAGTATGCGGTCTACAAATTCTGCCGCGCTCTACTTTTTTCATAGTGCAGTCTACAGGTTTTTTTCGTTCAATTGCCGGTGCTACTATAGTATGCGGTTTACCTACGATTGGTTAGGTTTAGTCAAGATATTTTCGTTAAAACTAACGAAAATATCATGACTAAACCTAACCAATCGTCAAGGGCGACTGACATTGGGATGTAAACAAGCAATTAGTAAACAAACTAAGAAGGTATACTTACATTTAAACTTTTTGTGTTTTTAACTTTTCACTAATTTTCTTTCCTTACATTTAAACTTTTTATGTTTTTAACTTTTCAATAAATTTTTTTCAAGTAAGATTGTCATTTCAACCTTCTTTAACTACATTTAAAAAACAAATTGGTGTAGACCGCATACTAAAGTGTGAATTTGTCTGTAGACCGCATACTAAAGGAGCACCAAAATATTTACTTCCATTCACATTAATACGTAAGTAAAGCGTAATAATATTTTCGCCACAATTTCATATTTATTAACCATAATCCTTAATGCCAGTGTGACAACAATTCATATCTCGTAACTTAACGTTAACAGAAATGCATAACAAATACATATCAAATACATATACACGAGTGTATACATAATCGTCAGTGGCACCTCAATATATTATAAAGTTACTAATTTTTATTGCAGTTATTTAGGAAATAGAACGTAATTAAAAGTAAACCAATAAAACAATATGTAAGTTTTATTGTTTTAGGGTTTTATTGTTTTACTGCTACGTTTAATTAGGTTCTGTCTGCGAAATACCTACAGTATAATAAAACTGAGTAATTTTATAGTATAGCTATTTTATAGTTTTATAATTTTATAATATATCTAGGTGACATAGAGGATAGAAACAAAAAGGTTTTCGAAACGTATGATTCAATAAAGATAATTACAGCAACACTGGTGTTCCTTCTCATTATTCGATTACGGATTGCATGGAATATCTACAGACCGTGCATGGAACAAGGAACTCTTCTGGGAAAATTAAATCCACAATAGTCCGAATAAGTAATGGTAAATGAAAATACTATGACAAACACTATAGTTTGTTGTGCGCAACCCCTTCATTTATGTGATGCACACCTTTTTCCGATTGCTCTTATTTCGTACGCGCATGTTCGTTTATTTCAGGATGACTCTGCCTACCCACTCAGATGGCCTTTCAGTTTTATACGCGTAGTTTCCCTCGGCTTACTTGAAGTCCACTTTGAATTTCAAACTTTCAATGTTAATTTACCCTCAGCTTACAAGAGAGGCCTATTGCAAGGCAGCATAGAAACGACACACTCCCTCTTATAAAGTTTATTTAATTTCACTCCAATTAGGACATAAATTGAAAGAAATATGCAAATGTGCGATTACAAATTTTGTTTAAAAAATCTAATTATTAATTTAAAGAAAATGTTTGCAAGTATTTAAGTCTCAAAAAACATTTATACAGAGTTTTTTTTTTTTTTACTTGCGTGTAACTTTAAAAACAGCACTAAATTCAAATTTCGTAATCTAAGGAGGAGTTTAAAAAAATGGTTTACTTACAAAAATTTGGAAAATTTACTCTCAACAGTTCTGCGCGAGTTCCGCAGATTTTTCCAGGAAAAAAGTCCGTCAAATAAATTAGATTGCTTCTCACAATAACTGAATGGTCATGCACTAACTTCCCGGGTTTCCACGGGAACCAACTTCAACCCAAGATATTGACTCTTCCCTGAGGAAACCTAATAGGTCGCAAACTTAAAGTTTAACATTTAATTTGAACAAAATTAAATTAAACGAAATTTCACAAAATTCTTTGTCTGTTGGCTAACATTAATCAAGCTCTTCCAACTAAGTTCGCACAAAACAAAAGCAATTAAAATTTTAAGTACAACGTGACACAGTTTTAACTCAACTTAGAAATTTTCAATCACGCCACAAAGCCTAAAGATTCATTCTTCACAAGCCACTTTATCTTTACAGGACCGAACTACAACTAACTTAGAAATCTAAGTTACACCTTAAAATTTCAAGGACTCCGCCTTACAATATTCTGAATGACCTATCAAAAACATTTTCATAACATAAGGTCGTCCCTACGAAAGCTTTCATTCATACATAAGGAAAGGAGGAGCTTTTCTTTTCCCTCACTGGGTGTTACAAGAATCATCGTCCTTTGATTGGACATTGACATTCCCTTCCAAAAACAAAGCTCCTCCTTTTCCTTAAAATCAACTTAAAATAAAGTTCTTTCCTAGAAGCCACTTGGTTTCTCAAGTTTATGACCAACGTCATGGTCGAATTTAACAAGTGCATTCGAAGTCTGTTTTCCAAAAGTTTAACCAAGAAGCGAAGAGAAAACAAACCATTTTACATCTGAACCCGGCCAACTTGTTTTCCCTTCTCTTTGAAGCTAGGGCCGCTCCTCGACCGTAGCATAAATCTTTACCACGAGGCTGTCCTGGGTTATATTCTTACCGTGAGAATACAAAAATAAAAATCGAACGAACGTTAAACAATCTGAAACATTTTTATTTTTAACCCTGTAACAAGAAATCTATTGATATTCTTCAATAACCATACTCTAAACCTCCTTGCTTTAGAGATTTAAACAACAAAATCTTAAAACTAAAATTTCTGCTCCTCTTTTCGTTAGAGATTTCGGCACACAAATTTGCCGTTACAACAAGTTTTTCTTTTTGATGATGTAAGCCCGACGTGGGCAACGGGTCACTCGCAAAGAGGCCCCAAAAATATAGCTTCCCTCACCAGCTATGTGCAAAGCAGATAGGACCCAGCTTTGGGACAGGATCTATCCTGTCCCAAAGCTGGATCCTATCTGCAATATTTTTGGGCCCTCTTTGCGAGTGATCCGTTGCCCACGTCGTGCTAATATCGTGAAAAAGAAAAAACTATAGTGTTTATCATTTACCATTACTTATTCGGACTACGAAGAGTTCCTTGTTCCATGCACAGTCTGTGTGTATAATGAAAAAACCTCAGGAGACCATTCTGAGTTCAATCCCATATATGTATATATATACAGTCAAAGTGTATAACCAACCATTTCGCGTAATGGCTGAAACTTTTAGTCATTTCGCGAAATGGCTGCTTCACTTAGTCATTTCGCGAAATGACTAAAATCTTCAGCCATTACGCGAAATGGCTGAAATTCCACCTTGGTCATTTCGTGAACTGGATAAAAAGACTTTTGTCATGAATTCATAGAAATAACAAACATCACAATAAAATTGAAAACCTTTATTTAATTAACTAAATCTTCTAAAACATACATACATCGATAGGTCTGTTCAAATAAGTGAGAAACACTCTTCAAATATACATTTGAACACATTTGAACACATTTGAATTTGAATTTTCACTATAGAGGTTTTCAAATACTAACCGGGCCTTCAATGTTATTCCGATGTCCGCCATTGAAGGCCCGGTTAGGTCGACTGTATGCCCTTGACAATTGGTTAGATTAGGTGGTGTTATTTTCGTTAAAACTAACGAAAATAACACAACTTAACCTAACTTACAGTTGACCTAACCGGGCATACAGTTGACCTAACCGGGCAAATGATCTTGTACGAAATGACCAAGGTGGAATTTCAGCCATTTCGCGTAATGGCTGAAGATTTTAGTAATTTCGCGAAATGACTAAAAGTTTCAGCCATTACGCGAAATGGCTGGTTACACACTTTGACTGTAACACACACACACACACACACACATACACACATATATATATATATATTATATATATATATATATATATATATATATATATATATTATATATATATGATATTAGTGGTGGACCGGATGTCAGTTTTTCAACATCTGCGGATGCGGATGCGGATCTTTAATTTCAATATCTGCGGATGCGGATGCGGATGCGGATATTTAGTTAATCTATCAATATAATATAGAATTATGAATATATGACATAATTTTTCAAATTTCGTGATATTACTATTATGGCAGGCAATGCATAAGAATTAAAATTAATATTAATGTTTTCAGTATGATAAAAATAATAACTTTCTCAAGAGTTTCAGCCACAGAAAATTCAATGAAACAAGTTTCATTCAATTTTCTGTGTTACCAGGTATTTATATTTTCAGGTGTATATATTTGTTTGTTCATTAATAATTAATTAATACCGGGTGTCCGAGAATTATCTGTACAATGTTTGGCTGTTATTAAAAGTCAACCATCAAGTGTAGAAATTCCAGTGTTGTCCCATTTTACAGAGAATCTCATTAAGTTCTTTCTGATACCACGTTTTGACAAGTTTTTTAGAAATATACGCGGGTGACAGACATTGATGATTTAAAAGCAAGAATCACAGCTGCTATTGAGCGAATTGATGTGGATATGCTGCAGTGTACATGGCAACATTTGGAGTATCGATTGGATGTTTTGCGAATCACTAATGGTGCACATATCGAATGTTTGTAACAACGTTACTTTAATAAAAGAAACTTTTGAAAATACAGATTCTAAATAATCTTGTTTAAGAATTTTACGTGTGTTATCAAGAATTTTATTAAAAGATGAAATTGTACAGATAATGTTCGGACACACTGGAATTTCTAAAACACTTGTCAAAACTTTGTATCAGAAAAAACTTAATGAGATTCTCTGTAAAATGGGACAACACTGGAATTTCTACACTTCATGGTTGACTTTTAATAACAGCCAAAAATTGTACAGATAATTCTCGGACACCCTGTACTTTACATGAAATGTGCATGACTGGGCCTTATAAGCTACTTTATAAGCTAATTTAATTGTAAATTGCATAATTTATTAGAGGTAATATCCGCATAACATCCGCAGTCAGAAGTGCGGATGCCGATGCCGATGTTAAAAATTATGCGGATATCCGGTCCACCATTAAATTATATATATATATATATATATATATATATATATATATATATATATAATATATATATATACACACACATGGTAATACCCTGAAAGATTGAAATAAAAGAGCTTAACCTGATTCACTCTGTTTAATGCTGACCCGTCAGGAACCAAATCTATTCCGGATAAAGTAAACAAAAGTAAAGATTCGGAAACACTTATTTAAAGGAAGGGGTTGAAGGAGACATTCGGCAGGAGCCAGCGAGTGCTGAAACTTCCGTTTCTCCTGTCACTGTCCTCCTTAGCAGATCCTTTATCCGTGTCTCATCTACCCTGGGAGCAGTCCAACATGATCTCTAACACACACTTCTCCCTATGTACATCGCAACATATACATGCATCTCACGCACTACATAATCTTTTTAAAATAAAAAAAATTGGCACTGTCTTTAAGAGCCTCGGAGTCCCCTGGGAAGGGGACCACAACTGTCCCCAGTTCTGGCTCCCACTATGGATACCGAGAACGCAGACCAGGGCAGTGGGGCTGCTTTTGTTACCATCCATTCGAAATATCCTGGGCCTTTGTCCGACTTACCTTTCATAAACTTTCAATATTCGTGGCTTTTCATCAAATTTCCAATTTGACGATCACCACCTCTCCTTCATTAAACCTTACTTTTTCCTCCTAACTGAAACTCAGGTGTCTGAGGCGACTGACGAGAATCCCTTTTCTATACCATCCTACTTTCTTTTTACTCAGCTTCATTTCAAAGGTGGATGATGCGTATATGTACGGAACGACCGAACTTGCTCTCGTATTCCGAATTTTATACAGTTTGCTACGGCTTACATGCCATTCTCATACTTTCCCCTAATTCTATTGATTATCCAAAACTCTTAGACTGCCTCACTTCCAAAGTGGAATACATTCTATCCCATTCTCCTTTCGCTGAAATTTCCATTTTAGGTGATTTCAATGTTCACTACCAACCTTGCCATTCCTCCCATTTCACTGACATTCCTGGTGAATTAGCTTACAACTTCTCTATCTTGAATGACCCAGAACGGATAGTGCAGCAGCCTACGCGTATCTTCAATTGCATTAGAGATACGCCGAATATTCTGGATTTATTTCTAACTGCTTATCTTTCCTCTTACTGTCCAACTTTTTTCAGCGTTGTGCTCCTACGATCACAATCTTATATCTGTTCGTGTCAAATCCCCCTACTTTGGACTTCCGGTTCTCCCAAATGGAGGCGCCTTTGGCACTTTATATATATAGGGCCGATTGGGAGGCCGCTAGGCAGTACTTCTTTGATTTCCCGTGGAATGATTGCTGTTTCCATGTTTTGAGTGCGATGAGCATATTACGGAGGTGATTCTGTCGGCCATGGAGTCATACATTCCATATTCTTTCCCTACTACAAGTGCAATCCCCACCCCATTCTTGTTCTAATGCTATCCACATTAGTGAGGTACCTCGCCATCCAACAACTCACTCTCACTTAACTTATATTTCTACCCGAGATCAGACAAAAACGTGAAACCTACCAAATATTTATTCTCGCTTTTTGTGGCACTTGGCGAAAAATATCTCCAACAACTTTACTTCTTTTCATCCTTTTTTCCATTCTGAGGGCTTCGATGCCGTCTCTACTCCTGATAAAGCTGAACGCTTCGCTCAAACTTTGGCCTCCAACTCAACCCTGGACGATTTCAGTGCTGTTCCTCCACCTTCTCCTTCCTCTGATCTAATTATCTAATTATGTCTGAAACTAGACTCTATTCCAAAGATGTTTTTTCTGTCCTATTTGGGATCAATTCTAGGATGGCCTAAGGTGTTGTTCTCAAGAAATCTGTTCCTCTGCTGACATCCTGCCTAAGCAAACTCTTTCGGCTTTGTTTTTCATCTGGTACATTTCCTTCCTGCTGGAAGCTTGCTCTCATTCAACATGTCACAAAGAAGGGTGACCGCTCTCAACCCTCTAACTATCGCCCAGTTGCGTTAATCACTTGCCTTTCCAAAATTTTTTAATCAATTCTTAATAGGAAGATTCTCAAACATCTTTTTGCTCACAATCTTCTTTCAGATCGTCAGTATGGGTTCCAGAAGGGACGCTCTACTGGCGATTTTTCTGTATATCTCTTTGGCTCTTGGTCATTTTACTTTCGGGATTTTGGTGACATCTTCGATATTGCGCCAAGACATTTGAAGAGCTTTAGATAGAGTGTGGTACAAATTCTTAATTTTCAAACTGCCCTTTTTCGGTTTCTATCCTTCGATCTGTGCCTTCATCTCTGATTTCCTTTCCGTCCGATCGATAGCTGTGGTTGTAGATGGCCACTGTTCTAATCGTAAAGTAATTAATAGTGATGTTCCTCAGGGTTCTGTCCTGTTACCCACTCTTTTCCTTTTATTTATTAATGACTTTTAACTCGCACTTCCTGTCCTATTCACTCCTTTGCCGATGATTCCACTTTTCACTTCTCCACTTGCTTCACAAAGCGTCCCTCACAGCAGTCACTCTATGATTCACGTGGGACGGCTATGGAGCATCTGACCTCTGATCTTTCTCCTATCTCTGAGTGAAGCAGAGAATACCTTGAGGCTTTCAATGCCTCAAAAACCAAGTTCCTTCATCCGTTGCCCGTCACAATCCTCCACACGACTTTCTCTAAATATTTTTGCTGTTTCCTTTTCTATATTCCTTGTGATCACGTATACTCTCTTTTAAAGCATCTTCTAAGAGGTAAGGTGTGCTGTTTCTGTACAGAGGTCTTTTCCGACCCTGTATGGAGTACGATTCTCATGTGTTGGGTGGCTCAACTCGTACAGTTTTACTTGACCGGATGGAATCAAAGGCTTTTCTTCTCATCAATTCCTCGCCTCTTATTGACTGTCTTCCATCTCACCTTCTCTTCGTCGCAATAGCCTCACTCTCTATCGCTTTTTTAACGGACACTGCTCTTCTGAACTCTCTAACTGCATGCCTCCTCCTTTAAGGAGAGCATGCAGTATCAGACTTTCGACACATTTTCATCTTTTTGCGGTCCAACTCTGTAGCGTCAAGGTTAATCGGTATTCTCAATCTTTCATCTCAACTGGTGAACTCTGGAACAACCTTCCGCAATTACCTCCACTCTTTCAGATGCAGAATGTCCGGGCATCTCAAAAACTTCGGATCTTGATTTCGGCTCTGTTCTTCTCCTTCTATGTGCGGGGCGTTTTTGCGGTCTTGCGCCCTTGGTCTCTCCTTCTTGCATAAAGTAAAAACTGAAAAACTAGTTTCTTTCTTTAGCCATTGTGGGTACGTACAAACTCACAAGCCAGTGCCCAATCCAGTCCCAGGATCGGAAATAGCTAAAAAAAATTTACCTTGCCTGATCTCGGACCAAGGATTCAGGAATCTGAAAAACTGTGTTGAACTTTATTTTGTATTTTTTTTTTTTTAAATTTAAGTTGGGGCAATAAAATATTGCACGTGTAATAAATGGAATTAATGTGATTGTTAATTAATGCAATTTGACGTGATTATTAATTAGAAATTTGCTTTGTATTAACTGCCGAGAGAGAGAGAGAGAAATTAGTTTTAAAATCACAGTTGGTATGCCGAGAGTAGTTAGTGTTAAAATTTACAGTTGGCAACCCTGTGTGCAGCATTTTCAGATTTCCGCTGAAGGTTGTGATAAAAAAAATGCATGGCGTCTCATAGTGCTTTTTAATGTAAATTTCGTTAATTATAGTCGGCTTTGGCCGACTTGACCTCTTTCTTTTTCAATGTCATATTGATTTTAATTCGCACTAACTTTTAATCACCATGTCTCAAAAGTTAAATTGAATAAAATCATATAAAATCTATTTTGTGTTTCGGCTTCCCATTACGTTGACCTAACCGAACACACGCTACCCGAGTTCAGTGCAATTAAATAGTGAACCGGCCAAAATTCAAAAATCGACTTTGAACGGCGGTTTTTGTTAATAACTAGCACCCATGCTAAATCAATGTACCTGTGGGTGAGGAATAAAATGCAGGTGGATGCCACTCTCGCTTTTGGCTTGGAAGATCATTTTCGAGGTCAAACTGTGCAAAAAATGATATTTTCTAATTTTAATTTAAAAAAAAAATATTCTGAGCCAATTGGTTTGACCAAATGTTTCATTTTGCCACACTTAGTGATAAAGAAGCATGATGACACGCTTATTCCATCCGAATTACCAACTGAAGGTCAAATTTAAGTTAATCACGACCGAAATTGTGCTAAAAATTTGTGATTTTTTATTTTAATTGGCGACAAAAAAACATTGAGCAAGTCTGTTTGTCAAAACAATTTATTTTAACATGATTAGTGCCTAATAAGTTTGATGGCATGAATTAAGTACTCACAGTAACAGAATTATCACAACTAAATCACAAAGCAGTAAATATAGCCCCATAACTATACAGTTTCCACACTAGTAACATCTACAAGTTCACGTTTCTTGGTTAACAGCACCGAAATGCTGCACTGACAGTCAGAATTGTGTGGATTGCAATCACTTAAGAACAGAGTTATCAGTTCTTTACAGCGCATTCCCGCTTCTCTCGATTTCAGCCCGGAAGAGAGACATAGATCTACTGTCCAGATGGGTTACAGCAACCGCTGTCGTCACAAACACAAGCTGTCGTACACTTCATCCTTTTCCTGAAGCAGTTGCATCTAGCTGTCTTGCACTTTTTCTTGCAACCACAAGCCACAAGCTCCAGGCAGGCTTCAGGGATTGGAGGAAGTCTTGTCCACACTGGTAGGAGGCTCCCATCTTCCAACTTCCAGGCTGAAGTGTCCACCGAATCTTCAACATCTACGTGCACTTTGTCAGCCTGGAGCCATATTTTCGCCTGATAGTTTGCCCGCTTGGCGTGGAGCTCCAGGGTATCCTTTGTCGGTGTGAGCATTTCCAGAGTATTCTTGGCCTTCCCGAAAAGGTGAACTCTGGCGTCATCAACTGTGTTGTTCCGGGGTGCCATACAAATGACACACAAACTTCTCAACATCTGCAATATCCCCATCTCGACCAATGGCGTGCAGCAGGAGGGAGTGGTCACTGAACACCTTCCAACAAAGCGTGGAAGCGTGGTCAAAGCGTGGAAGCTGACCAGGTTGTCCCTGACTGGAGGCGACAAACTCTTGAATACATCGTGCACGGGGTAGCATTTTCGGTTCTTGGCCGTTCTGCACAGCATCCACACTTCAGCGACCTTCGTGCAAACGAAGTGAATCAGCATCACCATTACATCAGTAACTCTGCACACTACCAGTATTCGTTCATAGCCTTGGCACGCTGCATCACATGAGTGATGGATGAGCCTGGTGTCCGCCTCTTCATGGTTGCTATGCAGTGGAACGTCATGTCGCCTGGTTGATCGTACTTCAGTGGCTTCAGAGAAGCCATCCCTTGTCACCAGCTGACATCTTTCTTGAAGATCTCTGCCCTTCTCAGTGATGACGTTAGACAGAAACAAGGCTAGGTCAGCCTTGTTTGTATCCAGGGCCATGAAGTTTTTCCACACTTCAGGCAGTGGAACTTGTGGGCCATCAATGACTTTCCGAATCGGTTTCTTCTTGCTTGCACGCTTTGTCCTGGTAACTGCTTTGATCGATCCTTACCCTGCGTACCGATCAAAGATGACATCAGCTCTTGTGTATTCATTGAAATAACTCGTCACAGCCTTGAAGAACACTTCAGCATAGTCGCCGAATGTCCGACAGCCGCCAGGCTTGCCAAGAGCTTCGATGAGTGCATGGCCATCTATCATCACACATGTCTTCAGATCAGATGTTGGAACCTCTGAGCTTATGGTCTGCTGAGCCATCAGGATGTTCATCAGCTCAGACTTCGATGTCGAATTCATCTCTCCTCCTGCCTTCGCCAGACTAAATGGGACTGGGGACAGTTCATGCTTCAAGACGTTGACCATCTCCACCATGCGACCTGCGGTCGCGGCATTCATGAGCCGCTGTAGTAGCTTTCTGTCAGTTTTGATGGTCTTCTGCATATTCTGCTTGGTGGAAACTGTAGCTTTGTACACATCAGCGAAGGTTTTCGACCGATGTTTCCTCATCGTTTCATGGAAGCCTACTATCTGTTCAATTACATGCTGCTTTCTTCGATCTTGAGCTGTCAGCGGGTTCTCCACAACATCTGTGGGTGCAGTGTCTTTGGTTGTCAGTGAAACAAGTGGGATGTTCGTGGCGGCATCTGTATCTCCTGCTTCACTCACGTGAACTCTGAAGACGTCAAACTGCTTCAACTGCTAAACTAGCTTCATGACATCATGAGCGTCACGCCTAGTGCGAGAAGGCAGACTGTCAACCCGAGTGAAGGTGGCTTCCCCATCATCATCTTGAAGATTGAAGATGCATCTTGTGTCTTGAGAGATGCGTGACCGCTCTGACCATGTGATGCAGAACCAGTCTCTTGCTTGGTCATTCTTTGTGATGCCGATGATACCATTGTGCATCTTGCATTTACGATTTATCCATTCTGTTGCCTGATCAGCTGGAACTTGGTTGAGCGCTTCACCATCCTCTTGACGACAAGGTTCCCATTACAGAACTCTGCATGAACTTCTGGTGCTGACTTCTCAAGACCTCTCATATCAGCCAAGTAGACCGGCCCCCAACGTGCATAGTTTGTGTGGTCATAGATAGTTAGCCAAGGCAGCATTGCAGCAAAGGCTTCTATGTATCCACATGCCATCTCTCTGAGCTCTGATGAACGCCAGTAGGATCTCTACCATTTCCATGTAGGATGTCCACAGCATGAAGTTGGGATTTTCAGAGTGCTGGTCATTGAATTCCTCCATGAGACTGTGGAATTTCTCATCTGCCAAAACGTCTGAGAAGTTGTCAACAGCATCGCGCATCTCATCTATGTCAGCTCTGTCTTTGACAAGCGAAGCAACATTGAGGGCAAGCTGTTTGACGTTCTCATCTCCGTTGACAGTTGCAGCCAGCCATGACTCAAACATCTGCCACTTGATGCGCCACAGTGCCTCATACGTCAGCTGGTGACCTCTCACAGCTCGGTAGTAGGCATTGCCGTCCAGCATTGTATCAGTGGTGTTAGCCGCGTACACACCTGCCTCTGTCCATAAGTCAAGTCCCACACTTTCCATGTATTGACCAATGGCTTTCAGAAAGTTGAAGCAGATATAGAGGCCTCCCATGAGTAAGACCACATTGGCAAATTTCGAGTTTGCCCAGACTAGTTCCTTACCTCTGCTGTACAGAGACTGATCAGCAGTGATGATGGTGTAGTTCTGGCTGACATACTCAGAAATGGCCATGAAGCGATTGATGACGGTGATCATGGTGTCATTGTCATCTGCTGGTGCCTGCAGGATTGACAACATCCCGGCGGTCGTTACTGGTGGATCCGCAGTGCTGACAGATTGACTGAATGCTCCCCAGCTTGGAACGGACATCGCTTCATCATGGATGCGTGACACCACCCAGACCAAGTCCTTGGCACGTGCCCGGTCCCTCTCAGGTTCATGTGACAAGTAGTCTATGTCAGTGTCGTAGCCAGGAGGATATGGCCTCTTGCCAGATGGGAGGGTAGCCTGGTCCAGCCTTTGGAACTCCTGTAGGTCTTCAGGTTTGATAGATTTCGATCTCTTGTGCTTGCCACCATTTTGGCCATGACTCTGCTGTGGAGGTGGCCCTCTCTGCCATACCTTCAGTTGAGTGCTGTGGAAGGTATTCTTCCCGTCTAAGGTTGACCTCCAATACATTCTTAGCATACCTCTCCAGGATGTTCTGAGCGATCGTGGTGTCTATCCTTCTTACAGTGTCGATCCAATAGTGTGATTTGCCGCGTGGAACAGATCTAGGAGTGCTTCTGAGCGGGTGGCTTGGTGCAGAGTAAGACCCAAGCCCACATGCTTTGGTGTCAACTTTCGTCGGTTGGAGACTGCATAGACTATGTCCTGGGCAATGTTACACACACTCTGCTTCACTTTCTGGTCCTCTTCACTTCCCTCATCCACAGCATCCACGCCCACAAGGAGCAATCGTAGAAAGGGGTACAGACTGTCGGGTATGACGCGATCAACGTGTTTCTGATCAAGACCTTGCCATGTCTCGGAGTGTCCAGGAGTTTCAAGAAACGTGTACCATATCTTGGAATATGCTGCTAGTGGCACACATGCAGACATCAGCATCTTCATCTTCAGTAGACTCTGACTCAGAGGTGACAGGACCTTGTTCACAAGACTTAGCCAGTGCTTTGGAGATGATGAAATCTGAGCTCTCTCCAGCGTAAATCAGCAGCGGGCCCCTTGACAATGGGCGCACATAGCTGGCGTTTGATCCAAGCAGCCTTTGAACATCTTCGTAGAACGTTGTTCTCGTTCTCCTGGAGTATTTCACGGTGATGCCAGTGTCATTAAACATACTCTCGTATCTGTCCCAGTGCATTGAAAATATTCAACATGTGAAAGTATGCTATTACTTGTACTATAGTAGTACTAGACACATGCGCACCTCACCGAGCATGCTAAATGTAGTTTTAATGGAAATAAAGACATCCAGAGACATAGTTACCTTCAATTATTATCCATACAATCACAAAAATATGCTTTATGTGCTCATGATACACCTTTAAACACGTTGTGACATAGAGCCACCACTGAAATGCAAAAATTCGGAATTTTTCAGAATTTGACTTTTGTAACCTTGTATGGGACCTTCAAACTCAAAATTGAGAGTGGCATCCACCCACATCTTGTTTGGCATCCTCAATACTACTTATCTAAAGTAGCCTGCTATTAACAAAAAACGCCGTTAAGTTTTTTCTAGAGGACTTTTCAATTTTTGGCTGGCCCACTATAAATGCGAATCAGAATAGGAGAGCCGTTAAAGTTTCCAGTACAATATAAATTCCATATATCAAATATCATTGTCAGGAAACAAAAATCATTTTAATACGATAAAAAACCATTACAATAAAAGTCGAAACACTACATAGGTCGGGAGTTAGGAGCTCGCAACAATTTTTGGTCGATGTATCACCTTTTATCACCATGATTTTCTAAGTATCACCATTATAAGGATTCCAGGAAGGTGCACGTACCACCTAATCAAAACTGGAGGTAGGGGACTGGTGTTCAATCTTGAATTTTTAGCCTTATCTAAAAAATAATATTCATTCTAATGATATTCATCAACATTGTACCGAATCATAGATTTTATTTTGGCCTTGCACGTTATAGATAAATAATTTGAAATCTGTCTGAAAGGCAAATTGAATAGTATCCAAACCCGCAGTCAGAAAAATTGACGGTTATTAAGCTACAGTTAATATTACTTTTGAAAACATTATCATGAAAGTAATTATCAATCACCAAACTGCATATTTATATAAAAATCTACGAGAAAAATGCCCAACATTAAAAAAAAAGTTGCTTTCTTCTGGATTTACTTCATAGAATACAGGAAGCACGTTTAAAAAGTTATTGAGCCTGGGGTGGGCCTAAATGTAATATGGAACTGGGCCGGGCCGGGCCAACAACAGCCGACTCGCGTGTACACACACACAAACACACACACACACACACACACACACACACACACATATATATATATATATATATATATATATATATATATATATATATATGAGAGGGAGAGAGAGAGAGAGAGAGAGAGAGAGAGCAAAAAATCATGTTTTCTGAGTTCTTTTTGTAATCTGTTTGGTAAATACGAGCAAAATCATAAAAAAAAATCTTTTTATAAATACATTAAAAATAATAGATAAAAATCTTCGAAATCCTTCACTGATGTTTCATGAAGGTTTTTATTCACTTACTGTATTCAAGAAATAAAATATTGTTGAAGTAAGAAACTACTGAGCGTTTATTGCTTGAAAAGCGCAAAAACTTATAAATAAATTGTAAAGATATTTTTAAGTCAGATATTTCAAATACTTTCTAATATTGAAACATATATGTATACGATCTATAATAAAATGATGTATCAATTTAAAACTAGAAAAAAGTAGCATTATATATATATATATATATATATATATATATATATATATATAATCATGCGGGTTGCTTCTACAGAGCTTCAATTTAATATTTAGGAGAAATCCAATGACAAGGAGAAATGTAAATGCCATGAAAAGTCTTCTTTAATGCAACGTTTCGAGCAATACGCTCATCTTCAGGCTGTTTAATAACAATGTGAAATTAAAATCAATATTGAATGAAAAAAAAAAGAAAATTTCTATAACCTATTCATGAAGACAAATTTTAAAGACTGAGAAAAGAGGGTTAAATTCTAAGTTATACAGATTTACATATAAAAATTAAGAAGCTATTTTTAAATACATAGAGTAAATGTGAAATTAATACACTGGAAAAATTAACAATAGTACACTGGAATAATGAAACTAACTACCTTACACTGCAGTTTCCGAGGCTAACTGAATTGAGCCGAGGCAATACGGGAAAACAAAAGATGGCGAGGGCGATTGGGGAAGGGGGATTATAAGGAATTGGGGAAGGAGGAGGGATCATAGCAAATTGAGGGGGACGGCGGATGAGTCAACATTTAGACTCGGGGACAATGTTTTGATGAAAAGCGATTCCAAAATTCTTAGTGAGTTGGGACAAGTATTACAACCAAGAATTTTAAAATTGTCTAAAGTGACATCAATTTTACATTCTATGCTGTGTTCGCGAATCCTCGAAACCTCTTTAGTTTTTAAAATTTTACCTGTTCGGCCACTTATTCCCATATGCGAATAAAATCTAGCCCTGAGAGAGCGAACAGTGCTGCCAATGTAATTCCCAAGGAGACACCTAGGGCAGGTAAATAAATATACAACACCGCTACGCAACGAGTCAGGGGTTCGATCCTTCGCTGAGAAAAACTAAAGAGGTTTCGAGGATTCGCGAACACAGCATAGAATGTAAAATTGATGTCACTTTAGACAATTTTAAAATTCTTGGTTGTAATACTTGTCCCAACTCACTAAGAATTTTGGAATCGCTTTTCATCAAAACATTGTCCCCGAGTCCAAATGTTGACTCATCCGCCGTCCCCCTCAATTTGCTATGATCCCTCCTCCTTCCCCAATTCCTTATAATCCCCCCTTCCCCAATCGCCCTCGCCATCTTTTGTTTTCCCGTATTGCCTCGGCTCAATTCAGTTAGCCTCGGAAACTGCAGTGTAAGGTAGTTAGTTTCATTATTCCAGTGTACTATTGTTAATTTTTCCAGTGTATTAATTTCACATTTACTATATGTATTTAAAAATAGCTTCTTAATTTTTATATGTAAATCTGTATAACTTAGAATTTAACCCTCTTTTCTCAGTCTTTAAAATTTGTCTTCATGAATAGGTTATAGAAATTTTCTGTTTTGTTTTTCATTCAATATTGATTTTAATTTCACATTGTTATTAAACAGCCTGAAGATGAGCGTATTGCTCGAAACGTTGCATTAAAGAAGACTTTTCATGGCATTTACATTTCTCCTTGTCATTGGATTTCTCCTAAATATTATATATATATATATATATATATATATATATATATATATATATGTGCATATATATATATATATACACACACATATATATATATATATATATATATATATATATATATATATATATATATATATATATATATATATATATATATAATCAAAAGAAAAACTGAAGCGCTAAATGTTTTAACAAAAATCACGTAGGTCTATCCCCTATCAATTAAAAACGGAAAAAGTGCAATATTAGCGTATATGGAACGCATTTCCTCAGTCGTCTAATCAGAGCACGAGCAGCTAAGGAAGAAAATAACAACGGCAAAAGAATTATGAAAAGCAGTTGAACGAAGAGGTGATAAATGAAAAATGCGAGGCAGGAGAAAGATTAAGCGCTTAAAGGGACCAAACAAAATGCTAAAGGCGCACGAAAAACAAAGGGAATTGCATGAACGGGAATCGAAAGGTGCATTGTGGAACTGACCGCGATAAACGGTCAACACACATAGAAACTGAAGACGGCCCAGAAGACAACGGCTGATCAAATTGGTGATGAGAATAAGTTTGGTGATCGTGTTGAAGGTGGTGAATTGTGGTGGTGTTGGTTGAAGTGGAAGTAGAGAGAGAGGTGGTTACGCATTGCGACCGTCTGTCTACATACTCGTCTTGAGAAGCTCCCGAACAAATGGAGGTGATTTCTGTGGCCTCCGTTGTCTCTGTCACCGACGGACCTTTCCGGAACAAGGAAAAATAATTAGTAATTGAATATATATTTGTTTGTTACACATTATTTTTCTTATAATTAAAAGCTTTAATTTTACCTGAGCAATAAATGCGTTTTTTATAACACAATGATCAGTAAGTGATTTTATGCACAGAATATGTGTAGCTAATGTCATGTACAGTTAGTTTAAAAGTCCACCAAGGATATAAAGTCTAAGAAAAACTAATGAAACTTTCAAATCTCAGCAAAAACCCCGAATTGGGTAGAATAATAATAATAATACCATTAAGAAATTATTAAAAAATTGGAAGGGCGCTGTATTCAACGCCAAAGCTTTTACTTTACAATCAAAATATTTTTGCGATTAATTATTGCTGAAATTTTAAATTTTAAGTATGTTTTAGATTTTCTTCCTCGGCGAACTTTTTTCTATATCCTGAAGTATTAGGTACAATGTAATTATGATGCGTATAATTTTCTCCGTTTTTTATCTAGAATTTTGTCTCTTTCAGTCTTTATACTACAGGACATAAATGTGAAATATATCTAATCCTTTTCATAAATCGATTTTATTTCATATACTTTTTGTTAACTCTTACGCTGCGCGCGCACACACACACACACACACACACCAGCTTATTTGCAAATGCACCTACTGCATCTGTCAGTCCTTTGGGAAATCTTTTATGTTTCACACACATTCACACTTACCTCTTATTTTAAATTTATTTCAAATGCAAAGAATAAATTAGATATATTTTACTGTTAAATCAGTTCGTCCGTAGTGACTGTTTGCAATTGTATTGAAACATTTAATGTGTTACAACAACTGTTAACTAATCTAAGTAATAAAAATGTAAGGTTATTTTGTTTGTAATAAAAAAAACTAATGACAACACTTAATTATATCGACGCTGAATATGCAGAGAAAATCACACACACGATTTGTTATTTATTTTTAATCATTTTATGTACCGTAAACGGTGTTTTATTTGAATTGTAGTCACTTTGTTCTACGATGCCACCAATGTTTCTTATACAGTATGTTAATAACGTTCTTTCGTTATTTTTCGAGTCAAAAGGTTTACCTAATCCACACTTTTGTACGATCTTCCAAACTCATTTCTTATTCTATTACTTTTTCGTCCTTCCTCGAAATATGCAAATTCACACTTCTCAAACATTCGCTATTAAAAGCCAATTTTCTCTACGTGGACCATTTAATGCGTATGACCGCAGTAGCATGACCGCAAAAAGGGAGAGTGCAATTGCAATGCAACATTGCAATATTGCATGCAACTTGATGAGAGACTTGGATACCCCAAAAACTATATATATATATATATATATATATATATATATATATATATATACACACAGGGTGGCGCAAAAGTCAGGAACCATAGGCACATTTTAATAATTTGTGTTTTAATATGTGTTTTCTTCTTTTCAGATTTGTTGTTGAACCTATGGCACAGAAACTGACAATAGATGAACAAGTGGAGATAGTTTTAATGTGTGCAAGGCGTGGTAACACACACCGATCAGTTGCTACTGCTTTTAATGACAAACACCCTGAGAGGCCGCCAGTTGTTCCGGCATCAATTGGAAAACTGTTCACTCGCTTCAAAGAAACGGGAAGTGTTCATGATCGGCCGCGTAGTGGCCGGCCAAAAAGTTCAACCGTGCAGCAACATCACTAACGGTACTCAATCACCTCGAAAACAGCCCATGTAAGTCCTTAAGAAAGTTACCCCAGGAAACGGGTTTCTCCAAAAGATCCATTCAACGAATTCTTACAACAAATCGTTTCCACCCCTACAAAGTCCAACTCGTTCAGGAACTGCACGGTGACGACACAGACCGTCGTGTAGAGTTCTCCCAGTGGTTCCTACAACACCGACAGCCTCAACGAAGGGACGAAGCGATATTTCACCTCAGCGGTCGTATCAATAGGCATAATGCAGGCTATTGGGCCAATGAGAACCACCACTGGGTGGAAGAAGGACAAGTGCAATTCAATCCACGAATTATGGTGTGGGCTGCGCTTTAGGGGGATCGGTTAATTGCTCCGAACTTTTTCGACGGCAGTGTAACAGTTGAAACATATTTGTATATGCTGCAAACATTTATAATGCCCATACTGGACGACATTCCACTGGCAGAACGGGCGGAGATGTGGTTTCAGCAGGATGGTGCACCACCACATTTTGCAACCATCGTCCGGAGCTCTTTAGATGAAACATTCCCAAGCAAGTGGATCAGACGGCGAGGGCCTGTCGAATGGCCACCTAGGTCTCCAGACCTCACGCCTCTTGACTTTTTCTCGTGGGGCCATCTCAAGTCGGTAGTCTATGCTGATCGACCCAGAACCATACGTTCTCTAAAGGATAAAATCACATCTGAGTGTGCCAAAATCAGTATCAATGTGTTAAGGAATGTTTAAACATCATGCATTCAACGCGTCAGAAAGTGTCTCCAAATGGAAGGCCACCAATTCGAACATTTATTATAATTCAATAAAATGTGCCTATGGTTCCTGACTTTTGCGCCACCCTGTATATACAGGGCGTCCCAAAAAAATGTATACACACTTTAAATAATTATAAAGGCAGTGTTTATTAAAATACATTTCATTTTCAAAATGTAATAGAATCTACAGACATTATTTAATTGTTTTGTCAACGCCTGTTTTCAAACTGACGTCCGTTCTGGTCCAGGCACTGCTGATAACGCGAAGCAATGGAATCGCAAACATCACGAAACATTTCGTTTGGTATTTGTGTGCATTCTCGTTCAATGGCTGATCTCAATTCAGCGACTGTTGCAGGTTTTATAGGGTAGACTTTGTCTTTTAAGTATCCCCATAACAAAAAGTCTAGTGGTGTGAGGTCTGGTGAACGCGGAGGGTATTCTACGAAACCCCTTCGTCCAATCCACATCCACATCGTGCCAAGTACCACTCGCAATACTCCACTCTTCGGTCCGGATCATCTTCATTAATAGCATGGACTAATCTTGGAATGTAACTTTTCCATTGACAGCGCTTCAAAGTGCGTTGGACAGACGATTCTGAAATTCCTACCTCACTACTCGCTTGCCGCACAGATTTGCTTGGACTTTGGTGATACGTTTCCAGTACTCTTTCTTGCTTTGTGGGGCTTGTCGATGTCCGTGGTCTTCCGGAACGCTTCTTGTGGACATTCTGAACAGTTCCATCGGCTTCAAACTTATCTCTAATTCGAGTGATGGTAAGTCGCGTTGGTGGATCTGTTTGAAACTCCCTCCTAAACTGTCTTTGCACTTCAACTGCGTTTTCACACTTGCAGTAGCATTTTAGAATGAATTTCCTTTGTTCAAAGCTTAGTCTGACTGCCATTATTAATTCTAATGGGTTTAACTTGGAAAGAAAGAAACATCAATTGAGCTATCAGCTGTTAAAGTGTGTATACATTTTTTTGGGACGCCCTATATATATATATATATATATATACATTCAACTGCAAAGAACACGCAGTATAAATAACGTAAAGAACGACGCTTGTATAGGAGATATTCCGCGCAAGACGAGAAAGAGAAAACAACAAATGAAAAAATGAAGTACCACCTGGGAATCGAACCCGGGATCTTCCGATTGCCGGTCAGACGCGATAACCACTACACCATGGACTTCACTCTTCCAAATGCCGTAATTCCTCTACATACTCGCAGAAACCAATGCCCCAAGGGGGCACCTCCCGCATGCCGTAACATTATATACATTCAACTGCAAAGAACACGCATGCGGGAGGTGCCCCCTTGGGGCATTGGTTTCTGCGAGTATGTAGAGGAATTACGGCATTTGGAAGAGTGAAGTCCATGGTGTAGTGGTTATCGCGTCTGACCGGCAATCGGAAGATCCCGGGTTCGATTCCCAGGTGGTACTTCATTTTTTCATTTGTTGTTTTCTCTTTCTCGTCTTGCGCGGAATATCTCCTATACAAGCGTCGTTCTTTACGATATATATATATATATATATGTGTGGGTATGATCTCCAAGGGGTTACGTAGCCTAACCTGGTAGCTGAGGCCCACAAAAGTATATACAGGGCGTCCCAAAAAAATGTATACACACTTTAACAGCTGATAGCTCAATTGATGTTTCTTTCTTTCCAAGTTAAACCCATTAGAATTAATAATGGCAGTCAGACTAAGCTTTGAACAAAGGAAATTCATTCTAAAATGCTACTGCAAGTGTGAAAACGCAGTTGAAGTGCAAAGACAGTTTAGGAGGGAGTTTCAAACAGATCCACCAACGCGACTTACCATCACTCGAATTAGAGATAAGTTTGAAGCCGATGGAACTGTTCAGAATGTCCACAAGAAGCGTTCCGGAAGACCACGGACATCGACAAGCCCCACAAAGTAAGAAAGAGTACTGGAAACGTATCACCAAAGTCCAAGAAAATCTGTGCGGCAAGCGAGTCGTGAGGTAGGAATTTCAGAATTGTCTGTCCAACGCATTTTGAAGCGCTGTCAATGGAAAAGTTACATTCCAAGATTAGTCCATGCTATTAATGAAGATGATCCGGACCGAAGAGTGGAGTATTGCGAGTGGTACTTGGCACGATGTGGATGTGGATTGGACGAAGGGGTTTCGTAGAATACCCTCCGCGTTCACCAGACCTCACACCACTAGACTTTTTTTATGGGGATACTTAAAAGACAAAGTCTACGCTATAAAACCTGCAACAGTCGCTGAATTGAGAGCAGCCATTGAACGAGAATGCACACAAATACCAAACGAAATGTTTCGTGATGTTTGCGATTCCATTGCTTCGCGTTATCAGCAGTGCCTGGACCAGAACGGACGTCAGTTTGAAAACAGGCGTTGACAAAACAATTAAATAATGTCTGTAGATTCTATTACATTTTGAAAATGAAATGTATTTTAATAAACACTGCCTTTATAAGTATTTAAAGTGTGTATACATTTTTTTGGGACGCCCTGTATATACAGTATATACGATTTATATATATGTGGGTGTGTGTGTGTGTGTAGAAAAAATAAAACAAAATTTGTAAACACGTGAAGGAGAATCAACACAGTTCTATAATAACAAAATACACTCGAACAAGCTATAACTTACCTACTTACTGTAGGTTTAGTTTATATTACTTTCTTTAAACAGTTTCCCATTAGCTGGCGGAAAAGTTGTCAGATGCGTCAAGACACAGGCCCTGCCTAATAACTTCATGTACAGTTATTTATACAAAGAGCAAAATTCTCTCTCTCTCTCTCTCTCTCTCTCTCTCTCTCTCTCTCTCTCTCTATATATATATATATATATATATATATATATGCACCAGAACATACCAACCGGTGAGAAAGTTGCCAGCGAGGCCTTTAAGCCAATAGTATTTTTGTAAACGTATTATTTTATAAAGGTGCTTCTCAAAATATGTTAATGAATTTATGTAAATCATTTTAGATACATGGGTGGCAATAATTTACCTATTTACTGTATGTTTAGTTTATATTACATTCTTTAAGCAGTCTCCCATCAGCTGGCAGAAAAATTGCCAGCTGCATCAATACTCAGCCCCTATGAAAAAACTATATAGGGCTATGGGTTGATTGCCTGTACCTCATCCGTTGGAAATTTCCAGTAGATTTCAGTGGAGAGTTAACGACAAAAGCCCTACGTTTTTTCGTTAGAGAGTTATGTATATGTAGTAGGGCGGCTCGTTTTTACACTTTTTTCGATATTTGATTGGAGGTAGTGCGGAAAAGTTGCGATTTGGAGAGAAAATAAAGTGTGTAAAATTTTTTTGATCTACGTCAATACCTTCCGGTGGCGGCGAGTCCTTAAAAATCGAAAAATAGGCCTAACGGGGTAGATTGGAAAATGGTTTTAAAGACTTACAAAATAACAATAAAAATTTCAGCACAATCTGTTAATAACTTCCGGTGGCGTCTTAGCCGTTAAAATATCCAAAATATTGATTTAAAGCAAGTTTTAACAAGATGTTATACAAATGTTAATTCCGGTATATTTCTGTGCAAACAACCCTGAGAACACTATTATCGGCTTGAATAAATTAATAGCAGTCATTGAACAATGAACATTATATAAAAATTATATAAAATTATATAAAATTTTTGTGTTTTTAGGCCTATTTTTCGATTTTTAAGGACTCGCCGCCACCGGAAGGTATTGACGTAGATAAAAAAAATTTTACACACTTTATTTTCTCTCCAAATCGCAACTTTTCCGCACTACCCCCAATTAAATATCGAAAAAAGTGTAAAAACGAGCCGCCCTAATATGTAGGTCTTCAAAGGACCTCTATCTTTATTTGCCTTCGGTATTTGCGATGCCTAATGGTAAAGAAAGGAATTGCCTTACCTTATTATTTCGTTGGGCCTCGCTTCTGTTTCGATGTAGGGCCGTGGTACGATGGAGTTACACAATGAGTTGATTTGATGTAACTAATATAGGCAGTCACTATTTAAATACCTGAAGGAATAGGCCTATCTTTTTTATAGTTATTAGGTTTTATATTAAGAGGATTTCACTCAGAACTTATAGGAAGATAAAGTACATCTTCCTTGCTTAAAGCATCGCTGTAACATAAGCAGCTCCGAGCGAGCCGATAAAATATAATCTTCGTATTTTAGTATTTGCCGAATTTGCAAAGTTCGTTGACTCTTCTCTCGATGTAATTTTCATGAGTCGGCAGTGGAAAATTCTGAACACGAAATAATAAATTTGGTTTTGTTGTTGTCAAGCAGGCCCGATGCCTACATATGAGTTCTATGTATGTATGGCAATTATTTTCATCCCCAATAGGCTATGTCGCCAATCCCGAGGCAATTTTGTATAGACATTTAATTCAATTAATTAATAATTTATATGTAATTAAGAAGTAAAGGTACCACATACGATACCATGTTTTAAGCGTGTATAGTTTTTCCATATACTGGGGGGGGGGGGGGCGGAGAAAAATTTGTATGTTATAAATTAAATTTTTTGACAAACAGTGTGGTAGGAATATAAAAAAAGCTAAAGGTTACTCAAGACCTATTTAAATATAAAAGTTCAAGAGGCCAACTTCTCAAGTTTAAAGTTATGTCAATCAGTTTGACTCCCCTTAGATATAGGAAATTTATGGAATTAAAGTAAAGTTATTAAGCATTTTAACTTTGCTCATTATTTGTCTAAGTTTTATAAGTCATCAGTTTTTAAATGCTGGTTTTACTAATGTTATTTTGGAGTTTTGCATGTTTTGTTTTGTTAACGATTTATGTTTTAAAGTGACTTCTACGTTGGTGAGTGAATTGAAATGTACTGTACTTCCATGTTGTGTTGTTTGGTTAAAAGAGTTTGTGCTGTATTCAAATCTCCTACCACTTCAGACTAGTCAATACCCGTAGTTTTTGTAGAGTAAATGTTACTCCTCTACAGGTAGATCTGGAGGGCTTGGGGCTTTGAATCCTGTACTGGTGTTTTGTTGTTTGGTCTCTGGCCAAGTGAGGCCATAAGACCGTTGTTGTTTGGCCCATGGCCAAAGGGGGCCATAAGACCGTTGTTGTTTAGCCCATGGCCAAAGGAGCCCATAAGACCCTTGTAATAATTTGCCCTATGGCCAAGATAGGCCATAAGGGCCTTGTTGAATAGTTTTGGCTATGGCCAAAGTAGTCCATCAGCCCCTTGTTGAATAGTTTGGGCTATGGCCAAGGTAGGCCATCAGCTCCTTGTTGAATAGTTTGGGCTATGACCAAGGGAGGCCATCAGCCCCTTGTTGAATAGTTTGGGCTATGGCCAAGGGAGGCCATCAGCCCCTTGTTGAATAGTTTGGGCTATGACCAAGGTAGCCCATGAGCCCCTTGTTGAATAGTTTGGGCTATGGACAAGGTAGGCCATAAAACCCTTTAGAGTAGAGTAGTTTGTATGTCCACTGTCTAACCATATAATTTTTGGCACAAAATTATGTGCACAGAACCAGAGCGCAGCAATAAAAGCCTTTACTCTCCGATCATTGGTTATGTTCAGGCAGGTTGCTGTGTTTGTGACACATGGAAAGAGTACAGTATATATATATATATATATATATATATATATATATATATATATATATATAGAGCATTCCTCTGAATCTAGTTGGTCTTCAAAACTTGTATTCACCACTCCAGTGAAGTCAATACCCGTAGTTATGATTGAGTAAATGTTGTGTCCTGCAGGTAGGTCTCGAAGGTTTGGGGTTTTGAAGGAATCCAATCTGTTTGCGAGGAATGTATGTGTCTGTTGATGAAATATGTTGAGAGATTCTTCTTTAAAAGAAGAATTGGATGCTTGGAGTTGTATGTATATATTTATATAATGTATGTATGTGTGTAAATGTATATTTTGTTGTAGGGTTTTATTTTTGAGTTTTGTGTTGGGTTAACCAATTTGCTGAGTAAAGAACTTCAAATGTTGCATTTGAGACCCTTATATCAAGCCTTGTCTGTTTTATGCTTATATGTGAAATAGGGCTTAGAATAGGTAGCGCCTATATGTCAAATAGGACTTAGAATGTGTTGCGCCTATATGTCAAATAGGACTTAGAATAGGTTGCGCCTATATATCAAATAGGACTTAGAATGTGTCACGCCTATATGTCAAATAGGACTTAGAATGTGTTACGCCTATATGTCAAGTAGGACTTAGAATAGGGTTAAGAATAGGTATTAGGTGGTGTAGGTTTGATTTTAATTTTTTGGTGTTACAGTTCTGAGTTTAATTTTTTGTGATACAGTTCTGAGTTTAATTTTGCAATTTTGTGAAGTTAATGAGTCTTATGAGTAAGTTAAATTGCTGAAATAAATTTTATAACCTACACCACAGGTTGAATTATAAATTTAGCGTTTTTAGTTAGATAGCCCTTGAGTGTAAAGAGTACGGCCTACTTTGTGAGGTAGGCTTCTTGTATATTCAAATTGAAAATTGTAGTGTTTGAAGTAGGCATTTAGTGTATGAGTATGTTAGGCCTATTAGTTAATGTAAAGTAAAGTGGGCCTACTAAATATGTTTATGTCCCGGGCCTACTAAATAGGCTTAGGTTGAAATTGGCCTATTTATATAGGACCTAAAATGAGTTACGCCTGTTAAATGAACAAGGCTTTGTTTTGAGTTTGAAGAGTAGGACCTATTAAATAGGATGAAGGTGAAGTGGGCCTGCTAAATAGGCTTAGGTTTAAATTGGCCTATTTTTATAGGACATAAAATGAATTAAGACTGTTAAATGAACATGGCTTTGTTTACGGTTAGTATAAAGGTAAAGTTTGTGTTAGTGTAAAGGTAAAGTTTGTGTTGTGTAAAGGTAAAGGGATCAGTTCCCCACACGGTCCACCAAATGAAAAAACTGTATAGGACTATGGGTTGATTGCCTAATACCCTCATCCGTTGGAAATTTCCAGCAGATTTCAGTGGAGAGTTAAAGACAAAAGTCCTACGTTTTTTCGTTAAAGAGAGTTATGTATATGTAGGTCTTCAAAGGACCTCTATCTTTATTTGCCTTCGGTATTTGCGATGCCTAATGGTAAAGAAAGGAATTGCCTTACCTTATTATTTCGTTGGGCCTCGCTTCTGTTTCGATGTAGGGCCGTGGTACGATGGAGTTACACAATGAGTTGATTTGATGTAACTAATATAGGCAGTCACTATTTAAATACCTGAAGGAATAGGCCTATCTTTTTTATAGTTATTAGGTTTTATATTAAGAGGATTTCACTCAGAACTTAAAGGAAGATAAAGTACATCTTCCTTGCTTAAAGCATCGCTGTAACATAAGCAGCTCCGAGCGAGCGATAAAATATAATCTTCGTATTTTAGTATTTGCCGAATTTGCAAAGTTCGTTGACTCTTCTCTCGATTTAATTTTCATGAGTCGGCAGTGGAAAATTTTGAACACGAAATAATAAATTTGGTTTTGTTGTTGTCAAGCAGGCCCGATGCCTACATATGAGTTCTATGTATGTATGGCAATTATTTTCATCCCCAATAGGCTATGTCGCCAATCCCGAGGCAATTTTGTACGGATATTTAATTCAATTAATTAATAATTTATATTTAATTAAGAAGTAAAGGTACCACATACGATATCATGTTGTAAGCGTGTACAGTTTTTCCATAGTCCCCATCCAATAAGTTTATTTATCATGTACAGTTATTTACACAAAGCAAAATTCTCTCTCTCTCTCTCATATATAATATATATATATATATATATATATATCCCAGAACATACCATATATACTAACTTAATTGGAATTACCTGTTTGACAAAGATTTCATGATACCTTACGCGAACTAATTACTGAACAATTATATGCGGAGAATATCCTAATTTTGGACGGAGCCTGTATTTTACTGTATAAAAGTCTGCGAGCAGCAATCACTTTATTTCAGACCACAAATAGACGGAGATAAATGCAGCGAAAATATATAAATACATTTCTATAATTTCTTTAGTAGGTTGCAAAACGAATGTAAGAACATAATAATAACTCCATTCTTTTACCCGACATATCTGGCAAATAAACCCACCAGCTGGTGAAAAAATTGCCAGCGAGGCCTTTAAACCAATATTCCCTAAACCTAAACGTATTTTATAAAGACACAGAGATTTATTTATAGGTTATTGAACGTCCTGCTAACTAATTTATCAATGCAGCTGTCTACAGAAAGCTGTTAGCAATTTATTCAACAAGCCTGTGACGTGAAAGCTCAACGAATAAGTGTACACGCACACACGCTTACACTGTGTCGTTTATGCATATACCCAACATTTCCGTTAATATTTGTTTATATGGTGTAAAGGAGAAATAAAACACAACTCATTCCTTCCTCTTCTGTTAACATTCATTAGGGGCAAAACAGGAATAATTGGAGTTATTTAACACGTATATCTACATCAAACATGACACAACCAATAGAGAAGAATTGTATATAACTACATTAGACGCAAATACTTGAATACTACACACTGGAGCTGCTTAACATATACATATATGTATATACTCATCAAGACGAAAAATAATACAGCTAGTATAGAAGATTTCTATATACAACAAAATCAGAATACCCAACACTTATTTAATATTGGCTGCCTCGCCATACCTAGTGATAAATGACTAATAAAGCAACATCAAATGTCTGTGATAAAACTCCATTCCTTATGTACGGGGCTCCAATAAACCTTAGCCCCTCTGCCCATGGCCTAAACCATTAGAGGTACAGTAAAACTAAATATACCTTACAAAAGAGAATTTAATCCTGCATTTAATGAGAAACAATTAAAACTTGGTGTTCCCGCCATTGGCTTCCAAGACAGCCTGAATTCGCTTTGGGTAGTTTGCCAAAAGTGACGTGAATAGATTTTGATCGTTACGCAAATTTGCTAAAACAGTTTCAATGTGTTGCGTCATTGTATCCTTCGAAAATCGATTTGCTGCAGGTTCTTGAAACAAGAGACATTCAACCTTGTCCTTTATAACTGATCCAATGTGTTCACAGACGTTCAGGTCAGGAGAATTTCCTGGCCATTCTTCATTTCCAAAGAAATCGATCTCATGGTTCCGCAACAACTGTTGAGTGGCTAATGCCTTAAAGCAGGGGGCCTTATCGTGCAGAAGTGTGACCTGATCGACATACATAACATTGGTTTTCTTAGAAAAGGAATGACATGCTGGGATAGAATAATATCACGAAAATACATACTGTCCATCCCAAATCTGACCATTTCGCTTCAGCACCCACATGAGCTTCTTTGCAGTGAACAAAACGAACACACCAACACAGTCTGGACTTTTTAATAATTCGCGATAATGTTCATTGTCATCGATTTCATCTGGTATTGTGGCCCACACTCGATCATTTTGGTAGTTAGGCCGACGTGTTACGTAAACAAACAATTCATCGGAGACAGCTAAATGCATGAAATCATCCACATCCCAATCTTCAAGATAATGGGCAAACCACATTCTGTCATCGATGTTGAGTTTTTCTTGGCTTTGGAAGTTCATGCCAAGGCTTTAAACCTTGCCTATGACGGTACAGTCGAATGATCTCACCACTAACGATCTTTCCTCTCAACACTTCGATCTCTCTAGAAAGTTTAGCACAGCTGTTTTTCCGCTTACGCGTACCGCTTTCAATGATGTCCTTTGTTTCCTGAGAGAGTGACAAATTTGGGCGCCCAGATTTGGTTGTATCCATTTCACATTCATCCAAAGTTTTATTCCAATTTCTTTTGACGAAGTCCTCACTTCTTCGCAACTTTTTGGCAACCCATGAACGTGTTATAAAGGTGGCTCCAGCATCACGAGCTTCCCGAAATGTTATTGCTCGTATGCGATCTATCACACGTTGCCTCTCCGAATCACCAATTAATTGAGAAGCCATTATATTATCACTTTATCAGTTAGAGTAATTTTAATACTTGCAATAAATAAAGAATTGTATATATTTTTATAATCACTAAAAACTATTTCGATATAAGTAAACATGTAAGCTGCAAATGGGGAGGGGCTAAGGTTTTTTGGAACCCCTTACACAAAGCAAAGAAAACTGTATATCGGATTTTGCGGGGAAGGGTAACATTTTTATTATCTACAGAATTATCTTATTAATTCACATAAGTTATCACTTCTCTAAACTGATGAGTGTTCACAATTTCTTATAAGTCTTATAATAAATGCGTCTCGTATATCCGTACATAGTTACTAAAATATGTGACTTTACAATTTTGAACATTGAACTCCATCTGTCATTTAGTACCCGAGACAACTAGCCTGTCCATGCTTACGCACAAAGTTTTTCTGAAACTGGACACATGCTTACGCACGAAGCTTTTCTGAACTATAGCATATTTACCAGGGGTTTTTATGCTGGAAAGAGGGACCAAGGGCGACTGCCTGCAAAATGCCCCTTCCATACAGGAAGAAGATCCAAAATCAAAGTTCAAGGTTTTGTGGTGCCTAGACACTCTGCATTTGAAAGATTGGAGGTCATAGACAGGGGAAAGACGGATTGAGGAAGATTGTTCCAAAGGTGGCAATTAGAGTAGATGAAAGATTGAAAATATTGATTAACCTTTGCATTAGAGAGTTTGCCAGAAAAGGAATGTGTCGAAAGCCTGGTACTGCATGCGCTCCTTAAAGGATGAAGCATACATTTAGAGAGTTCAAAAGGACAGTGTCCATTATAATAGTGATAGTAAAGAGTGATTTAACATTGCGGCAAAGAGAGAGGGATTGAAGACAGCCAGTAAGAGGCAGGGAATTGATGAGATGAAAAGCCTATGATTCCACCCAGTCAAGTAGAGCTGTGTGGAGGATGAGTAGACAGATGAAGGAACTGCATTTTTTATGCATTGAAAACCACAGAGATAGTAGGAAGATCATTCGTCAGGTGTACCATAGCCATCCCACGTGAAGCATAGAGGAACACTTTGTGAAGCAGGTGGAAAAATGAAGAGTGGATTGAAGACAGTCAGTAAGAGGCAGGGAATTGATGAGCTATTTGTTTACATGCAACACTCAATGATTTACCCGTAGGTTTAGCGAAAATATTGAAATCTCACTAAAACGTTAAGCATCCTTACGATGTCCATTTACTTTAAATAAATTATTATGTTAAACGGAACTACCTAGCTCAGCCCCACATCTCCGATATAGCCGAATATTACAGTTTATGTTATGTAGAATGAACAATTCGGGCGGAAACAAATCCCAGTGATACCAACTTACATCTTTTTACGCATCAATTTAAGCCGATAATATTGGACAGTGCCATATCTTTCAAGTGTTTTAAATACTTGTGGGTAGTTCGAAATGCATTTAAGCTTAATAAAGTGCTCTTATTCATAAATATTTTTGGTGTTTTGTCAATGTTGAAGATGTAGATGGGCAGTTCTTAAGAAATGCTAAACTTTGTTATTATATGTAGGTTTTAAAAGCCCAGCATAAAGCTAAATAGAAAATAACATGTGCCATAAAAGTTCAAGTTAACCACAAAATTTTTACATATATCCTGTGTAGTAGGCACGGTCGAAATTTTATATTGAAAAGGTACATATTGTGAGGGGTTTGAATGGAACACAGGAATCCCCTCATAAATTATTTTCGCTGTTTAAAGCCTCCTACCCCTAGCACAATTTTTCACTTTTTGACCTACTGTATATTGAGGAATATTCCATTTATACGAGACTTACTCTACATTCAGGCTTTTTGATGACATAAATCTTTATTAACGTATAATATTTTATTTAATAATGTACAGTATTAGGAAAATTAATTAAGTTCAACAATATATTCAGAAGAAAAAATTAGAGGCATAATAAATGTGCTAAAATTCAATTCACTTTTTCAGTGTTCCTTATCACATCAAAAGAGAAGAAATTTTCAATATTATTTTTCACTTTTTGACCTATATTGAAGAATATTCCATTTATACGAGACTTACTCTACATTCAGGCTTTTTGATGACATAAATCTTTATTAACTTATAATATTTTATTTAATAATGTACAGTATTAGGAAAATTAATTAAGTACAACAATATATTCAGAAGAAAAAATTAGAGGCATAATAAATGTACTAAAATTCAATTCACTTTTTCAGTGTTCCATATCACATCAAAAGGGAAGAAATTTTCAATATTATTAGGAAATTTTATTTCATATGTTTCTTACTCATTCCATTGGGCCTTCCATTCAAACTTGGGCAGTTTTCGCCTTGATTCTAATGAGTTTAAGATAAACTTTTGACGGTTGTCATATTCTATTCTTTCCTGACATGCCTTTGTTACTAGGTTCACTGCCCTTTCCACACTTTGACTGTGGCAATGGCATGGAAAAGAAGCTATCTCCAGGGTTCGATGCAATTCAAAGTTTCTGATACCTGCAAATCCTGTTCTTGAAAGGATGATTTTCTGAATAGCTTGCTCCCTAATTTCTAGTCTGTTGTCAGTTACCATTGATATGAGTATATTTTCCGGGTGGGCAAAGTAGGCGTTATTCTTTAATACTGGTTCTATGATTGATCTATGCTGTTCATCTAAATTTCGAAGGAAGCACATTAAATGCCAAAAGTTATATGCACCATCAGTTGCATTATGATGAGATTTTATCCAAAACCACCCTGGAGCATAGAACTGCATAATAATCTTGACTATACTGTATCTTGAAGGTTTTTATCGGGATTTGGTGTTGAGATATATAATCGAAGGACCCTGTTGGCTAGAGTTAGCCAGGAGCATGGTGAAGGGTACCTGAGGATCGAGTGGACAGATCTTGAGAAGTGTCTCCAGTTTGGACTGCCAGACACGTACAGTATCATAGAGATATCTTTGATCACTGCTTAGCTCCTTCACAACATTTGCTGGAATTTCTTTAATGTTTCCCTTTACGCGAGAATATTTGACTACCTCCAATTTTGTTAAATCTGTTTTCAGTTTATTCCCAGTTGAACCCACAAGACTATTTGGACCTGATGTTTTACCATCAATGGCTTTGTAGACGTGCATAAAGGGCAGCTCATTCAAATGCAAGAGGCACACCAACCACTGCACTGGTCTGTTAGGATGAATTTCAACCAGTTTTATGGCTCCACCAATTTTTCTTGTATTTACAGGAGTAGCATCACGCAGTAAAGCTTTGATAGCATCTGTACTGTTCGAGTCTGTAATAATAGTTATCAACTCTTCTGTTATGCAGCGAGCAGTTCCATTATCTGGTGTGACATGGTCTATATAGATGCTTCCAGGTTCTTTCACAATAACATAGTGTTCTTCTTTTATCTTTCCAGCTCTACAACTTACACGATAACGATCTGCTGTTAATGCTAGGTTTTTATAGGAGTGTCTGTTGTGAATATTCTCAATCAATTCTAAATCAGCTTCATAATCTACATCCTGACTCTCTGAATCTACATCCATGTCTTCTCGGTATTTTCTATAAATTCCGATGGTAAAACATCAGTGGCTTCAGTCATTTCTTCTTTTGCTTTTAGTTGACGGTTTTGTGCTTCTTGGGCTCTAGCTAAAGATCTCTTCTTTGTTGAACTAGCTATGCGATCAATTGGTCCTAACTGATTTTTTCTTTGTTTTTGACCCATAAAAGTCTCCCATTCTGCCATTGGTATTTTATCCTTACACCTGCAAGATTTCCTATAAATTCCCTTATCATAGCATTAACAAGAAGATATATCAAACATTTATTTCATCATACTGAGCTACTTTTAAGGCAAAACTTTCATTTCTTCGATGTAACGGCACCTTGTTCAATTTTGAGGCTTCTTCTATTAGTCGACTGACTTTAAGATAGGTACCTTTGGTATTAATCGTAGGAAAAGAAAATTTCATCCAAATGTCTTCAATATCTTTTACAACAACTTTGTAACAATCATTAGCAGTTGCGGATCCTTTTGATTTAGCTATTTCACGACGGCGCACAAAAAGGTAGTGTCTCACATCTGCTTTTGAAGGAGTAATGGCTGCTGGGAATTTCGTAGGATAACCCAAAGGCTGCATTTGAGGACTTGCTTCTAGTAGTCATAGTAAATGCAAAAACATCACTTTTTTCTACGTGAAGGTCAAAATATGATAATTAAAACCCACTCTAATAGACAGAGTTTATTTCCACAACAGTTTCGATGCCCACTGGCATCCTCTTCGGGTGGATACAGAAAAACGAATTAACCAAAAACAAGAGAGAAAACAGTCCAGGGACCATTAAGAAATTAGCATCTAGGTTAGATCCCGTTCTCCTGACACTGGAAGGTCATTTTTATTAAATGGACCCCCTTATAAGTACATTCGCACAAATTTAAAACTATCTTCTTGTTCTATACATAGAAATTCTATTATTTGGACATAATTACTGCATTTATTATTAAATTTATTACATTTAATATTGCATTATTATTTATTACAGTAATTATAAATTTATTATTACATTGATTATTACACTGTTGTTTATTATACAAAAATTGTAAACCGAAAAACTAATGAAAAAGGAGAGAAGGAAACAATCGAGAGACCATTAGGGAATTCGCACCTAGGCTAGATCCCGTTCCCACGACCCCAGAAGGGCTTTTTTTTTTATTAAAGGGTCCCGCTTATAAGTACATTCGCACAAATTAAAACTATCTACTTGTTCTATACATACAGATTCTATTATTTTTTTACATAATTATTACATTTACTATTAAATTTATTACATTTAATATTGCATTATTATTTATTACAGAAATTATAAATTTATTATTACATTGATTATTACATTGTTGTTTACTATACAGAAATTATAAACCGAAAAACGAATGAAAAAGGCGAGAAGGCAACAATCCAGAGACCATTAAGAAGTTCACACCTAGGCTAGATCCCGTTCTCCCGCCACTGGAAGGGCATTTTTATTAAAGGGTTCCGCTTTTAGTACATTCGCACAAATTAAAACTATCTTCTTGTTCTATACATACAGATTCTAATATTTTGACATAATTACTGCATTTATTATTGCATTTACGTTTTTTAACATTTATTATTATTACCTTTACCCTAATTATTAAATTTATAATATTACCTTTATTATTACAGCTGTTGCATTTATATTTATTTCCACATTTATTACTTCCATTATTACATTTACATTTACGTTTATTATTCCATTTACATTTTTTTTCGGTAAAATGTAAATGGAATAATAAACGTAAATGTAAATGTAATAATGGAAGTAATAAATGTGGAAATAAATATAAATGCAATAAATGTAATAATAAAGGTAATAAAATAAATGTAATAATTAGTGTAAAGGTAATAATAATAAATGTTAAACAACGTAAATGCAATAATAAATGCAGTAATTATGTCAAAATAATAGAATCTGTATGTATAGAACAAGTAGATAGTTTTAATTTGTGCGAATGTACTTATAAGCGGGACCCTTTAATAAAAAAAAAAGCCCTTCTGGGGTCGTGGGAACGGGATCTAGCCTAGGTGCGAATTCCTTAATGGTATCTGGATTGTTTCCTTCTCGCCTTTTTCATTAGTTTTGCGGTTTACACATCTGTATAATAAACAACAGTGTAATAATCAATGTAATAATAAATTTATAATTTCTGTAATAAATAATAATGCAATATTAAATGTAATAAATTTAATAATAAATGCAGTAATTATGTCAAAATAATAGAATCTGTATGTATAGAACAAGAGGATAGTTTTAAATTTGTGCGAATGTACTTATAAGCGGGTCCATTTAATAAAAATGCCCTTCCAGTGTCGGGAGAACGGGATCTAACCTAGATGCGAATTTCTTAATGGTCCCTGGACTGTTTTCCCTCTTGTTTTTGGTTCATTCGTTTTTCTGTATCTACCCGAAGAGGATGCCAGTGAGCATCGAAACTGTTGTGGAAATAAACTCTGTCTATTAGAGTGGGTTTTAATTATCATAGTAGTCATACTTTATATTCAGAAGTAAAATCAAATTATATGTAATTTATAATTTATGATAATTCAAATTATAATTAAAGCAAATGCAAATTATTTCTATTTATCTGAAAAATTATTTCTATTTATCTCAAACATAAAAATATCAAGCATTAAACAAACAACTTTTCATGTAACATATAACAACATTAAACATGTAAATATGAAGGTAAAAAAGGGAGGAGGGGTATGTGATAGGAGTAGTAGGGTAGCACATGCTTGATTTTTTTAATATTTTGTTAAAGTGATAAAAAAACCTTCTCACATAGTGCATTTTTAAGAAACAACATTTTTTTCCCATTTAAATTTCTGCAAATATGAGGGTAAAAAAGAGGAGGTATGTGCTAAGGGTAGCAGGGGTAGCATATGCTTGATATTTTAATATTTTGTTAAGATGATAAAATGAAACTTCTTATATAGTGTACTTTTTAAGAAATAAAAAAATTTCCCATTTTCGATCCGGCCTACTGTGTAGAGACGCAGTGAAATTCAAATTCTTTCCGCCGAGAGTGGAAAATTTATCCAGAAACACTTACGTGTTTACTGTCCCAATAGCAGTACAATATTCTAATAACTGCAAATCATTCATTATTTAATTAAACTTTGTTGTACTTCAAGCTCCAAGGCCAACCAATAATTTAAAAGAGTGTAATGGTTGGAGCTGTAAATATACATATAACTCATCAGTTTAGTGTACGCTAGCCTAGATTATGAGAAAGCTAAGGAATATATATATATGTGTGTGTGTACTTTTCTCTTTCAATGAACCTTCACATCATAGGTTTAATAAGTAAAATACTAACAACTTTCGGTAAATTTATAGTATTACACCCGTCTCCCTTTGGAGGTGAAATTTATGTTTTTCCTATGGTTTTTGATGTGTTTTGAACGAATCTGACCTTCAAAACCGTCGAAAATTACTCGTTTTTTAGATAACCCCCCTCACCCCAGCCGGCAATCTGGGGGGACCCTGGTGGGAACCGGGAGTTCTCGGGTGGGGGAAATCACAGAAAACGAGTCATTTCCGACGGTTTTGAAGGTTAGATTCGTTCAAAACATAAAAAAACATAGGAAAAACATAAATTTCACCTTCAAAATTGACCTAACCTTCCTAACTTAACCTATCCTAACTTAACCTAACCTATCCTAACGTAACCTAACCAAGCCTAACCTATCCTAACCTAACCTAACATATCCTAACCTAACGTAACCCATACTAACCTAACTAACTAAACCTAACCTATCCTAACCTAACCTATCCTAACCTAACCTAACGTAACCTAACCTAAAAGAAAAACAATGTGGACACTTCACTATTGTCGGTAGAACACCGTGAGCATACAGAAACTCAACCCTTTTTTCTAAATTTTCGTAGAAAGCGACAATACAGCAGTAATAATCGAACGAGCACGTGTCACACGAAGCCATTCCGGTAGCAAAGTAATTCAAATTCGAAATGGATGGAGCGCAGTGATTGGGCAAACATGTAACGGTCAGGCGCACACGCACACCAAACGAACGTACGAACACACACTAGATACCCACCAAAAAAAATTTTATATCTCGAAAACGAAGCATTTGCGATGGAAACGCTATAGAAAAAAGGGTGTCTTATAATTAAAACCTCTACTTAATGAACATATAATAATTGCTGGATGTTAGACGGGTGTAATACTATAATAATACCCAACTTTCTGTAGGCAGCTGCATTAATAAATTAATTACCAGGAAGTTCATGAACATATAAATAATGAATATGGTAGCTATGAGATGTATGAAGAAAGATTTTATCATCATAATTATTAGTAAATACATAGTAAATAGCGTATATTCTCAGCTTAAGTTATGTAGAGTGCTTTGATTGTAGTAAATAGTTGTGTGTTAATTAGTTGGCTTGTGAATCAAAATCTGTAAGATTTTAAATGGTGTACATCCTTAGAGGGCTTGAATCGTCAATTTGTACAGTGTTTTTACAGCTTGCGACTTGTGTAGCCCCAATTTATTATTTTCTGAAGGCGTTTAGGTGCATGTGAGGGCAGTATGATAATCTCAAGTAGGTACAGTTACTCTATAGCAAAAAACTTTCAGATTAAATATTAATGACTAAGAACTTTATAAAGAGTGTAGGTAGGCTTAGACTACTGCAGTATAAATTAGCCTAATTCCTGTAACTTTAAGAATAATTTAGCTTGGAGCTCGGTGTCAATTTTACACACAGGTCGGAACCTCCCTTAAGCCTACTTGCTGGCCTACAGCAGTACTTTCACTTTGAAATAAAGCCAGATCAATAAATAAATAAATAAATAAATTTCCGTCTCTAATTTACCCTCTTAAAATTCGTAAAAATTATGAGATTATAAATGCTGAAACCAAACAAGCCCTGAACGGTGAACCCGATTCTATCTAAAAAGAATTCCTACAATTATATATGCAGGGTGTTCCGTAAGTCTGGAACCATAGGGCAAAATGATAAAAACGCCAATAAAAACGCCGAAGAGACTTTTGGGGACTGTTTTTGAAATGAGCGAGGATGGTAGCGGCTGTGTCATCGTCGGTGGATGTCCTCGGAGGTCCACTGCGTGGTTTATCTCCTACGGATCCCGTTTCCCTGAACTTTGCTACAAGTTTGCCGACACAGCTGTGTGTTATCGGCGCGCAGTCCGGATGCAATCTGTTAAATTCCTCAGCGACCTCCCTCTGACTCCGATTTCCTACGAGCAGAATTACTTGGATGCGTTCCTCCTTACTCAAAGACATCATGGAAACTTGCATAAACGGAAAAACATGAATTACTTATTTTACCCTATGGTTCCAGACTTATGGGACATCCTATATATATATATATATATATATATATATAATATATATATATATATAAACGTAAAGAACGACGCTTGTATAGGAGAATATTCCGCGCAAGATGAGAGAGAGAGAACGAAACAAATGAAAAATGAGGTAACCACCAGGAAATCGAACCCGGGATCTTCCGATTGTCGGTCACATATGATAACCATTACACCATGGGCCTCACTCAATCAAATGCCGTAATTCTTCTACATACGCGCAGAAACCAATGCCCCAAGGGGGCACCTCCCGCATGCCGTACATTATATGCATGTAAACTGCAAACACGCAGTATAATTAACGTAAAGAACGACGCTTGTATAGGAGAATATTCCGCGCAAGATGAGAGAGAGAGAACGAAACAAATGAAAAAATGAGGTAACCACCCGGGAATCGAACCCGGGATCTTTCGATTGCCGGTCAGATATGATAACCATTACACCATGGGCCTCACTCAATCAAATGCCGTAATTCTTCTACATACGCGCAGAAACCAATGCCCCAAGGGGGCACCTCCCGCATGCCGTACATTATATACATTTGTTTCACATTACATTATATTACATTACATTACATTACATTATATTTCATTTGTTTCGTTCTCTCTCTCTCATCTTGCGCGGAATATTCTCCTATACAAGCGTCGTTCTTTACGTTAATTATACTGCGTGTTTGCAGTTTAAATGTATATAATGTACGGCATGCGGGAGGTGCCCCCTTGGGGCATTGGTTTCTGCGCGTATGTAGAAGAATTACGGCATTTGATTGAGTGAGGCCCATGGTGTAATGGTTATCATATCTGACCGGCAATCGGAAGATCCCGGGTTCGATTCCCGGGTGGTTACCTTATTTTTTAATTTGTTTCGTTCTCTCTCTCTCATCTTGCGCGGAATATTCTCCTATACAAGCGTCGTTCTTTACGTTAATTATACTGCGTGTTTGTAGTTTAAATGTATATATATATATATATATATATATATATATATATATATATATATATATATGTTAACCCCTCTGTCTATGGCCTTGGGCGGTTCGAAGTTGACGGGGGTTCTGGTTAGTGGCAGCAACGGATTTGTTACTCTTGAGTAGCTGGTACCGTACAGGGAATCGCAGTAGTTTTTCTTATACTGCTCTCCGATTTCTTCTTGTAGGGGATCGGAGGATTCTGTGAACTTACTAAATTCTCTAAGGTTCCCCAATTCTTCTTCTAGCGTATCGGGAGATTATTTTTCTTTATTTTAAGAGTAAGTTCTCTGAAGAGAGCAAGGCTTGAAGGAGAAGACAAAGATATTCTCTTACTGTAGTTTACTGCTAAAATGTTACAGGTAATGCTCAGCCTCTAAGTTAGATCAGGCAAAATGAGAATGAACACTGGAGAAATTTTACACGTATATATACTTCAAATTTAATGACATCATTATTATTTGATGCTGACCTGTTTTTGTTTTTTATTCTCAATAGGCTGATTTAGAAAATAAAAACCCACTCTAATAGACAGAGTTTATTTCCACAACAGTTTCGATGCCCACTGGCATCCTCCTCGGGTGGATACAGAAAAACGAATGAACCAAAACAAGAAGGAAAAATAGTCCAGGGACCAACCGTTAAGAAATTCGCACCTAGGTTAGATCCCGTTCTCCCTGCACCGGAAAGGCATTTTCATTAAAGGGACCCGCTTATAAGTACATTCGCACAAATTTAAAACTATCTTCCTGTTCTAAACATACAGATTCTATTATTTTTTTACATAATTATTACATTTATTATTAAATTTATTACATTTAATATTGCATTTTTATTTATTACAGAAATTAAATTTATTATTACATTGGTTATTACATCGTTGTTTATTAAACAGAACTTATAAACCGAAAAACGAATGAAAAAGGCGAGAAGGAAACAATCCAGAGCCCATTCAGAAATTCGCACCTAGGTTAGATACCGTTTTCCCGACACCAAAAGGGCATTTTATTACAGGGTCCCGCTTATAAGTACATTCGCACAAATGAAAACTATCTACTTGTTCTATACATAAAGGTTCTAATATTTTGACATAATTACTGCATTTATTATTGCATTTACATTTTTTTTTTAACATTTATTATTATTACCTTTACCCTAATTATTAAATTTATGATATTACCTTTATTATTACAGCTGTTGCATTTATATTTATTTCCACATTTATTACTTCCATTATTGCATTTACATTTACGTTTATTATTCCATTTACATTTTACCCAAAAAAAAATAAAAAATCGAATGAATTAAAAGCGAGTAAGGAAACAATCCAGAGACCTTTAAGAAATTCACACTTAGGTTAGAACACGTTCCCCCGACTCCGTAAGTGATTTTTTGACCAAGAATCTTATTAATGGGTCTAACTTATTAGTACCTTCGCACAAATTAAAATTATCTACTTTTTCTCTACATACAGATTCTATTATTTTTCTTTTGACATAATTATTACATTTATAAAGTACCTTACTTGATTCCCAATCTATAGCATGATTATTTTGTCTGGCGTGAAAAAAAATGGCATTATTAGTATTACAACTTCTGAAGGCATATTTGTGTTCTTTAATACGGGTTTCAATATTTCTTCCAGTTTCTTCCACGTATACTAAATCACAACTTTTATAGGGAATGCTGTAGACACAGGCTTGTTCCTGTTTTGCAACGTTATTCCTAACCAATTTACTTTTCACGGTAGACGAATATTTGAACGCCAAAGCAAACTTAAAATCTTTCGTCAACGGTTTTACTCTTTCTAAGCCAGCAATATAAGGCAAACTCACATATTGTTTATAGTTAACTGAAGGTTCCCGAGGGGCATAAAAAGATTTTCTGGCTTTTAAATACGCCTTTCTGATAAACCACTCAAGATATTTTAAATCCTTTAAAATGTTCCAAATCTTTTAATTTTCCGGGTCCAGCAAATGTAGGCTACAAATCCTGAGTGCTCTTAGAAATAATTGAGCTTTTTACCCCTTCATCATGATATGAAAAATAATGAATGTACGAATTACAATGAGTAGGTTTTCTATAGACCGTGAAATTGGGCTTTCCGCTTTCGTTAATAACCAAAACATCTAGAAAAGGTAATTGTTTGTCGTTCTTCCATTCATATTTAAATTTAATGGAGGGAACAAGATTATTTAATGACTGAAAGAAACTGTCAAAGTTGTTCCAGTGGTCAGGCCAAAATGAGAAAATATCATCTACATAACGAAACCAAATTAGATTCCTGGGACATATTGTTTGCAACAATTCCGACTCATAATATTTCATGTATAATGTACTCAGTATTGGGGATAAAGGGGACCCCATTCCCATACCAAAACGTTGCAAATAAAATTCTTCACCGAAGGAGAAGGCATTATTGGTGACACAGAGTTTTATCAGTTCTAAAAATACAGATGTGGGCATGCCTAGTTCTACGTGCGTCTAGTACGACTCATCGCCGCCGACTCATCGCCGCCGACTCATCGCCGCCGACTCATCGCCGCCGACTCATCGCCGCCAACTCATCGCCGCCAACTCAACTCCGAATGCACCGTTGCCAAATAATGTTTTGTATAATTTATTAATCTTTCTTTAGTGCGATGATAGGTACTGAAGGAAATTAAAAACACTTGGAAGAACCATTGAAAACATAACTAATTATATTTATATAATATTTTATTTATATAACCTAACCTAACCTAACCTAACCTAACCCAACCTAACCTAACCTAACCTAACCTTCACCAATTAACATTATAGATGCCTTATACAAAATACAGAAGAGTCGAGATATGTATCTCGAACAACTTGTAGGAGGTCATGCTCCACCTTCAAAGTTAAAAAAATATCGTGATGCTGATGACCGTATATTAAAACTAGTTTTAAGCTTTGAGCAACGATCACCATTAGAATATTTACGTGGGATTGCCTACAATTACCACTAATTAAAATCTGAACCTTTTAATCTTTTTTTAACGTAGTAGAATAAAGAGTTTCTAACGATTTTTAATTTTTTAAAGCTCTAACCTTCAACAATAAATTTAATTTATTTTTTGAAAAAATGGAGTTGAGTTGGCGGCGATGAGTTGGCTGGAATTGAGTCGGCGGAGTTGAGTTGGCGGCGATGAGTTGGCGGTGATGGATCGTCCCATCCCGGTTCTTACGTTACATGTTGGCAATTTTCTATCTAAAAAACTAAGTACATCATCAATGGGAACTTTCGTAAACAAGGACTCAACGTCAAAACTGATCATTCTTCCCCGCTTTAAATCTAAGGACATAACTTTGTGAATAAAGTCACAGGAATTAGTGATTTTTTTTGGGGGGGTAAAATGTAAATGGAATAATAAAGGTAAATGTAAATGTAATAATGGAAGTAATAAATGTGGAAATAAATATAAATGCAACAGCTGTAATAATGTAATAATAAAGGTAATATTATAAATTTAATAATTAGGGTAAAGGTAATAATAATAAATGTTAAAAAAAAATGTAAATGCAATAATAAATGCAGTAATTATGTCAAAATATTAGAATCTGTATGTATAGAACAAGAAGATAGTTTTAATTTGTGCGAATGTACTTATAAGCGGGACCCTGTAATAAAATGTCGTTCCGGTGTCGGGAAAACGGTATCTAACCTAGGTGCGAATTTCTGAATGGGCTCTGGATTGTTTCCTTCTCGCCTTTTTCATTCGTTTTTCGGTTTATAAGTTCTGTATAATAAACAACGATGTAATAACCAATGTAATAATAAATTTATAATTTCTGTAATAAATAAAAATGCAATATTAAATGTAATAAATTTAATAATAAATGTAATAATTATGTAAAAAAATAATAGAATCTGTATGTTTAGAACAGGAAGATAGTTTTAAATTTGTGCGAATGTACTTATAAGCGGGTCCCTTTAATGAAAATGCCCTTCCAGTGTCGGGAGAACGGGATCTAACCTAGGTGCGAATTTCTTAACGGTCGGTCCCTGGACTGTTTTTCCCTCTTGTTTTGGTTCATTCGTTTTTCTGTATCCACCCGAGGAGGATGCCAGTGGGCATCGAAACTGTTGTGGAAATAAACTCTGTCTATTAGAGTGGGTTTTTATTTTCATATTTTGACCTTCACGTAGAAAAAAGTTGTTTTTTGCATTTAGGCTGATTTAGTTTGCAAAATATTTAAAGATAAGGTAAATATTTTAGCTATAGCAATGTTTATACAGATAAACAAGATATTTGAAGATGAAGCCATATTTTTATTTTAAACCGTATATTGACAGATCTGATGTTATCATGATCTGCCGAGTTAACTAAAAATGGAAACTGAAATATGCATTTTATTATGAATTACAATTAAACTTGCATATGAGCAAAATTGAAATGCTTAAAATTTAAAATTAAGTGTTATTCAAGACATGACGTCATCTTTTACAACGAACAGAGAATGTATAAAGAAAATGAACAATGCAAAATTTAACAAGATTACATTATTAAGCTAAATCTAAAAAAATTAAGTAATTTAAAACGAAATAATTCATCAATTATTCAGCAAAAATAAAATAGAAAGAAATAAAAAAAAATTCGGGGCTTGTGTCAGCTTTATGCTAGTTTGGACTCTATATGCAAAATGAATATAAGAATATATGAATATAAGAATTATTAATTGTTCATTTATATATATATATATATATATATATATATATATATAGAGAGAGAGAGAGAGAGAGAGAGAGAGAGAGAGAGAGAGACACTTGTGTTTCGTGTAAATAAAATTAATAAATGGATGAAAGTCAATGAGGTAATAGAGGCTGAGCTGAGTTCCGATATATTTTATAGACCCAAAATCTGGAAGCGGTGACGAGCAGACTGTATATTCATCACTGGGGTACGATTACTAAAGGTTGTGCTGTACTTTTGATGGTAAAACACAACAATGATAAACTCTAGTCTTTTGAGTAGCGCCTTTCTAAAGAAAGTTTAGGTAATATTATCGGCTTAAATTGATGCGTAAAAAGGTGTAAGTTGGTATCACTGGGATTTGTTTCCGCCCGAATTGTTCATTCTACATAACCTAAAACTGTAGTATTCGGCTATATCGGAGATGTGGGCCTGAGCTAGTTTGTTCCGTTTAACAAAATAATTTATTTAAAGTAAATGGACATCGTAAGGATGCTTAATGTTTTAGTGAGATTTCAATATTTTCGCTAAACCTACGGGTAAATGAAAAATGAGGAACTTCTCAGGAATCGAACTCGGGATCAGTCCATTTGCTTGTTCTCTCTCCCCATCTTGTGCGGACGCTCTTCTACAGAAGCGTCGTTCTTTACATTAATTATACTGTGTGTTGTTTGCAGTTAAAATGTATATATGTACGGCATAAGAAGGTGCCCCCCTCAGGGCATTCGATTCCGCTCGTATGTGGGAGAATTACGAGTTGTGACTGGTTGGGGACCTTGGTGCAGTGATTAGCATATCTGACCGGCAATTGGATGATCCCGGGTTCGATTCCTGGGAGGTGCCTCATTTTTCATTTGCTTGTTCTCTCTCCCTATCTTGTGCGGACGCTCTTCTGCACAAGCGTCGTTCTTTACATTAATTATACTGTGTGTTGTTTGCAGTTAAAATGTATATATACATATATATATGTTAAGTAGCTCCAGTGTGCAGTATTCTTGTATTTGTGTCTAATGTATATACAATTCTTCTCTATTGGTTGTGTTATGTTTGATGTTGTTTTTGGTTAGCCGATCACCCACCCTGATTGAGCAAGCCGGCGGCACACAGGTAACCGATCGACCTCTCCGGAGTGGACCAGAGGTCCAGCGCGCTAGTGATGTTGTGTTGTGTTCTATGTTGTGCTGGAGCGGTACAGTATGTCACAATGTGTTCAATTGTTTGTGGTGTGTCCTGGCACAGGTGGCAGGTTTCGTCTGTAGAGTTGTCTAGTCTGTGTTTATATATCTGTAAGTTGGGGTGATGTCCACATCGGAATCGTGCTAAGTTAACTCGATCCGATCTGCTCAGGCTGGTCTCTGACCTGTCATTGGGTGGCGGCTTCGTACCTAGGACCGCATTCGGGCCGAGTCGTGTCAGTACTTTGTGGGTTAGGTGTGTGTGTATGAGTTTTCTGTACTGTGTGATGTCTGTGGGGCGTGGTATGGAATGGAGTATTTGGTTATAATGTCTCTCTGGTGTTACCTTAATGGTGCGAGGTGTTGGTGCATGATTGTACATGGAGTGGCAAGGTTGTTGTGGGTTTGTTGTCGCTGCTGCCATGAATTGTGCTCCCCTCATGTTTAAATGTTCCCTAATTTTCAGTATTTCTTTTCTGTGTGCAGGTACTCTATTGGTGTTGTTTGAGTACATCCTGTAATGATACGAAGTGCGTTGTTTTGTATTGTCTGTAAGATGCTTATGTGTGTGTTTGAGATAATGGGTGCCCAGCATGGCCTAGCATAGTCCACAACTGAGCGAATATATTGTTTGTATATGAGTGATGTTGTTTCCTGCTGGTGTCCAAAGTTTGTGCCTGTTAGTACCCTAAGCGTGTTAAGTCTTGACGTACATTTGTTTTTGATGTCCTGAATGTGGTTTGCAAAAGATAATGATGTGTTGTATGTGACCCCAAGTATTTTGGTCCTGTGAGTGTGTGGAATATTAGTGTTGTTTAGTGTAAGCTGTACCTTGTTTTAAGGTGATGGTTGATTTTTTGGGCGCTACTTTGAGTCTATTGTGTGTGAGCCAGTCTTGTATACTGTTTATGTATGTTTGTAGGTTATTTGTAGCGGTGTCGATGTTGTTGTGGGTGGATATTAGAGTGATGTCATCTGCTTATGATGATAAGGTAAGCTTGTTTTCTATGGGTGTTGGAATGTCATGCATGTATAAGATGAAGAGCGTTGGTGAGAGAACAGAGCCTTGAGGGACCCGTTCGGAAAAAGCTTGTTTTGGATGATTTGCCATTAAATGTGACATGTGAGTATCTTCCTGAAAGATAGTTGCTCAGCCACCTTTTGGTGTTATTGTGCATGTTTGTGTTGAGTATTTTGTTTATGAAAGGGAAGCGTGTGATAGCATCAAATGCTTTACTAATATCTATTGTTGTTAATAGTGTACGATGAGCTGGTCGTCTGGAAGTGACGCCATCCATAATGTGCTGCGTGAGGTTAGTGAGTAATGTCGTGGTTGAGTGGTGAAGTCTGAATCCATGTTGAGTAGGTGAGAGTGGTATGTGTGGGTTTGTGATTTTTAAGATTAGTCTTTCTGTTACTTTGGAAGGTGTGCACAGTAAAGTAATGGGTCTATAGGAAACTGGTTCTGTCGGATTTTTGTTTGGTTTGAGTAGTGTAATAATTCTACCTTGTTTCCATCTATTAGTAATAATACAGTGTTGGTATGAATATGTGCTGATGTTTGTGAGAGCTAGTATTCCCTGTGGGCCCAAGTGTTTAAGGTGTATGTTAGATATGCTGTCTGGTCCAGTAGCCTTCGACTTCTTAATGTTTTTGATGATCTTGGTGGTCTGGTCTGTATTGAAGGGTGTAATGGTTGTGTCGAGTCTGTAGGTTTTCTCGTGTCTGGCTGTTTGTCTGTCTGCGTGTTTCTGGTTGTTGTCTCTGTTTAAGTGACTTATCTTTGCGTAGTGATTAATTAGAATGTTAGCTTGTTGTGTATATGTTGGGATATTATTTTGGCTGCGACAGATAGCCGCATGTGAGGTGTGAATGCCGATGTTAGAGTGGGTAATGCTGTTTGTTTTTCTTTAAGTTGGTTGTTTATTTCTGTGTTGAGATGTTTTATCTGCTGTTTGATGGCTTCTGTGTGTGGTGTTTGTGTGTTATCTTTGAAGTTGTTGTGTTGCCTTATGATGTGGGCTATTTCTCTAGTGTAATTTGGGTTGTATTTCCCAATGTTGCCCCTGGGTATGTATTTGTTTGCATTATTGATGATCTGATTGAATGTTTTGAGTGTTGTACTAATGTTTATGATGGGTGTGCTGTTTAATGTGGTGAATTGTTCCTCAGTCTGTATTTTGAACTGTTCCTAATCAGTTTCCTTGTAATTTCTGTAAGTGTGCCTAAGGCTGTTGGGGCAGAGTGTAGAACGTGTTGTAATGATGATGGGGAGGTGGTCTGATGACAGTTGTTTTTCTGTTCTCCAGTGTGTATGTGTTGCTAGTGAGGGGGAACAGAACGTTATGTCTGGGGAGGAGTTTCAGTATCCTACTTGATGTGGTATGTGTGTATGCTCTTCTGTGTTGTTAAAAATGAAGAGGCTGTTTAGTTGTGTGGCTATGTTGGCGCCTCTGGTGTTGTTTTGGTTGTGCAGTTACCAACTAATGTCTTTAGCGTTGAAGTCTCCTCCTAAGATGACATTAGTGAGAGAGGCCAGATTGTGTAACTGTGGATTGTAATTGGCTGGCACCTGAGGTGAACTATCTGGTGGGATGTAAATGTTGATGAGTGTAGTGTTGTGTTTTGCGCGTGTTTTAATGTTAACTGCCTGTATTTCTATCGTGTTATCTGCTTGGATTGTGTTTGTAATGTTTTGAGTGGCCTCAGTGTAGCTAATGCTTTTACATATGTAAGTGATGAGTCCACCCCCGTGACCCCCAGTACGATCTTGATGGATCGCCCTGAAGTCAGGAATGGGGGGTATTTTGTGTGTGCGTTTTAGTTTTGTTTCTTGCATAAGTGCTATGTGAATATTTTGTTTGTGTACGAATTCGCTAAGCTGCATGATTTTGTTATGTTTGATGTAGATATATGTGTTAAATAACTCCAATTATTCCTGTTTTGCCCCTAATGACTGTTAAGAGAAGAAGGAATGAGTTGTGTTTTATTTCTCCTTTACACCATATAAACAAATATTAACGGAAATGTTGAGTATATGCATAAACGATACAGTATGTGCGTGTGTGCGTGTGCACTTATTTCGTTGAGCTTTCACATCATAGGCTTATTGATTAAATTGCTAACAGCTTTCTGTAGACAGCTGCATTGATAAATTAGTTAGCAGGATGTTCAATAACCTATAAATAAATTTCTGTGTCTTTATAAAATACGTTTAGGCAATAGTATTGGTTTAAAGGCTTCACTGGCAATTTTCTAACCAGCTGGTGGGTTTATTTGCCAGATATGTCGGGTAAAAGAATGGAGTTATTATTCTGTTCTTACATTCGTGTTGCAACCTACTAAAGAAATTATAGAAATGTATTTATATATTTTCGCTGCATTTATCTCCGTCTATTTGTGGTCTGAAATAAAGTGATTGCTGCTCGCAGACTTTTATACAGTAAAGTACAGGCTCCGTCCAAAAATAGGATATTCTCCGCATATAATTGTTCAGTAATTAGTTCGCATAAGGTGTCATAAAATCTTTGTCAAACAGGTAATTCCAATTAAGTTAGTATATATTGTATGTTCCGGGATATATATATATATGAGAGAATTTTGCTTTGCGTAAATAACTGTAGATGATAAATAAAGTTATTAGATGGGGACTGTGTATTGATGCAGCTGGCAACTTTTCTGCCAGCTGATGAAAGACTGTTTAAAAGATGTAATACAAACTAAACCTACAGTAAATGGATAAATTATAGCCACTCATGTATCTAAAATGATTTACATAAATTCATTAGCATAATTGAGAAGCACCTTTATGAAATACGTTTAGAAAAATACTATTGGTTTAAAGGCCTCACTGGCAACTTTCTCACCGGCTGATATGTTCTGGTATATATATGTGTATATATATATATATATATATATATATATATATATAGAGAGAGAGAGAGAGAGAGAGAGAGAGAGAGAATTTTGCTTTGTATAAATAACTGTACATAAAGTTATTAGGCAGGACCTGTGTCTTAACGCATCTGACAACTTTTCCGCCAGCTGATGGAAAACTGTTTAAAGGAAGTAATATAAACTAAGCCTACACTAAATAGGTAAGTTATAGCCATCCATGTATCTAAAATGATTTGATAGATTTACATAAATTCATTAACATATTTGGAGTAACATCTTTATAAAATACGTTTAGAAAAATATTATTGGTTTTAAAGCTTTGCTGGCAGCTTTCTCATCAGCTGTTGAGAATATTGCCAGATTTGCCTGTTAAAAAATGGACAGTTAATATTCTGCTCTTGCATTCGTCTTGCAACCTACTAAAGAAATTAAAGAAGTGTATTTATATATATCTTCCCTGTATATATTTGTCTTATATATACACACATGTATTTATTTCTGATTTGTGAAATTAAATGTCTGCTGCTCGCCGACTTTTTATACAGTGAAACACAGACTCCGTCCAAAAATAGGATATTTTATAAAATAAGTTACCATAAAAGTAAAATCTAGTTTTATTATAAAATTATATTAATATTTTTTATAATAAGATTTAAAGATATGTTTGTAGATTAAGACAAAAAAAAATTTTCCTTTAAATTTTGTTTACCTTGTTTCAGTTTTTGTTTGAAAGAGCAGACAGAATTCCAGTACATCATAATCCTGGCCTCATGATGGCATTCCGTCCGAGTTGATAAATAGCTTTGTCTATTATCTGTGCCGTTTTTTGAGACCTTACTGATCTAATGGGTGGTGGTGGTGTAATACTGTCTATGGTTGTGATGTATGGTATGCTTGCATGTATTTTGTTATTTTTGAGATGGGGCTATGTGTGAAGGGGCTTGTGAGGTAGTCTAAGGGTTCGCGATATTTTGTTATTTTTGAGATGGGGCTACGTATAAAGGTGCTTGTGAGGTAGTTTAAGGGTTCGCATCTATTTTGTTATTTTTGAGATGGGCTATGTATGAAGGGAATTGTGAGGATGTCTAAAGGTTCGCGTGTATTTTTTGGGATAGAACTGTGTTGTTTATTCTTTACGGCTGTACGTCATATACGATGTGTGTGTGTTTTGTTGAGGTGTGGTTATGTGTGAATGGGTTTGTGAGGTATTCTAAGGAAGGCTTGTTCGCGTATATTTTGCTATGATAGAACTGTGTTAATTCTCCTTTACCTGTGTACGATTTTTTTATTTTTTCTATACACACCCACATATATACAAATCATATATATACATATACTTTTGTGGGACTGAGCCACCAGGTTAGGTTACGTAACCCCTTGGAGATCACACACACAGATATACGCATATATATTTTTTAGGGGAGGTTTGCATAACCCAACCCCCCATGGAGGGTTGGGGGTGGGTAAAAACAGTATCTCATCATGTTGCATGCAATGTTGCAAAATGCAATGGTGCAATGTTTCATTGCAATTGCACTCGACCTTTTTGTGGTCATACTACTGACCGTTGCGCAACTATCACTTTTGAATAGTGAGTTTTACTGCACACATAATTTGCCTATCCTCCAAACAAACATTTTCATAATCACTATAAAAACTTTTTCATTTACCGCAATACCACACAAAGAATAATTCTTTGTATTGATTCTTTCTGGAGGATTTCTTAGTCTTCCGGTGGATTCCACTTTTACGATACTTTCTTCTGCAGTGAACTTCTTCACCTGTATTCAGATAAGATTTTTGTGTGAGCTGGTCTGTTTAATTCACGCGAAAACTGCCTGTGGCCAGCAATGATTGATCACTAAGCCTTGAACGGATGCCATTACAACAGTGAAGTCTAAGCTAGGCGAAAAATATCTGGTAAAAACAGATGTCATACAAATACAATCTTATTTAAAACTGTCGCATTTCCTTATATATATTCAAACTTACATCATTACTGAATCCGATGCATTTAAATTTTTCGTGTATATATATATATATAAATAAAGGTTTTGAACAAATGATAAGGCTCGTTGATTGTCCGACTCCTCTGCACCATCCCACCTCCTTTTGGGGATTTTCATGGTACCCAGTCATCTACTAACCAAAGGTAGAATCAACAACTGGTTGAGCTGCACGCCGCATGCCCGTGGCGGGTATTGAACACACACACACACACACACACACACACACACACACACACACACACATATATATATATATATATATATATATATAATATTATTCTAACCTTCTATTTTAAGTCTGTCTCGTTGAGTGTTCGAATTCTCTGCATCAATGACCTCGTCCAAAACTTCTTCTCCGAGTTGCTCGATCAAAACCTTGAAAAGAACAGAAATAAATGAAGATGTGAGCATTCTTGAAATTCGTGTTTTAATCCCTTTTTCCATAATTAGTTATCGTGCGGTAATCCTTTAAGGAGAAAAAGTAGTTCAGACCTTCATTACTACACTGGAAAAACATCACTTTCACGAAATGCAAAGAAAATTAATTAACGTCATCAGACAAAGTTCTTTGATCGAAACTTAAAATAAATTTCGTAGAATTTTATAGGACAAAAAATTCGTCCATGAAAATTTTCAACGAAGTCTGAAAACTTTGAAGTTTAAAACTTTTCGAAAATTCCGAAAACTTTTAAATCTGAAAATTGTTTAAACTTTTAGTAAAATTGCAACTGTAAACTGACATCTTTTTGTTAATATATATATGGCCCAGCAATACAATTGCAGAAACCAACATTTTCATTATCTATTTAATGACTAAATGTTTCGGAAGCCCAACATCATCTTCAATAACTACAAGGACATTATAAAGACATTGAAATAATTAATTAATCTAAATATTTCTTACAATATATTGTAGATAAAATGACAAAAATTATTTGATGTGAAGACGCAATACAAATAAGATAATAAACGGAACCTAAAACATTTTGGATTTGCGAATGATGGAGTCTATCTATAATAATAAAATAGAAGTCACTGAATAATTACGGAAATGCTTTTAAGTTGCAAATATTTTAGTTTAATTAAATTTTTGCTTTTTTTTTTTAGATTTTATGAGTTTTTAAATTAAGTTTTTATGTTTTTTTTTGTTTTTTACGGATTTTAATTAACGTGATTTTATAACAATTAAGTTGTGTTTTGTATCGATATAAAATAATTTTTGTAATTTCATATATTATATTGTTAAAAATATTAAAATTTATTATTTCACTATCTTGATAAGGTCTCTGTAGCTATTGAAGATGGATGATGAGCTTCCGAAACGTTGTCATTATTACATAAATATTGAGAATGTTGGTTTCTGCAGTTGTATTGCTGTTCTTTATAAGAACTCGCTTTCCGAAGAACGAATCATTGATAAGTACTGTGATATATATATATATATATATATCTTTTTTAGTTCTCTGTGGGTTTTTTTATTTATTGTTTAATAATTAGTTGTATCGTTATTACCTTAATGAATATTATATACTTTTTATGGGATTTGCCACATTCCAATAAAATTTACCATTATCATTAATATTATCAATATAAGGTTATATATATATATATATATATGATGCAAACCCACAAGGAAAAATAAAAATGATTCCAAGGCCTTTCGTGTATTCGTGTATTCAGAAGTACACCTCGTCAGGGGTGACCCTGGAGTAACTATAAATTGGTTAACCATGGAGTGACCAAACGTTATTTTTTCACAATGATCCTTGTGTCAAGCCTCCAGTGACAATTTATTTTTGTAGTGATATTAAATAAATTTTCATTTAAATGCGGGACTTATGAATCCAAGGTGAAATTAACTAGGCCTACTTGCAATACCATTGACTTTCTTTTCGTGCGGCACGTTATTAATTAATGCCTAACTGTCCCGCGATCATGTGCAGTGGCACAACCACTGCAACTTTCGGATTCAAGATTGCATCCCCATGAGTCCCACTGCCCTCCAGACGGCAGGCGAGCGGCGACCTCCGGAGAAGCCACCACTGGCATTGGGTCCTCCCCCGCTTTCACATGGATCGTGGGGGGACTCACGGAACTCTCCCGGACATCTCAGGACAACACGCACCCTCACTCCTCACCCTGCGGCGCTGCAATAAGTTCCAACTCGCTTTAAACGGCGCATTGTTTCGTCAACACCTTGCCCAAATATATTCAACGGTCCCTTTTCGGCTGTTGTATGGGAAGTCATTTGGCAGGAATCCTGACGATGCGCCCTATTGCACCAGCGAACTCTTCCTCAAGTACAACGTGGTTTTCTCCCCACTCCTACTCCTAAGGGAAGGCATAAAAAGTATTCTTCAAGTAAACAAGCACGCACTCACACACACACCCACGCAACGAAAGGGCGTACTGCAAAGCACAATCCCCTGCCTTTCTTCAACTATCTTTGTGCATCATTCCTTGGATTTACTACTGCTGCGTGTTTCCTCGAACGACGCTTTTTCTTTCCCTTCGGCAGGATCCCATGCGACGAGTTTTGGGCACCGCATACGAACTCAATACAGTTCCACCTGGCCCCTCTCGTCTCCTCCTTTTCTCCCCCACTCGCTCCGAATTCCTATCGTACCCCAACCCCATTCTCCTGTGAACCCCACACCCCAGTACAGCAGCGGCTCCTCTGACCATTTCCCTAGACCGAGACGACCCTTCACTCCCTCCTGCGCCAGGAATCCCACGAAATACCAAGCCCGGCGTCAAAACTCGGAGTGGCTCGTTAGTTTCACTACGGAATGGTAATTTCTTCTTACTATCGTTCCTGTGCAGTCTTTGAGAGGGGACTACTTGTAGAGACCGACCGAAAAGTCCTTTCCTCGCCGTTCTCAAACATCATGGAATAAAAACAAAAACTCTACACGTGGGCATGAAAAAGACCCACAAGAAACACAGATTTTATGGTATTTTCCGAAACGACCACCAGAGGACGTCACCAAGACCTCTAAAATGCAGTTTCTTTTTCAAATCACTCTCACTTGCCATTTTCTCATTTTGGTCGTCACATCTCACTCTCTGCACCTTCGTCACGCCACCCGCTCTTCGGCCTTCGCCGGAGAGCTGCCCGCTGTTCCTTCAAGGCTCCGGTCGAGCATACACGAAGTGTATCATCAAGTAAGGCCCTCTACAATTTCATCCTGCAAGAAGCAACATCACTCTACCGGCGTCATCCTTCTGACCCTGGTTTCACTCATCCTTCACCACAATTCGATCGGCGCCCGTTTAACAAGTATCTCAACAGACCCTCAGTACATCTTCCTCCACCTAGCCCTCTACAGTCTCCAAAGTCAAGTCATCTACGGCGAAACGCAATACGGTGAACCCTTCACCTGGGCCAGTGATGGCGAACCACTGATCCGCGGGTAAAGTACTGACCCACGAGGCAATTTTTAGTAACCCACGAGCTCTTATTTAAATAAAATATGACTAATTTTTAATATTTTCTGCCTTACAGTTTTAAAATTATTTTATTCTCCCACCGAAATAAAGAGTTGTTACATATTGAAACGTTTTTAAACGTATAGTATACGTTTAAAAACGTGTGTATGTATAGCAACTTACAATTCATCCAATTCCCCTATACTATTCAGTTATCAGCTTTTCTTTGGCTTGACATCGGTAATTTAGAAATGGAATTAGTTGACTTCTAAGAAAGTGCAGTATGGAAGACTAAATTTATTGATCTTAATCTGAAGTTACAAGAAAAGGAATTGGAGTCGTCAATTTTGGGTGTAACCAGAGAACAACAATCAATAGAAAGAGTAGAGAATCTTATTCTTGCAGAATGGAACGCTTTATCAAATTCTTTTGCATCAATGAAAAAGCTAGCATTAGCTCTGCTAGCAATGTTTGGTTCATCTTATTCATGTGAACGATTGTTTTCCTCCATGAATTTTGTCAAATCCACCACTAGGAATCGCCTTGGCACAGATATGAGTGCTGCATGTGTGAGACTAAAGACAACTAAATATAAACCTCGGATCAAAATATTAGCAGCTAAAATCCAACAAGTTCCTCACTAAAAATAGTAACTAAATTATTGTGACCCAATTTCATTTTTATAAAAATCAAAAGTAACAAAACTGACCCGCCAGCAAAAAAGGTTCGCCACCACTGACCTAGGCCCTCTACAGTCTCCAAAGTCATCTACAACGAAACGTAATACGGTTAAACCTTCACGTAGCTTTCTTCAGTCTCCAGAGTTATCCAGCGTCGCGGTAAGCCTCTTCGACCCTCACTCGGCCTACAAAGTTTTGTACGTCTTGCTTCCACAAGCTCTGCCTAATCGCGTAGGCCCTAAAAGTGTCTTCATTACCGTTTCAAACTAACTCTCTCGTTAAGACCGCAGTAGGCCTATTCAAATGTTGTACCAATACCGTAATTTTGTATCACTCTGTTATTGTGTTCATTCTTAACGACTTAATCCATTTACTGTACCAACTGTACTTCCATTATTTCAGTTATCAATACGCTTCATTATTTATTATGTGTTTACCACTGCATATCTCATTAGCCTCTCTGAATTAGTGTACTTACTTAACAATTAGACTGTATAACCATTCCTTATTGCTACGAATCAGTCATCGTTAGCATCGTATAAATGCCGTTATATAATTGTTATTCACTGTAAATACCTTTATTGAACTGTTAATCGCTGTGAACAAATTATTGATTTATTCTCCTTATTAAACACAAAACAACAAAGTAATTTCTCTCTCCTTAGTAAATATTGTTTGTTTGGGCTGTAGGCCCAAGCTGCTGACCTGTAATTATTCATTGCAATTTTATTCAGTAATTCTAGTAAGCCTACTTTCTTAGCCACATCAAATCGGTATTCCGTAGGCCACTACGGCCTGACGAGGTGTACTTCTGAATACACGAAAGGCCTTGGAATAAGTTTTCTTTTTCTTTGTGGGTTTGCATCATTCATTCATTTCACGTGTTTAATTGTAAAATTCATCCCATATTATATATATGTATATATATATATATATATTGGGAATCATATCATATATATATATATATATATATACACACAGACCGTGCATGGAACAAGGAACTCTTCTGGGATAATTAAATGCACTATAGTCCGAAAAAAAAAAAAAAAAAAACTATGGTATTTGTCATTTACCATTACTTATTCGGACTATAGTGGAATTAATTATCCAGAAGAGTTCCTTGTTCCATGCACGGTCTGTGTGTATCATAAAAAACTCAGGGAACCATTCTGGGTTCATTCCCATATATATATATATATATATATAATATATATATACACACAGTATATGTTAAACAGTTGTATCATATATATATATATATATATATATATATATATATATATATATATATATATATATATATATATATATATATACTGTATATATATATATACGAGTGTGTGTATATATATGAACAAAGAAGGTGGTGAATATATACATATAGAATATATAGATAATAAACTGTACTCATTACGTTTAATTCTAATTCTAATATAATTGTATTGACATTAGAAATAAATAACGAATTAAAAAAGCAAACAAATAGAAAAATGAGGAAGAAATAAAGGCATAAATATGCATTTAACTTCCTCAAAGAAGAAACTGTCAATAATTCGATCAATCTGTTTCTACAGCATTTTTTATGTTGTGAAGGTGTTTCCTTTTAACAATAATAATAATAATAATAATAATGATGATAATAAAAATAATAATAGTAATACGAGCGGCGACACGAAAGTAATGCCTCTTATTTTATTTCTTACTAAATATAATTCCAATTGCAATGAAAATTACATGTAATAGGCATACATAGTTTTCTTGCTACAGTGTTAAAAAATAATGTCTCAAATTGTTTATAATTCGTTCGATTTTAATTTTTGTCTTCTCACGGTATTTGTATCACTCGGGTCAGCCTTGGGGGTAGAGATTGCGGGCAGGGTCTCGAGAATCGTCTCTCGGTTCGAAGGGAAGGTAAAACAAACTGACGTGGCTCAAATGTGAGATGGTTTGTTTTCTCTTTGTTTCGTGGTTAAACTTTTGGAAACTGACTTCGAACCCACTTGTTAAATTGGGCCATAACGTTGGTCATAAATTTGAGGAAACACGTGGCTTCGAAGAAAGAACATTATTTTAAGTTGACTTTTAAGGAAAAGGAGGAGCTTTCATTTGAAGGGAATGTTAAGGTCAAATCAAATGACAATGATTCGTGTAACACACAGTAAGGAAAAAGGAAAACTCCTTCTTTCCTTATGTATGGATGAAAGCTTTCATAGGGATGACCTTATGTAATGAAAATGTTTTTAATAGGGCATTCAGAGTACTGTAAGGCGGAGTCCTTGTAATTTTAAGGTGTCACTTAGATCTCTAAGTTAGTTGTACAGGGTGTCCCGTAAGTCTGGACCCATAGGGAAAAATAATAAAATTACAAAATAGTCCAAAAATTTATTACATAATCTGTTCAAAGTGTCCGCCGTTGTGTCGCACACATAGTTGAAGACGCAATCTCCACTGCGACAGCACTTTCTGAATCACAGTCGCAGAAATTTCTTGACACGCCTCCACAATGCGTGCTTTAAGGTGGAAAATGTTCTGAAGTTTGACCTCGTACACTTTGGCTTTCAAGTGGCCCCACAAATAAAACTCCAGCGGAGTAAGATCATAATAAAAAAATAATAAAAATAATAATAAAAATAATAAAAAAATATATTATAAATAAATTTTTGGACTATTTTGTAATTTTATTATTTTTCCCTATGGGTCCAGACTTACGGGACACCCTGTAGTTAAAAGTTAAAGTGACTTTTAGAACTAAATCTTTAAACTCTGTGGCATGATTGAAAATTTCTAAGTTGAGTTAAAACTGTTTCGCGTTGTACGAAAATCTGAATTTCCTTTGTTTTACACGAACTTAATTGTAAGAGCGTTGATGTTATCCGACAGAAAAAGAACTTTGTGAAATTTCTTTGAATTTAATATTGTTCACCTTAAATGTTAAACTTGTAAGTTTGGAAAATATTATGTTCCCTCAGGGAAGAGTAAATATCTTGTGGTAATCTTGTTTCCCAAGGAACCCGGTGAAGTTAATGCATGACAATTTGAAGCCTTTAAAATTTTTTACTTGATTTAATTGATGGACCTTTTTCCTGGAAAATCTGCGGAATTCGCGCAGAACTTTTGAGAGTAAATTTCCCCAAAAATTTTTATGAGTAAACTACTTCTGTACACTTATTCTTAGATTTCGGAATTTTAATTTTGTGCTATTTCTAGAGTTACACACAAATAAAAAAATTCCTCTGGATAAATACTTTTTGAGACTTGAGTAACTGCAAACATTTTCTTTAAATTGAAAATTTGATTTAATGGAACAAAATTTGTAATTGGACATCGGTATATTTCTTTTCAATTTATGTTCTGTTTTGAGTGAAACAAAAATAAACTTTATACGAGGGAGGGTGTTGTTTTATGCTACCTTGCAATTGACCTCTCTAGTAAGCTGAGGGTAAATTAACATTGAAAGTTCGAAATTCAAAGTGGGCTTCAATTAAACCAAGAAAACTACGCGTATAAAATTGAAAGACCATCCGAGTGCATAGGCAGAGTCATCCTGAGACAAACGAACGCGCGCGCGCAATAAGTGCAACCGAGAAAGGAGTTGTACCACGATATATATATATATATATAAATAAAGTAAATATAACCTAAAAAATAAGAGCCATTACTTTGATACTGACCCTCGTAATAATAATAATAATAATAATAATAATAATAATAATAAAATAATAATAATAATAATAATAATTAAAAAAAAATAATAAAAAAAAAAATAATAATAATAATAATAAAAATAAAATAATAATAATAATAATAATAATAATAATAATAATAATAAAATAAAAATAATAATAATAATAATAATAATAATAATAATAATAATAATATTCTTATAGTATCCGTAAATATCTAAGGATCCTATAAATTACATTAAAATCTGTTGAATGCAAAATGCGTTATGTTGAGCCATATGTAAAAACTTTAAATTAGTTACCCCTCCCCCAGAATATGTTTTATCTCGGAAATTTTAAATAGTTTAAATTTAGTTTCCAAAGTTTAAAAAGAGCGGGAATTTGATAGGAATTTTAGAGAGATCTTGTTCTTCCCAAAGCGAAAAACGATTTATATATGTCTTGCAAATTTGGCGTGAATCGGATCAGAGGGGAACTCTCCAACGTGTGTAATAATAATAATAATAATAATGATAATAATAATAATAATAATAACAGACGTATATGTATGTAAAAAATACGTATATAATAATAGAATATATATATATATACATTATATATATATATATATATATATATATACAAACCGCACTGCACACTTCAGAGTATCTTCGCCGACTTCTGGTCAGCGTCGATAATAATTTTTAATTAAGTCAAACTTGTGCTCGTTCAACTTTGCTCTGTATGATTCATAATCTTGAATCTGTGTTCATTTTCAAAGAGATACCTGTAACGCATGGTTCAACTGCAAATAAGCACTGTCGCACTGCAGAATGAATTAATTTATAACAACCTCCAAAGATGTTTAGATGTGTTTGAACTAAGCATCAGCGCAAGAAAACTATTGGCGAAAGCAAACACCTACGTAATTTATATATATTCTTTATGTAGGAAGGAGAGGCTGAGGGCGAATGCGAATGACCACAAAAACGGCTTCCCCCGTAGAAGAAGAAGAGAGCCAAAATCAAGGTCCATAGTTTACGAGAGGCATGGACACTCTACGTCTGAAAGATTGGAAACAAGGAAAAGGCGGATTGAAGAAGATTGTTCCAGAGTTGACCGGTTGAGTAGGTGAAAGACTGAGAATACCGAATAACCCTTACGTTAGAGAGTTGTACAAAAAAGGAGTGAGAATGTATCGAAAGTGTAGTACTGCGTGCTCTCCTTAAAGGAGGAGGCATTAAATTTATATTAAGTTTGAATATCTCCTTTAAATTTATATTTAGTTAGAAGATCAGGGGAAACCAGTAGTATGGGTTCATTTATGCCGAGGGAGAAATGGGGGGTGGGGGATGGAGGAGTAGAGTAAGGGGAAGTGAGGGAGTGGGATAATGGAGGTCGGTGGGACACTACCGAAAGGGGAGTGCCAGGGGTCAGAACAGTGCCAAGGAGGAGGTGGAGTGCCACTTGAATATATATTGTAGTTACCAAACCTAAACTAATCTAACATGAAAATAATAATATATATATATATATAAATGTGACATCATACAATGAACGTTAATAATCATTTTAAAAGAAAAAAGATAAAAAAATTTAAAGTATACAGTATTAGGTTTAGAGACCATCTGATGTATTGTAGCACGCTGACCCAATGCTACTATGAATATGGAGTATAGTTACCTAACATAATCTTACACATAGACACAATAAAACCTCAACAACTGACGAGTGTTCTCTTTCGACAGCGATGTCTGCGAAAGAGTGATTAAAATGTGCGCTGTTTTTTTATGATAGGCAATTGTGGGCGTAGCAAAGACATTTACATGTGCTTAGACACACACACACACACACACACACACACACACACACACACACACACATATATACACATATATATATATATATATGTATGTGTTTGTGTGTGTGTGTGTGTGTACACACACACACACACATACATAATATATATATATATATATATATATATATACATATATATATAACATTAATATATATTATATAGATATATATATAAATCATATATATAATATATATTATATTTATATATATATATATAATATATATATATATATATATATATATATATATATATACAGGGCGTCCCAAAAAAATGTATACACACTTTAACAGCTGATAGCTCAATTGATGTTTCTTTCTTTCCAAGTTAAACCCATTAGAATTAATAATGGCAGTCAGACTAAGCTTTGAACAAAGGAAATTCATTCTAAAATGCTACTGGAAGTGTGAAAACGCAGTTGAAGTGCAAAGACAGTTTAGGAGGGAGTTTCAAACAGATCCACCAACGCGACTTACCATCACTCGAATTAGAGATAAGTTTGAAGCCGATGGAACTGTTCAGAATGTCCACAAGAAGCGTTCCGGAAGACCACGGACATCGACAAGCCCCACAAAGCAAGAAAGAGTACTGGAAACGTATCACCAAAGTCCAAGAAAATCTGTGCGGCAAGCGAGTCGTGAGGTAGGAATTTCAGAATCGTCTGTCCAACGCATTTTGAAGCGCTGTCAATGGAAAAGTTACATTCCAAGATTAGTCCATGCTATAATGAAGATGATGATCCGGACCGAAGAGTGGAGTATTGCGAGTGGTACTTGGCACGATGTGGATGTGGATTGGACGAAGGGGTTTCGTAGAATACCCTCCGCGTTCACCAGACCTCACACCACTAGACTTTTTTTTATGGGGATACTTAAAAGAAAAAGTCTACGCTATAAAACCTGCAACAGTCGCTGAATTGAGAGCAGCCATTGAACGAGAATGCACACAAATACCAAACGAAATGTTTCGTGATGTTTGCGATTCCATTGCTTCGCGTTATCAGCAGTGCCTGGACCAGAACGGACGTCAGTTTGAAAACAGGCGTTGACAAAACAATTAAATAATGTCTGTAGATTCTATTACATTTTGAAAATGAAATGTATTTTAATAAACACTGCCTTTATAATTATTTAAAGTGTGTATACATTTTTTTGGGACGCCCTGTATATATATATATATATATATAATATATTATATATATATATATATATATATATATATATATATATATATATATATATATTGTTCCCCAAGAAGAAACCTTTCAATGAAGTTATTATTATATAAATAAATATATCGGTTAACAATAAGGTAAAAGGAGGGGGAGGGAGCCTAAATAGGGCATGGTTAATTAATCATTTTTAGGAAAAAATGATGAATGATGAAATTTTCTAATTAATCACTGATTAAAAATTAAATACTTCTGAAAAGAGTAAGAAAGAGCTTTATTGTTTCTGTTGCGTGAGATAAGACCGAAGAAAACATTTTGCTCAAACATTTAGTTTGCTTTATATCATAGTTCAAGAAATCAGGCATAGGCGGATTAGACAGTTTATACATGCAAAAAGGTACAAAATTCAAATGATACATTACAAAATTTAAGGTAAAATGATGGTGAAATTATGAGGGAAATTAATTATTTCCCATCATTTCCTAAAAATATTTTTTTTGATTAATTAATGATTAAATTCGAAACAATAATTAACTGATTAACTGATTAATGAGAATCATGCCCTAAGCCTAAATATGTATATTCGAACTTAAATAAGTAAGTTTTTGTATGATCCTTTACAAATTTTTCTCGAGTACGAAAACCCATTGGCATCAAATACTTCGTTCTCAGAAAAAACGACTAATTTATTTTTCTCAAGTTTGAAAATACAGCAAATATATTTCGTTCTAAGAAAAAAAAACAATATTTTATTTCAATTGCCTCTATGAACAGGAAGTTAAACCTCGTTTTAAAGTTTAATATTTACCTGACACCTATACCACTGGATGATGGTGGGCAGTTTTAAAATCCTTTTATGGTTTATAATTCTAAATAAATTGAAATGTACACAAGTTAAGCTTCTTTCAAAGTTTTAATTATGGGGGTTTGTTGTTTCGCAGCCCCTTTGCCGTTTGTTCCCCTTTTCAAATTCACCTGTTCTGTCAGTAGCACCTGTCGACGACCTTTCACCTAATCTTAAAAACTTTTAGAACTAAGCCTCTTAATAAGCCGAAAGTGCACAGACTAAGCTTCTTTAACGTTCCGTTATAGACCCGCTACTTTGTTCTACCGTCAAATCCACCTGGAGACCATAAATCTTCCATTTACGACTTAACCTTCAAACACAGGTGTTTCATCTCCCTCTCTCTTCACACACACATACACACACACACCAGGGCCGGATTTAGGACTGTGGGGGTCCCTGGGCTGGGCAGTGATTTGTAGAGATCCCGGGCGGGCTGGGTTTAGGATGGAGACCACTGGGCAGTGACTGAGCGGTTATCTAATTATAATAGTTCTTAGTTCTCAATGCCTACTAGAATCTGAACTTCACAGCACTTTTTATTTAAAACACAAAGAAAAAGTACATCACATATCACTTTTATGCCATAATATATGCCTGCAGATACAGAAGTGACTTACAACTGAATAAGAGTATGCTAGACAACTGAGTAAGAACATTACGCTTATTACAATGTACGTATGTCAAAAGCAACAGCAACTCCAGTTTACATTACAGTACAGCATACTGTTAATTTTTATAGACCAGACATTTGTTAAAGACCCGGCACCTTGCAAGCCTTGCTTTTAGCAAAGTCATTGATGAGCTCGTCGAAGTCTACCTACACAAAATGTCATATTCTATACTCATTACTGCTAGAAAGGTGAGCCGTTCCTGTCTCATGCTTGTACGAAGCCTATTCTTGATGTGTTTCATTTTCAAAAGCGAACGCTCGCTACTGCAGTTGGTAACCATCAACACGAGGTTAGCCCTGTTCAAAAATCAACTTTTTCTTATTTTCATAGGTTTCTGTACTTTTTCCCATGCTTTTTGACCTGAAAAGGCCGAAAATCACAACCATTTTGACCTAGGTTGTTGGGAAGCATTGCCGCATGGAGCTTTAAGTTTTCTGCCTTGAAATCGGCCAAAAGCACCAGTTCCGGGGTCCCTTGAATCATGTTTTGCACTATAACTTTTTATCTAAACAAGATAGAGCAACAAAATAGGCACCAAATTAAAGTGTTTTTAATCCTCTTTCTAACTTATACAATTATGATAGTCTTGGAACAAGAAATGGCACATTGGTACATACAAAGATTTCAGAAATATCACAAAATTCGTTTTCTCACACTCAAGGCAGACAAGGCGCCTTATTCATGACACAAATTTGAGATTAACATTTTGTCACAAGTCTAATCGATCAAGAAGTGAAAGCATTACATGATGATTAATTTCATAATGACATTTACACAGTCAGTTGTTGAGAGTTTGTTTCTTGAAGCTGTCAAAGCGGCGTCTGTTGAACTCCACAGCTTGAAGGAGATAGTCCCTTTGCTTGGCATCTGTTGTTATGACATTTGCAAAGTCGCTCATCATCTTGACACCACGTTCAGCAATGTCATTCACCGCTTTCAGATTCTTAACATAGTCCAACGCTTTTCTGTAGTCCTCATTCTGTGGCCAAGACGTGACAGGTTCCAGAAGCCACTCGGATCCAATGTTCAGTGTGTCCAGCAGGAAATGTGATTCTGGGCCAATGAGATCAACCAGGGTGGTCTTAGCTGTGACTCTCTGGAATAGAGGCTTTCCTGTTCTGAAGCTGTCTGGCTTCTCAGTGGCATGTAACTGGGCAGCAATGTCGTGCTTCAATGTGTCACTCAATCTACTGCTGAACAGGGCAAATGGCACGACTTCCTGCGTCAGGTACCATTTGTGGTTTTCCATCTTATTAAGTACTGCATCAGCAAGCTCTGGGTCAGTTTTCTTGTACTTCAACATGTCCTGGATTAGACTTAGATCATTCACGGGAGCATCTGCAGCAGACATTGACATCATCCATACAGGAGTGTAGAACAGCGCAAGGAAGGTGTTGAGTCTTTCCAGCTTTGATACAGTGTCTTCGTCGTACTCAAGTTGATCTGCAAACATCAGCATTTTCATGGAGTACAGGTTTCTGGCCATCCATCTGGCCTGATGAATGGCGCCTGGTCGACTCCAGTGAATACCTCGAGGAGGCGTTCCTCCAAGAACAATGACTGTCAGTTCAGCCATTTCCCTGTAGTCGGCTCTTGGAAGCCTTTCTGCTGTTAGAATGTCTTGGAGTATTTCTTCACTGTTCTTCTTCTTTTCCTTCAGCCATTTGCTGTTGATAGCCAGCATCTTTGGGTTTTCCTTGGACAAGTCCGTCCAAACATCCTTCAGATGCTCAAACCAGGGATTATCTGGCCCCTTCACCTTCCCAAACAGCTTCTCCCAAACTGCTCCTACTAGGATTTCCAGGATGTGATGTCGACAGGCCAGATAAAACACCTTTTTGTTCAGCATTTTCTCTAGCAGTTTGGCAGCTCCTCTGTGAACTCCACTGTTACTGGATGTAGTGTCAAAAACAAGGGCAGTAACATTATCCGTAAGTTCCCATGTCTCCAGTAAATCCATTGAAGCCTCAGCCTGAGCTGTGCCAAAAGAATTGTCGATGACAGGTACTCCCAATAACTTTCCTTCAGTGTATGAAGGTGGACCAGACACTAGCACAGCTAAAGTCTCTGAGGTACTTCCAGGTTCACTGCCCAAGACATCTTTGAGCAACTTTCCATCCAGTGTAAGGCAGCGTACTGTGGGGGTTTTTCACAAAACTTGGACATGTGACTCTGGCTGATATTATACCTGGACAGCATTCTGTTGCGACGTGTTGTTGAGGTTGAGATGACGAAGTTATCCAGATCAGCCCCTCCAGCTTTCAAGGTAGCAGAAACCATGGCAGTAACTTGATTGTCTGATAAACCAAGACGATCAGCTGTATTGCAGATGACATCACATTCCATGACCTTCCTTGGAAACGTCAAAGTCACACTAGTCACAGTGTCTTGATGGTGAGAACATCCAGGACGAGGCTGATGGTAATCCATGTCCTCTGTGTTAGCGTCGTTGTCAGTTGAGTCACCCCAGTAATTGTTAAGTACATGCTAAATATCGCAATGGAGTAAAACTTAAAACTTTTTGTAACGTTCAAAGTAATTAGTTTTACCTTGTTCTTGTCTATGCTGCAGTCTTTCATTCCTCGCTGCTTGCTGCAGGGATCTTGTCTCAAAAATCTTGTCATGACCAGACATATGACCTTTCCTCTCAGTCTTTTGGTCTTCGTAGAACCTGATATCCTCATCTTTCTTCTCTCTGGATAACAGTCTGTTGTTCTGTATTTCCTGGATTGCATCTGGAGCTCCTATATCGAACAGGCTGTCTAATTCCAGCACAAATGCTCCTCTTTTTCCTCCAGGGTTACTTGCTCTTCCTTTGCTTTTCACCAGAGCACGATGTTTCTCATGTAGTTTCATGAAGAGCTTCATTGCGTTGTACTTGGTCATTGTCTTGATCCTAGCCATCTGCCAGAATGGGATGATAGATTCAACTGTTTCATATGCAAGGTCTTGAACCATGGGCCTCCCTGCATTTTCCGGTAAATTCTGAAGATTAAGGAAATACTGGAACGCCTGTCTGTTGGTGGGAAGCTAGGAACCACTGATAAAAGCTGAAGGGTATCCAACCAGGAAAGTTTCAGTGAGAGATCTGGTAGATGGCCCGGTTGACACCTGCCTGTGGACAGTACGTGGAGGTTCTGAGATATCAACTGTGCGCCCACGGAGCTCCCTCAGCTCCTTGCTTAATGCCATTGTGAAGTTGTAACTTGTAGATGGTTTTCTAGATTCTGATTGAGTTTCTGTTGTTTCCTGAAAAATGATAGATAATTATTATTATTATTATTATTATTATTAATTATTATTTATTTATTATTATTATTATTATTATTATTATTATTATTATTATTATTTATTAATTTCATGCTCTTTCATTTGATACCTAATTTGTTGCTCTATCTTGTTTAGATCAAAAGTTAAAGTGCAAAACATAATTCAAGGGACCCCGGAATTGGCGCTTTGGCCGATTTCAAGGCAGAAAATTTAAAGTTCCATGCGGCAATGCTTCCCAACATCCTAGGTCAAAATAGTTGTGATTTTCGGCTTTTTCAGGTCAAAAAGCATGGGAAAATGTACAGAAACCTATGAAAATAAGAAAAAGTTGATTTTTGAACAGGGCTACACGAGGTACATACAAAGTGCTATTTCTTCATTAGGAAATACAGGGTGTTCATAAAAATCTGAACGATTTCAATCTTTATTAATATGATAACCCAATAACATATAAAGAAACAAGTTATCCATGTGACTTCGCACAGCTAAAAGTTTTACATATATCTTTAATAAACTTCAACATGTGCGCCAATGGTCGCCCGTACAACATACAATCGATATTCAATTTCTCGCCATGTGCGTTCAAGCATGCCAGCAACGACCATCGCTATTGCATCCCTGATCATGATTCGTAATTCATGGATGTTGATAACCTTGGTCTTGTACAAAAAAATAACTTTATTAGTTACTCTATCGCTTACACATGCTTTATATCTTATTTAGTATGAAAAATATTAACGAATCAAATCGTTCAGATCTTTTATGAACGCCGTGTACATCTTTAACACGTTTATCAAGAATCAGCTTGTGCAGGTGTTCTATTCCTATATTATCGTCGTTCTCATCTTTGGACATCTTTGAGAATTCAGCAAACTGGATAAGCTCAATACCAATGCATTGATCCAGCTCAAATTTTGTAGATGTTGACGAGCTTCGTCACTACACTCTGGATCTCTTCAGGACTGAGCGTTTCCATTTGACCCAAGAAACCAAGCCGAGAAGAAATTAGTTCATAAGCAGAGAGCCGTTGTGCCAGAGAGTTGAGAAACTGAATGATAAACGGTATGTAATTTTCAGCATAAAACTTCTGTGAAGGAGAGAGCTCTGCTTCAGGCGCTCGACCATAATTGAGTTGATTTAGCTGCACATTGCGTCGACGCTGGCAACTCTGCACACATTCTGTTGTGCCAGAGTAACAACACAGAAGGGTTACGAGGAGACTCGGTAAAGCTTAGCGAAACTTATTAATCAATTTTTTTATGCAGGAAGGAGGGGCCAAGGGCAAATGCCCGCAAAAGTGCCCCTCCCACAGAAGAAGAAGAGAGCCAAAATCATGGTCCGGGGTGTTGTGACAGCAAATTTACCTGCCGAAATCTCTTACGAGAATAAGAGCAGAAATTTTAGTTTTAAGATTTTGTTGTTTAGATCTCTAAAGCAAAGTGGTTTGAGTTATGGTTATTAATAAATAAATAAATAAAAATGTTTCAGATTGTTTAACGTTCGTTCGATTTTTATTTTTGTGTTCTCACGGTAAGAATATAACCCAAGACAGCTTCGCGGTGGAGATTTATGGCCGGATGGAGCCGCGGCCCTAGACTCAAAGAGAAGGGAAAACAAGCTGGCCGGGTTCAGATGTAAAATGGTTTGTTTTCTCTTCGCTTCCGTGGTTAAACTTTTGTGAGACAGACTTCGAATCCACTTGTTAAATTGGACTATGACTTTGGTCATAAATTTGGGAAAACAAGTGGCTTCGAAGAAAGAACTTTATTTAAGTTGAATTTTAGGAAAATGAGGAGTTTTATCTTTGGAAGGGAATGTCAATGTCCAATCAAAGGAAAATGATTCGTGGAACAACCAGAAAGGGTAAAGAAAAATTCCTTCTTTACTTATGTATGGATGAAAGCTTTCGTAGGGACGACCTTATGTAATGAAAATGTTTTTGATAGGTCATTCAGAATATTGGAAGGCGGAGTCCTTAGAATTTTAAGGTGCAGTTTAGATTCCTAAGTCAGTTGTAGATTCGTCCTCGAAAGTTAAAAGTGGCTTGTAAGAATAACGCTTTGAAATCTGTGGCGTGATTGAAAAATTCATAAGTTGAGTTAAGACTCTCACGTTGTACTTAAAATTTGAATTGCTTTTGCTTTGTGCGAACTTAGTTGGAAGATCTTAATTAATGTTAGCCGACAGACAAAGAATTTTGTGAAATTTCAATTAATTTAATTTTGTTCAAATTAAATGTTAAACTGTAAGTTTGCGACATATTAGGTTTCCTCAGGGAAGAGTCAATATCTTGTGTTGAAGTTGGTTCCCGTGGAAACCCGGGAAGTTAGTGCATGACCATTCAGTTATTATGTGAAGAAATCTAATTTATTTGACGGATTTTTTTTCCTGTAAACAAATCTGCGGAACTCGCGCAGAACTGTCGAGAGTAACTTTCCAAAATTTTTGTAAGTAAACCATTTTTCCAACCTCTTCTTAGATTACGAAATTTGAATTTAGTGCTGTTTTTTAAAGTTACACGCAAATAAAAAAACCCTCTGTATAAATGATTTTTGAGACTTAAATATTTGTAAACATTTTCTTTAAATTAATAATTTGATTCTTTTTTTTTTAACAAAATTTGTAATCGTACATCAGCTTATTTATGTCTTAATTGGAGTGAAATTAAATAAACTTTATAAGAGGGAGTGTGTCGTTTTTATGCTACCTTGCAATAGGCCTCTCTTGTAAGCTGAGGGTAAATTAACATTGAAAGTGGGAAATCCAAAGTGGGCTTCAAGTAAGCCGAGTGAAAATTCACCTATAAAATTAAAGGGCCATCCGAGTGGATAGGCAGAGTCATCCTGAAATAAACGAACACGCGCGTAAGAAATAAGTGCAATTGAAAAAAGGTGCGCACCACATAAATTAAAAGGTTGCGCACGACATAAAGGTGTCAGATAAGTGGGAACCTATTGCAAGGTATTAGTCGCACGGGTGACTTTTTGTTAAAATAAATTTGCGTTAAGGAGAAAAGCACTAACGTAGAAAATATTGGGAACAGTGATTCGTTAAAATAAACTTCGGTACAGAGTAAAGCACTAACGTAAAAATATTGTGAACAGTGGAAAGTGTCGCTAACAGTGGTAACGGTTTTAAAATAAAAATAAATAAACAAATAAGCTTCGCGATGTTGGTAAAGAGCGTGGACAGAACGAACGGGGAAGACAGTGCAAGTGACATTAGTGATTCCGAACCAACAAACTTAAACGAAATGCGTACAGAAAGTTTGGAAATTTTAAGAAGCATAAATTTTTCCAACATTAATCGGTTACTAAAGGAATGCACGGAGTTAGAGGAAGAAATAAACCGAAGAGGGTCGAAACTGGAAGAACTTGTGATGACTACTCCGCAGCTGAGTATTGGGACAACCGCAGGTCGGGGGTTCGTCCCAGGAGAATCTCTCTAGTTCCTCCCGTTACAGAAGAAGAACTTTCGACGCAGGAAAGGGTTGGGTGGAGACCAGGTTCATCAGGAGAACAACACCCTTCATCTTATATCCCGAATTTCCCACAGGCAGTAAGGGGTCCTGAGCAAACGACTTTTGGACACACATTGGAAAGAAGTTCGCCGACGTTTATGGGCGAACGGGCACAAGAGAATCCAGGAACCAGCCCAAATGCCGCCAGGAGGGAAAAAGGTGAGACACTCAACATATTTGCCACAAGATTATTAAGTTCAGGTAATGCCTTGGTTCAGACTAATTCTATAAGAAGACATACTAAAGATGACATACTTAAGAACGCGTTCAAATCTGTTATGCCGGAGTATGCTCGTAATTTCATCAAAGGAACATCCTTTCGGGAATATTGGATGGACTCAATCAAGTTTTCGGTAAACAACCCAAGCTTAGGACTAAGAGATGAAGATGTCCTAAGAGAAGAAACGCCACAAGACAGAAGCCGAAGACTGCAGAAACTGCAAAATCCTCCCACATCCTGGAACTACAACTCACAACATCCAGAAGAAAGAATAGACACTGCCACGGAGGACAACATCAAGGATGTGGAGGTGAACGTCGGAGACAAGTCCATCAAGAGAGGAGAGCCCAGAAGGAAGAAATGTGACACTGGTCACAGGAGGAATAACACAGCTCAAGAATGTTACTACAACCCCAGGAGAAACCAGAAGCGAAAACAAACCAAGTCAAACGAAGACAGTGACTCCAAAGAGGAATCAATGGAAGAAAGTGGCCGGAGCCAGTGCAAGATTTGCCAGCAAATGGGACATTGGGAAGAGGCGTGCCCTCGAGCAAACCTTCAGCAGGACTGGAAGGAGAAGCCTCCCGAATAGCTTCAGAGGAAGTAGCGGCGAGTCGTCGGCTAGGACTGATCACCCTACCAGTATTCGTCGCTCAACAAGCTTTCACCGCGCTGGTCGATGGTGGAGCTTCCGTCACATTGACATAAGCTATGCACAAGAACATCGGGGGCCTTCTTGGGACAGTTGCCAACTTCTCAGTACACGGTTGCACAGGACCCGCCCATTCATGTAAGGGAGTAGAATTAAGTTTGACTATGGGAAAGGGCGTTCAAGAATTCTTTTGTGTCTGTATAATTCCAGAGGCTCCGCAAGACTTGACCATAGGCGTGTTGTTTCGGGGGATATGAAGACGAAACAACGTTAACTTTGAAAAGAAAAGAGTCGTCACTCTGAACGAAGAGGTAACCAGACCAGGAATGGGAGCGGACAGAATAAAGAAGCCAGCATGATTCTGACAAGAGGATCAGAATGAAACCCGAGGACGCGGTTCGCGTGGACGTTTATTCTCCGCTGCATGGGATATGCAGTGAGGCTCGAGGATACTTGGAAAAGTTGTCGAGCCGAATCCCAAAGGGAAGTTAAATGATATGGGAATAGACAGCGAATAAAATTTGGGGATATGGTTTCCCCTGGACGTCTACTCTCCGCTGCAAGGGATGTGCAGTGAGGCTCAACGTGATTTGCAAGTATCACAGAGCGGAAATCTCAAAGGGAAGTTAACACTTTCCAAGGAGGCGGTAAAGTTCGGTAAAGTTACTCTTGAGAAATAAAAGTGACGACTGACGAGTACTACCTTGAAGACAAGATGACATTGGCATGGTGGTTGAGGCAACGAGAACGGGGAGGTTAGTCGGGACAGCCGTTCGAGTCCTCGCCCGAAAAGAAAAAAAGAAGTGGAACAAGGGTCACTGTGCGAAAGAGTCAAGATTCAACAAGTGACTAAGAAGAAATTGAAACGCCTCAAGACTCATGTTCACAGATGTCCGTCGCTCTCGAAAGGAAGAAGACCGACGAGGGAAAGCCAAGATAGATCACAGGAAGAGGACAGTCATGCTGAATGAAGCAGTAACCATAGAAGGAAAGGGAGTAGACAGTGAAGAAGGTGTGAGGGTGACTCTTATAGAGGCAATTCCGCACGAAGAACAAAAGGTGCCCGCCGTAATTCTGACGAGGGGAGTCAGAATGAAACCCTGGGACGTAGCTCCCCTGTACGTCTATTCTCCGCTGCACGGAATATGCGGTGAGGCTCGGGGAAATTTAAAAATGTTGCCGAGCAGGATCACAAAAGGGGAAATAAGGTTACTGATGATCAATCAAAGTGACGAAGAATACCTTGGCGACCAAGGAGACGTCGCGTCGTGGGCCTAATGACGGAGGCAGAGATAATAGGGAGGGTAGTCGACACGGCCGTTCGACGCTCACCCCAAATTGGAACGAATGTCACGGTGAAAGGAAGTCAAGCGTCGAAGAAGGACTTCGAAGAACGAGTGACACGCCTCAAGTCCTATGTTCTCGGCTGGAAATCATTCTCCGACGAAGAGAAGAAAACCGTCGAAGAATGGCTAAGGGATTACTCAGATGTCTTCTTACTGGATGGCGAGCCGTTGGGTTATAATGATTTGATGCCTATGAAGTTGGAAACACAGTATCATCCTCCCATATTTAGGCGTCCCTACAGGATACGTATTGCGCACGAGGAGGAGGTCAAGAGACAAACAGCAGAAATGCTGGATCAAGGAGTGATACAGCATGGCCGTTCCCCCTGGTCGTTTCCCTTAGTAATTGTGGAAAAGAAGTGTGGGGCCCTGAGGCTCTGTGTAGACTATAGACCTTTGAACGCCATCTGCATGGACAAATATCCACTACCCATCATTGATGAAACCTTGGCCAAGCTGCACGGGACTCATTATTTTTCGAGCATGGATTTACGTTCGAGATATTGGCAACTGGCAATTCACGACGACAGCATCTCGAAAACTGCCTTCTCAACGGGAAGCGGTCATTTCGAGTTCAGGGTGGTCCCGTTTGGGTTGTCCAATAGTCTACCAGTGTTCCAAAGAGTAATGAATTTTATTTTTCGGGAGCAACTGGATAAGGAAGTGCTGATTTACCTGGATGACCTCAATGTCCTTGGAAGGTCCTTAGAAGAACATGACGAGAGGGTACGACGAGCCTTGGATAGCCTACGCACCGCCAACTTAAAGGTAAAGTTAGAAAAATGTCAATTATTACAATCTCAGGTGGAGTATCTGGGCCACGTGGTCACCAGGAACGGGGTGAAGCCACAGGAATCCAAAGTAGAGGCCATTAGAAACTCCCAGAGGCCAACTAACAAAACGGAATTGAAGCAATTTTTAGGCCTCGCCTCCTACTACCGGAAATTTATAAAGGGATTCAGTCAGATTGCACGCCCTCTTAATGAAGTGTCCATCAAGGAATCTTGGAGATGGGACACTCCGCAAGAAACCGCCTGGCAATCACTCAAAGATACTCTGACAACTGACATCATACTGGCGTACCCAAATTTTGATCAGGAGTTCATTTTGAACACGGACGCGAGTCAAGTAGCCATCGGGGGAGTACTCGCGCAGGAGCAAGAAGGAATCGAAAAACCAATCCTATTTCTCTCCAGAACACTAACGGGCGCAGAACTAAATTATTCCACTTACGAGAAGGAGCTGCTTGCAATCGTCTTTTCATTGAAGAAGGCTCGCCCCCTTATATTTGGTCAGAGAGTCATCGTCCGTTCTGACCATAAGCCGTTGAAGTGGCTTCTGAGGGAAGGACACCGAGAGCCCAATGGAAGACTAGCACTTTGGGTTATGACACTACAAGACTACTACGTTCTCATCGAGTACGTGAAGGGCAAACTCAACAGGGTGGCCGATTGGTTGTCCCGCCCGCCTGGAGTGACTAAGGAGTTTGTGAACGCGATATACGAAAAAGCGGTCATTGATCGCAGGGTAATCTGCAAACACCAGCAAAAGGACGTCGAAATAGGGGCAATTCGAGCAGCCGTCGAAGAAAGGAAGGCTTTCAGCTGGCCCGAATCCAAGCCCATCTCGCCGTCGAGATTCAAACTCGTGAGAAACTTGCTGGTTTACATCGATGTGAACGGGAGAGAGGTCATCGTAGTTCCTAAAAAGTTGAGAGAGCAGCTCATTTGGAACGCACACACGGACGTTGGGAGCATTCATCCTGGAGCTGCGGGGACTACAGAAATCCTACGGGATCTCTATTTTTGGCCAGGCATGGTTCAACAAGTACGGCAGGTGGTCCAAAAGTGCGACACGTGCACGCGGAACAAACCGACGCGGAAAGAGACTGTGGAAACAATGCCTTGTGTGCGAGGCCACAGTCCTTGGGAACTTCTGCACGTGGACTTAGTTGGCCCCCATCCTCCGACTGGGGAAGGCAGCAATTATATCCTCACCTGTGTGGACTTTTTTAGCAAGTTTACCATCTTGGCAGCAATAAAAGATAAGACGGCCCGGGAGGTGGCGGACAAGGTCCATCGTTTAATATTGTGCAAACTGGGCGCCCCTTCCGCAGTAGTATCCGACCAAGGCAAGGAATTTTGGAACTCTACCTTGCAGGAGCTCTTCCGGGTTTGGGAAGTACAACACCAACGGACCGCCGCATACCATCCCCAAAGCAACGGGAAAATCGAACGTCTGAACAAAGAGCTATGCATCAAACTCCGAATACTTTGTGAAGAAACCGGACGAGACTGGGATAAAATCCTCGACACCGTGGAATTGTCCCTGAACATCCGAGTGCACCCAGCCACGGGGTATTCTCCATTCTTCTTGATGTACGGGGGACCCCCCAATGTACCTTCGAAGCTATTCCGCATGCCACAGGAGAAATACGCCGAAGACCGAAAGAGGAGTCTGAGCGAAATCTATCGCCGAGTGGAAGAGTTCATGCGAAGCTATGAGAAGACCAATGGAATCAAGGAATTGAAGCAGTTCGAAGAAAAGGGGCCCCACGGCTTCGTGTACATTGATTACCTACGACCGGGCAGAGGCAAGTTGGAGCCCCGGTACGAGGGTCCATACATCATCCTCGAACAGAAGACTCCAGTCAGTTATCTCCTGCGTCACATGATTACTGGACATCAGATAGTGATCCATCGGGACCGCATCCGCCGCAGCATCGATGCCCCAGGGGACGTCAAGGAGGGGCGGATGGCGCAGGGGACGAGATGGGGGAACGGTCATCGCCCCTCCTCTCTGGAGATTCTCCCTGGGCACGGGAGAAACATGAAAACGGGGAAGTGAACCGGGGTGCGCTTCTTGCCCACTGGCAGGACAGAGTGGCGGAACGAGAACCGCCGGGCGCTTCCGAACTACTTCCTCACAGAGAGTTTCGCCCAGGAAACGGAGAAACATCGCCTAGTGGAGGTGAACCGGAGTGCACTTCCTGCCCACTGGCAGGACCGAGTGGCGGACAGGAACCGCCTGGTGCCTCAGAACTACTTCCTCGCGGATACCTTGTGGGAATAGGGTACCCAGGACAAAGCAGACAGGCTGCTTTCACAGGGCCACTGTTAGAGCGTCCGTATGCTCTTAGGCCCAGACCTCGAGTACACTACGAAGAAACCGAGAACGATTAAAACTAAATGAGCCAGTGTTAGTGTCCCAATAAAGGGGACAAATAAATGAAATAAAAAGTAGTGAAAATTGTGAATAAAGTAATGATAACAGCCCCTAGTTAAGAAAGTTTGCATCGGAGTGCAAAATTAAAAGGGGGGAGGGATGTTGTGACGGCAAATTTACCTGCCGAAATCTCTTACGAGAATAAGAGCAGAAATTTTAGTTTTAAGATTTTGTTGTTTAGATCTCTAAAGCAAGGTGGTTTGGGTTATGGTTATTAATAAATAAATAAATAAAAATGTTTCAGATTGTTTAACGTTCGTTCGATTTTTATTTTTGTGTTCTCACGGTAAGAATATAACCCAAGACAGCTTCGCGGTGGAGATTTATGGCCGGGTCGAGCAGCGGCCCTAGACTCAAAGAGAAGGGAAAACAAGCTGGCCGGGTTCAGATGTAAAATTGTTTGTTTTCTCTTCGCTTCGTGGTTAAACTTTTGTGAGACAGACTTCGAATCCACTTGGTAAATTAGACCATGACATTGGTCATAAATTTGGGAAACCAAGTGGCTTCGAAGAAAGAACTTTATTTAAGTTGAATTTTAGGAAAAGGAGAAGTTTTATCTGTGGAAGGGAATGTCCATGTCCAATCAAAGGACAATGATTCGTGGAACAACCAGTAAGGGAAAAGAAAAGCTCCTTCTTTCCTTATGTATGGATGAAAGCTTTCGTAGGGACGACCTAATGTAATGAAAATGTTTTTGATAGGTCATTCAGAATATTGGAAGGCGGAGTCCTTGGAATTTTAAAGTGTAGTTTAGATTCCTAAGTCAGTTATTCGTCCTCGAAAGTTAAAAGTGGCTTGTAAGAATAACGCTTTGAAATCTGTGGCGTGATTGAAAAATTCCTAAGTTGAGTTAAGACTGTCTCACGTTGTACTTAAAATTTGAATTGCTTTTGTTTTGTGCGAACTTATTTGGAAGATCTTAATTAATGTTAGCCGACAGACAAAGAATTTTGTGAAATTTCAATTAATTTAATTTTGTTCAAATTAAATGTTAAACTGTAAGTTTGCGACATATTAGGTTTCCTCAGGGAAGAGTCAATATCTTGTGTTGAAGTTGGTTCCCGTGGAAACCCGGGAAGTTAGTGCATGACCATTCAGTTATTATGTGAAGAAATCTAATTTATTTGACGGATTTTTTTTCCTGGAAACAAATCTGCGGAACTCGCGCAGAACTATCGAGAGTAACTTTCCAAAATTTTTGTAAGTAAACCATTTTTCCAACCTCTTCTTAGATTACGAAATTTGAATTTAGTGGTTTTTTAAAGTTACACGCAAAAAAAAAACCCCTCTGTATAAATGATTTTTGAGACTTAAATATTTGTAAACATTTTCTTTAAATTAATAATTTGATTCTTTTTTTTTTAACAAAATTTGTAATCGTACATCAGCTTATTTCTTTGAATTTATGTCTTAATTGGAGTGAAATTAAATAAACTTTATAAGAGGGAGTGTGTCGTTTTTATGCTACCTTGCAATAGGCCTCTCTTGTAAGCTGAGGGTAAATTAACATTGAAAGTGGGAAATCCAAAGTGGGCTTCAAGTAAGCCGAGGGAAAATACGCGTATAAAATTAAAGGACCATCCGAGTGGATAGGCAGAGTCATCCTGAAATAAATGAACACGCGCGTAAGAAATAAGTGCAATTGAAAAAAGGTGCGCACCACATAAATTAAGTGGTTGCGCACGACAGGGGTTTTCGAGATGTCTAGACACTCTGTGTTTGAATGATTGGAAGTCATAGACAGGAGGAAAGATAGATTAAGGGAGATTGTTCTAGAGTTGACCGGTTGAGTAGGTGAAAGCCTGAAAATACCGATTAACCGTTGCATTAGATAGATGGACAAAATGGGAATGAGAATGTGTAGAAAGTTTGGTACTGCGTGCTCTCCTTAAAGGAGGAGGCATACAGTTAGAGAATTCAGAAGAGCAATGTCCGTTGTGATAGCGATAGTAAAGAGAGAGAAAGAGACAACATTGCGGCGAAGAGAGAGAAAGAGACAACATTGCGGCGAAGAGAGAGAGAGCGAGAGAGAGAGAGAGAGAGAGAGAGAGAGAGAGAGAGAGAGAGAGAGAGAGAGAGAGAGAGAGAGAGAGAGAGATTGAAGTGAAGACAATCAGTAAAGGGCGGGGAATTGATGACGAAAAGCAATTTGATTCCCCCCGGTCAAGTACGGCTGTGTGGGATGAACCACCCAACACATGGGAAGCATACTCCATACAGGGACGAGCAAGACCCCTGTACAGAGACAGCAACTGAGTAAGGGTGAAGAAACCGCGGAGGCGTTACAGCACACCTAATCTATTAGAAGCTGTTTTAGAAAGAGAGTATATGTGATCTTTCCAGGAAAGATCACGAGAAAAGGAAACGCCAAGAATGTTAGAATGTTAAGAGAAGAGGAAGAATTGAGTTGTGTGTTGTTGAAGGTAAGGGGATAGTCGTGTGGAAGATTGTTACGAGTAGACAGATGGATGAACTGAGTTTTTGAGGCATTGAAAGCCACAAGGTTTTCTTTGCCCCAATCAGATGTAGCAGAAAGATCAGAGGTCAGGTGTCCCATACCCGTCCTGTGCGAATCATGAAGCTAGTGATGTGAGGGACGTTTTGGAAAGCTAGTGAAGAAGTGAAGAGTGGAATCATCATCGGCATTGGAGTGAATAGGACAGGAAGTGCGAACCCTGAGGAACACCACTGTTAATAGCTTTAGGAGAAGAACAGTGGCCATCTACAACTGCAGCTATAGATCGGCCAGAAAGGAAGTTAGAGATAAAGGAACGGATAGAAGGATAGAAACAGAAGGAGGGCAGTTTCGAAATTAAAGATTTGTACCAGACTCTATCAAAAGCTTTCGATATGTCTAGCGCAATAACAAAAGTTTCACCAAAATCCCGAAAGGGGGATGACCAAGAGTCAGAGATATGCAAGAAGATCGCCAGTAGAGCGTCCCTTCCGGAATCCATCCTGACTATCTGAAAGAAGATTGAGAGAAGAAAGGTGTTTAAGAATCTTCCTATTAAGGATAGATTCAAAAACTTTGGAAAGACAAGAAATCAAAGCAATTGGACGATAGTTGGAGGGTTGAGAGCGGTCACTCCTCTTTGGGACAGGCTGAATGAAAGCAAAATTCCAGCAGGAAGGAAAAGTACCTGATGAGAGACAAAGACGAAAGAGTTTGCTAGGCAGGATTTCAGCACAGAAGCACAGTTCTTAAGAACAACAGGAGGAACACCATTAGGACCATACGCCTTCCTAGAGTTGAGCCCAGATAGGGCAGAAAAAACATCTTTAGAAGAGATTCTAATTTCAGACATAATAAAGTCAGAAGGGGGAGGCGATCGAGAAACAGCACTGGAATCGTCGATGGTTGAATTGTAAGCGAAAGTTTGAGCAGAACGTTCAGCTTCGTCAGGAAAAGAGACGGCAACTGAGCCATCGGAGTGGAAAAGAGGAGGGAAAGAAGAGGAAGTAAAGTTGTTGAAGAGGTTCTTAGCTAGATGCCAGAAAGAGCGAGAAGAATTAAAATTGGATTAGTTTTCACATTTTTGTCGGATGAAGGAATTTTTGGCGAGTCGAGGAACAGATTTTGCACGATTCCGGGCAGAAATATAAGCTAAGTGAGAATCAGGAGCTGAATGGCGACGGTACCTTCTTAAAGACTCCTCTCTATTGCGGATAGCATTAGAACAAGTAAAGTTAAACCAAAATTTTTTTGCATTAGTAGTAGGAATAGAATATGGAATGTATGCCTCCATGCCCGAGAGAATAACCTCTGTGATATGCTCTGTACACCAGGAGGGGCCCCGGCCACGGAAGCAGTAATCATTCTATTGGAAATCACAGAAGTACTGCCTAAGGGCCTCCCAATCAGCGGCGCCGAAGTGCCAAAGGCGTCTCCTCTTGGGAGGATCCAAAGGCCGAATTGGAGCGATAGGATAGGAAACAGATATAAGATTGTGATCGGAGGAGCCCAACGGAGAGAAAAGTTTCACAGATTAAGAAGAAGGATGAGAGGTAAGAAATAAATCCAGAATGTTGGGCCTATCTCCAAGGCGATTGGGGATACGAGTAGCGTAATAATTTATAAATTATTTATTTTATTTATCAATTGATTAATTTCCATAATTATGTTTGATTCTGATTATGACTCCGAAACTGAGCTATTACAAACACCATAACAAATATCTTTTGGAACAGTTTTGTGGGGCCCGCTGGGCAGCTGCCAAGTCTGCCCTGACACACGCACACACACACACACACACACACACACACACACACACACACTTTTATAAATATTTCATCGGAAAGGGAGAGATGCCTTTCATTCTTACAACATTTATTATTTTAAATCCTAAATTACATCTCCTGAGTGGAGGGTTTATAATTAGTTATTAATTGAACTACAGAACTTCGATAGCAGTTTGGGAACCGATAAAATGGCCCATCTCTATATATTTTCCCTTAGTCAGTACTTGGATACTAAGGCTTTGCTAATCCCTTTTAACTCTTTGTTCGGCGCTGTACAGATACGAGTATATACACTTGTACTGTATATAGCCTATCTCTTACCCGCCCCCTTCAATCCCTGATGAGGTGTTCAATACACGAAAGGTCTCAATGACCTAAAGAAAAATTAAATTTAACTCGGATGAACAGAACTCATAATATATGCCCCAATTACAGATTATTTCAGTGAGAATTGGATTTTTTTTAAATTACTAAATTACATGGTAATGGTCTTCCATTAAAATTAATGGAGAAGATTTTAAGAATTATTTAAATAAGAAGTGCTCGATAAAGTTAGAGTCCAGGAGCGTACTAAAATTTAAATTACATTTTAAAATACCATATTATGGGTATCAAAGTACCCAGAAACTGGCTATTCTAATGAAACAATTTTAGCCACAAATTGACTTAAGACGTGTTTTTACCAATGATCAGTTACTCGATCTTTTTTTATTGTAAAAGAGAGACTATCTTTGCTCGTGAAATATATATGAATATTTCTGCAATGAATGCAATTCATCTTACATTGACAAAACTACTCGACAGTTTCAGTTAGAATTGATGAGCATAGAAGACGTAACAGTGGCATCGAAAAACTTATTACTTCGTAACCCTATGCATTCTAATATAAGAAATCGTGCATATGGTGAAGATCACGTAATAATTTGTAAAATGGAAAAGCCATTTTTTCAGAAGAAATTCAAAATCAACGAAGTATTTGCTGGCTCTCCATATTTTAAATATTTTAATATAAACTAGTACAGTTCCCGCCGCTTCGCTGACGGTTAGACAGGCTAAACTACAAAAAAAGAACCCAGCCGTGAAAATTTTGAGCTTCACATTGTGTCAACATTTCTGAATCTGGTATCTCCCAAAACCTCCTCACCCCCATTCATACAACTTGGGGGCTAACCCCCTCCCCCATTACCCCCACCCCTCCCCATTACCCACCCATCCCCCATCCCCCCCACCCCCACCCTTCCCCCATTGCTAAACTACAGAAAGAACACAGTCGTGAAAATCTTGAGCTTCACATTGCCGCCCGTAATACAATTTCTGAATTTATTTTACAATTTCTGAATTTTTTTCTCACAATTTTTTCTCACAATTTCTGAAAGTGTGACGGACAGACGGACAGACAGACGGACAGACGGACAGCTCTCTTATTATAATATAGATTTTCCACAAAATTTCTAATAATATGGTATATTTTACAGTAGAGTAACTTCACAAAATTTAAATTAGGTATAAAACATACGTTAATTGTATAATATTTATGTTTATTTCATTTATAATTGTAAAAATTTATGAATGTTTAGTATATGCACTGATGATGATAAGTGAACTTATCGAAAGCTCTGCTACACAATAAAAAATTATTTTTCTTGAATTGGTTTTATATTTCCAAAGAGTAAATCCTTAAGTAATATATATATATACACACGGTGTTTCAGGTCGACCCAAGAAATATGGAAAAGAAACACCATATTTGTTATGGAATTACTATGACAAACTTCAAATACCAAACACAAACTACAAATTTGCAGAATTTGTAGTTTGTATTTGGTATTTGGTATTTGAAGTTTGTCATAGTAATTCCGTAAATAATATGAAGTGTTTCTTTTCCATATTTCTAGGGTCGCCCTGAAACACCCGGTATGTATACACACAGTATATATGCAATGAATTTCACAATTAAACACGTGAAATGAATGAATGATGCAAACCCACAAGGAAAAAGAAAAATGATTCCAAGGCCTTTCGTGTATTCAGAAGTACATATCGTTACCTCGTCATTCCCTGACGAGATACTTCTGAATACACGAAAGGCCATGAAATTATTTTCTTCTTCCTAGTGGGTTTGCATTATAATACACACACACACACACACACACACACACATATATATATATATATATATATATATATATATATATATATATATATATTAATTTCATCCAAACAAAATAATACAAACACATCCATTATTCAGAAAAGAAATGGGGTTTACATAAAATTTTACAATATTTTTCAGTATTTTCTGTACAATTTAGATATCTGATATGGTTTCAAAACTACAGGTCCGAGAGTTAAATTTCAAACACACACACACACACACACACACACACACACACACACACAAACGAAAGTATGCTTTTACACTTTTTCTTAAATCATTTAAATCCAAACATACTAACATCATGTTTAGAGTGAAGATAGAAGGCGACAATACATTGTTATTTCTTAAAAGCAGGTATTAATAAATGCTGTACTGTACATCTTTCTACGAAAAAAGTACCATTATTGGTCTTCACATAAAATTTGGCCCATTTTGGCAAAGTAAATTGAATAAAAACCTAATCTTTACTTTGCTATCTGGGGTGTACAATGAATTGCAATATTTTACATAACGAACTAGAGCTTGTATTTCATTTTTTAAGTAGGAAATGGATTTTTTTTACAGTATATCGAAAAGATCTATCAGCAATGTTTCAGGAACAAGTATATTAGAAAACTAAATGGAGAGGGGTGGGGTAATGGGGAGGGGTAATGTGGGAGAGGGGTTGGGAAATGGGTGAGGGGGGATTATGCAACAAGAGGTGGAGGTTAGCCCCCAAGATGCATAAAGGGGGGTGAGAGGGTTTTGGGGGGAGTGGGAGAATGACCTCTCCCCAAAGGGGTAACCCTAACGTGCCCTCGCCGTAGGCGAGTTTGTGAAGCACAAGCCCCGCCCGTAGGGCAGGGAGCCGAAGGCTCTGCTTGTAATATTTAAAAAAAATAACATTTCTGATTACGAAATTTCATCTTGTTCAATTTGTTGGTTGGATAAATTTTCGTGTGAAAAAAAGCATACTAGCATTCGTTTTCCTCATCATTTGTTTACAGATAGACACATGATCACTGCACCTCATCCGATATATGTTGGTGTTGGGATTGTTAAATCGGGATTTATTAACGACTATAAAATAACAATTATTCATAATGTATAAATGTAAGTTAGGTTTAATAGATGGATTATCCATCCATCCATCGTGTTCTGCCTATCAGGCAGGTCCAACTCGTGTGTCCCGCCAAAGTGTTCTATCCTGAGATATCCTTTTCATCTCATGGTAGCTCCTGCCTGCCTTCAAATCATCCAGCATTGCTTTCCTTTTCCTCCCCCTCGGCCTTCATATCTACCATCTATCACCTCCTTCAACAATCCTTCTCCTCTCAACACATGTCCGATACATTTCTTGTCTTTCTCTTATCACCTTAATGAGTCTTCTTTCCTCCCTCACCTGTTGCAGTACTTCCTCATTACTTTGGTGTTCCCTCCAGCTTATCTTCAGCATTCTTCTCCAAATCCACACTTCAAAGCTTTCCAGCAGTTTCTTTTCAGTTGTTTTCAGTGTCCATGTTTCTGCTCCATACAGTATCACACTCCCTAGCAAGTTTTTTACTAACCTTTTCTTCAGCTTCAAGTTGAGTTTACCTGTAAGTAGTCTTTTCTGTCTCTCAAAAGCTACCTTACCCATACCAATTCTAGATCTTACTTCCTTATTGTAATCTCCATTGCTGGTTAATAAACTTCCCAGATATTTAAACTGCTCATCTTCTTCTAAGGTCCGATTTCCTATCGTTCGGAAAGATGGATTATAAAAGGTTGGAAATGGGCATATTCTGAATTTGGACAAGCGTACATGACATGAACCAGGAAACCAGAACAACAGGTTTAGGTTTGTTCATACTTGAAATATACATTGGCCAACCAGGCATAGGTTTGTTTGTCACGTGATACCCACCTCAAGATTTGTCCAATCATGTCATTAAAGACAAATTAGTTTTCAAATGATACTAGATCTATAAAAGTTAGTTAAATACTATAAAATGAATAGAAAATTATAAAAAATATGAAAATCATGTATTAATTTCTTTCTTAAGTTGTAGGCGCAATAATAAACAAACGGAGGATCAGGTGTGAAACGCGAATTGAACAATGAAATCTGCTCGATGAAAAAGGCAACGCATCACGAAAGAATCAGAGTAAGAAAGTTGAGTCGAGAGATTCAGATAGAGTCGTTAGAAGCAGTTGTCCATCTTAAGATCGTTTTGTTCTCCCTTGTTAATGTTTTTTTAGTTTCTCTATTCGAGCCCGTGGGAAGTAGGGCCTACTGTATATTTAAGATGAGTTAAGAACAGTAAATTCAGTGCATTTTCCCCAAGGGCTGCCAACGAAAGTAAATTCATGAAGTTAATAATATGGTTCGATAAACAATTTTAATTTACTTAGTTGTGGTTTAGTGAGAAAAAATAAAAATAATCCGAAGTGAAAGAATCAATGGTCACGTTACCATCCTGAGTGTGGGTGTGTTGTCTCACACCAACCCACGGAGGAGACAAAAAAGAAGAGTCACCATTAAGTTGAACCACAACCAGATTCCTTACTCATTCGTCAGCCAGCCTCCTTACTGAGCAAACGCATTACCTGGGCTCTCTGATATTGTTTCTACTTTTGGATATTGCAGATAAATTTACTGTTGGAAAGTTCTGAATTTTATATACTTGCGTGCGTTTATATTCACATTGTTATAATTAAGTAACTGAATATTGGTGTTTTTTAGCGATTTGGAAGTTTTCATAGCGTGACGACTTAATTTAATTTAAACTTGTGACGGTTATAAACGTTAACTACCTTAACTTGCGCGATGCCGTCGCAGAAAGCGTCGTGTGCTAGGTGTGGGGTTAATCGGTGGTATACTGATTTTAAAGATTACAACGGCGGTCCTATGGCGATTACTGAGAGATCGGTTTGTTTCTTTTGTGAGTTAAGCGAAGAGATAGTTGATTTTAAACGTAGTGTACATGAGGTGACGGAAAGACGCAACGCTTGATGAAGGCAGGGGTAGGCTTACAGTTGACGAAGGACGAACCTATACTAACGTTGAAGACGTTAGTGAGTTGAAGGGTGAGGTTAGGAACCTAGTTTCTAGTATAGGTAGCTTATCGGGAAGGTTAGACAGTTGAGGAAGGGGTTAAGGTTGAACCGAGATTTGTAGACGGGGAAGGATTTAGAGTAGTTAAGGGTGGAGCTAGGCCACGTACGTTAGGTGATAGGAATCCCCTCCCCCTATCGAGGTTTCAAACCTTTTCGCCCAGTTGGATAGGGATGTGAACGAGGGGGAAACTATTTTAATTGGGGACTCCTTAGTGCGTCATATGGATAAGGAGTTCGTTGAACGGAATCCAACCAAGAGGAGGAGGGTCTATCTACTAGGGACCAGGGTTGACAGAATTAGAGACGAAGTAGATAGGATTGATGTTGCGTCCCGTCACTCGATGTTGATGACGATGGTAGGGGGCAACGACTCGTATAGGCCCGATAAGAGAGTGCCTGACGTTTTGGAGAGATATAGGGGGTTAATTAGATCCCTGAAGGCAAGGTCAGATAGGTCTTTAGTTTTAGGTATTACCCCTAGGCATCGTTTAAATTTTAGGATTACTTCAAAACCAATATTTTTTAACACTAAACTAGGAGATTTGTGCTCGGGAAAATGTACTCTTCGTAAAGCTGTGGTCAGAATTTAGTGATCCGAGCCTTTTTATAAAAGATGGGGGTGCATTTCAATGAAACAGGGAATGCTAGGCTAGGTAGGTTAATCGATGAGAGCGTTCAAAAGCTGTATAGGTCGTAGCCCTCTTTATACATTGTGGGTCCGGGAAGTGCCGACCCGACGTGAAAAATAGTTTAAAACGCCGATCCGTGGTACAAAATAATTTAAGTCTTTTATTGTAACGCACGTAGTATTAGAAAAAAATTGAACGAATTTAAGGTGATAATTTATTCCGGGAACTACGATATAGTTGCTATAACCGAAACGTGGTTAAATACCGTAACTCAGGACTTGTTGGGGGAACTTGATATAGCGGGTTTTAAACTTTTTACTAATGATAGGTTACATAGGATTGGTGGCGGCGTTTTGTTGTACATTCGTAATTCCCTTAGGGCTATCGAGGTTAAGTTAGATTTTCCGGCAGCAATTAATGCGATATGCGTTGAAGTTAGGGCGCGTAGTATCAGCTTTAAATTCGTGCTTTTTTATATGTCGGAGACTTTAACTGCCCTAACGTTAATTACGAGACTTATGGTAATGATGAGGGTTTGAGAATGACTGGGAGTTCATGGAAGATAATTTTTTACGACAGATGGTTACCGAACCAACGCGCGGTGACAATATTTTAGACTTGGTGGTGACGACCGACGAAAACAGTCGAAGGGGATCACTTGAAGATCAGGGCCCCCAGCCTCCTTTAGTTAGCCTTATAAGGCTAACTAACGAAAATATTACGACTAAACCTAACCAATCGTGAAGGGCATACAGCTGACCTAACAATTGGTTAGGTTAAGTCGTGATATTTTCGTTAGTTAGCCTTATAAGGCTAATAACGAAGGCTGGGGGCCCTGATCTTCAAGTGATCCGTCGAAGGTTTGGAAGTAGGTGAGAGTTTAGGATGTAGTAATCACCAAATTATTAGGTTTAAGTTATTGATAGAAAACGGTAAGGATAGTAACATAATAGAAGATCCTGATTTTCGTAGGGCTAATTTTGATAGTTTTGCGGATAGGATGAGAGTAGTGGACTGGGATAATTTATTTATGGGTAATGACGCAAATTCTCATTGGGAGGCATTTAAAGGAAGGTTTTTGAATATTGATAGGTTGGAAAGGGTTCAGCGACGCGCCACGAAACTAATTCCGCCACTACGCAACAAGTAGTACGAAAATAGGATTAAAGAGTTAGACTTGCATTCACTCGAAACTAGGAGATTAAGGGAGGAGCTTATTAAAGTTCTCAAAATCGTTAATAAAATCGTTAATGTAAATCTCGACATTGTTCATTTTCGATAATAGCAATACTTGTAATAATGGATTTAAATTACAGTATGTGGCAGACGTTTCATTACTAACATCGCTAAAAACGTTATGTTTAAAGTAATTGATAAATGGAATAATCTTCCCGCGTCCGTCGTGAACTCTACCAGCGTTAATATGTTTAAGAACCGTTTAGATAGGCATTTTATAAATATTAACGTCGTATAAAATAATAAAGAAATAGCAACAGGAGCTCTGGGGGTAATGATCAAGGTTTGAGTCTGTTGACGATTAATGCCAGCAACAAAATTATATTAAAAAAAATTTAGACTAACACGAACTTAGATGTAGCTCGTAGTATAAAGTAACCCACTTCTTGTTAAACTCTTCATACTTCTTTTTTTTTCTTATCCTCTCTCTACTTGCATGTCTGTCGTTTGCATGGTATAACGGTGTTTGAGTTAAGACTGTTTGCATTGTTTGTAAGCGTTCTTATTTTACTACTATTCATGTCTCACCCTTTTCCTATTCTCTTCGACTATTTTTCTAACTCGTCGGCAGTGGCCGGAGGATGATGATGGTGAGTCTTCCTTTCTCTTTTTCTGAATGAATGTTAGCCCACGAATGATAGATTTTGTTACTTGCTCAACTCATTATTCTCTTCTTTTAACCCCCTACTCTCTTCTTTCTCTCGGGCTAACCTTAGAGTGGATCTTAGGGGCTTTGTTAGCCTTGGCTTCTGTAGATCTGTAGAACCGCGAAACCCCGAACCCTTTATTGGGAAAAACTACGGATACGCGTCAACTTGAAGTACACGTATTAATGAGCAAACAGGAATTGGTACGTGCTTACATTCTTCACAAGACCAACACATTTTTGTAAAGCTTCATCACATTATATCAATGCGAATTCCATCCTTGATTTTTCATTATTTCGAATACCATGCGCCTCCGTGGTGTAGTGGTTAGTATTGCTGACGACGAATCCATCGGCCCCGGGATCGACAGCCGGTGACAGCAGGCGGCGCCCAGAAAAACCCAGCTGTTCATCTTTCCACGCAATAAAAATTGGTTGGTAGATAAATTGGTACCCTGCGTAGCTTAATGGTTATGACGCTGGGATCGAGTCTGGGCAAGGACTTTGCAATATCTGACCACCTGTGGTGTGGCGTGGTTCGGACTCCACGTTAAGCTGTAGATCTAAGTCGAAGTGACAAGCTTGACCTTCGTCAGCATGAATAATTCGGTCGGAAGCAAAAACCAAGGTTAACCACAAATATAACTGTAATTTGTGTTAGTAAAAATAATGTAAATATTGTACACATACAAACAATGGCGACATCTTCAAAATTTACATGAAAATTTGGTTTAATGGAATTCACATAGGTGAAAACGTACACTTTGGCATTGTCAAACGAATCATTTGTCGAAGCGTGAGTGGTGAGTTCGGAGGGCAGTTACCTCACCAAAAAATAGTAAAGATGTCGTCGGTTTCTGAAAGTTTACTTCTATTCCTGACGAGGATGAGGACGAAAATTACGACAGTGAGGAAATTACGACAGTGAGAAGGAAGGAAACTGCAGTGAGAATGATGGACGCAATTCGAAACATATTCTCTCTCTGCATATATATATATATATATATATATATATATATATATATATATATATTATAAAGATAAAACATGAAATTTACCAAAAATAGCGAAACTTTGGATTTATCTTTTGAATTTTAAACATTTTATTACTTTTTACACGTTTATTGTGTTTTAACATTATATACCTCGTTAACCCCGTTGCTGTTCCGTGCGTTAGTCTCTCTTCACATGAAGGTCAAGCTGGTGGCCCCGCCTTTAGGTCTGGCTTCGTGGAGGAGCGAGTTCCTTTCTTGCTCTCTCCACCGTAGATAGCCAGATACACCCGGCTCATCTAGTACTATCCTGAGCCAGGCATCTAGTCTCCTCTTGAAAACTTCAACTTTGACCCCTGTAACGTTTCTGAGGTCCTTCGGAAACTGGTTAAAAAGTCTTGGACCTCCGACAACCAAGCTATTTTTCTTCAGTGTTGAGGAGGTCCCTTGTCAGGCCTTTAATTTGGGAACACTAAACATCCTGCCTCTCCTATTTTCCAGTGTTGTTTTAATGGTAATTGGGTTTAGTTTGAGGTTTGGTACCAGTTTTTCGATAATTTTCCATATGTAGATTATGGTGTACCTCTCTCCTCTTCTTTCCAGGGAGTACAAATTTAGTTTACAAAATCTTTCCTAGTAGTGAGCTCTTTGCAGCCATCACTCTTTGCTGTGAAATGTCTGCGTTTCTCCTAGTCCATTAATTTCTTCCTTTTATATGGGGACGTCAAGAGTGAGCAGTATTCAAGTTTTTGTATAATCAGTGTTTTTTGCAGGGGAATCATTACTGTCTTGTCCCTTCTTTTGAACGTTCTTATTACCTATCCCGCAACTCTTTTTTGCTTTGTTGATCACTATCTGATTTTGTTTCGAATTTCACATCATCGGTCATTATTACCCTTAGATCGATTGCTTTCTTGCTTCTCTAAATTTCCTCTATCTGGAGCATAATATGCAGTGTTTAAGTTCCTCTTTTCTACCATATCTCAAGAGTTGAAATTTCTCGGTGTTAAATGTCATGTTGTTGTCTTCTGACCAATTTTATATTTTGTTCGTGGTCTCTGCAAGGTCTCTACTTCATTTACATCGCTGATTTTTCTGCTGATCTTTGTATCGTCTGCAAAGGATGTTACTATACTGTTGCTGTTTACTCCGCTGTCTGTTAGCATGATAATGAACAGGAGTGGAGTCAGTACTGTACCTTGTGGTACTGAGCTGCGTACTTCCGATTCTGATGATGATATACCTTGAATTTTGACGACGTGTAGACGTTCTATTAGTTGTGACAGGCATGATGATCTACCTGATCGGAATCCGTGCTGATTTTCAATGAATCTTTCCAGTGTCTCTCAATGTTTCAGATACTTCTTTTGGATCGTCGGTTAGTTCATTATTTTTCTTCCTTCCTCTAGTATTCGGGAACATAGTATTAAATGCAAAACTGATGTCACTTTAGATAATTTTTAAATTCTCGGTTGTAATTCTTGTCCTAACTCACTTAGAATTTTGGAATCTCTTTATATTAAAACATTGACCCCTTCTCTAAACGTGGATTCCTCAGCTGTCCCCTCTAAATTTTTATAATCCCCTCCCCACCCCCCCCCCCTCCCCCCCCAATTTTTTATAATCCCCCCTCCCCAACTTATAACTCTCCAACCGCCCAACCCATAGTTTGTTTCCTGTTTTGTTTTGTTTTAAATTACTCGTGCCTCGGGAACCAGCATTGAAAGGTTCGTAGTGTTAATTATTCCATTGTATTAGTGTAATTATTCCAGTGTACTAATTTCAAATTTACTATATGTAATTTAAAAATAGCTTTTAAATTTCTTGTAATTTTATATGTAAATTTTTATAACTTTGAATTTAACCCTCTTCTTTTAGTCTTTTTAAAATTTGCTTGTAATGAATAGGTTTTATAGAAATTATTTTGTCTTGTTCACATTTATTTATTGATTCTAATTTCATATTGTTATTATCTAGCCTGATGATGAGCGTATTGCTCGAAACGTTGCGCATTAAAGAAGACTTTTCATGGCATTACACCTCCTTGTCATTGGATTTCTCCTAAATATTAAATTGAAGCTTTGTAGAAGCAACCCGCATGACTATATATATATATATATATATATATATATATATATATATATATGTGTAATATATGTATATATATAATATATAATAAATATATATAAATGTATATATATATATATATATATATATATATATATATATATATATATATACATACTGTATATATTTATATATATATATATATATATATATTATCTATATATATATATATTATCTATATATATATATATTATCTCTACATACTGTTATTATATATATATAATATTATATATCTATATTATTATATATATATATATATATATATATATACTGTGTATATGTATATATATATATATATACACAGTATGTATATATACATATATACACACAGTATGTATATAGATATATATATAAGTTATACATATACACAGTATGTATAGATATATATATATATATATATATATACATATACACAGTATGTATATATATATCTATATATATATACCGGGTGCGGCAAAAGTAACGCCCTTTTAATAATTGTATCTTTATAGTTTTATACAGTATAATTTTTTAGTTTTATATTGTATCATTTTGTTTCTTTTATTTTTACAGAAATTCTGAATAAATATGGCCTTGCGATTGACGAGAGAACAAAGAGTGAAAGCAGTTAAACATTATTACCAAAACAATAACAATGGAGCTAAAGCCGCTCGTTGTTATCAGAAGAATTTAACATTCGACAAGTGCAGAGCCGCAATATCACAAGTTTAATTAGGAAATTTGAAAGAACCGGAAGCGTAGTGATGCCACAAGATCAGGGAGGCCAGTTTCAGCAACAACCTTAGAAAAGTCCGATGAATTAAGAGAATCATTGTTGCACACTCCTCAAAAATCCAGTAGACGTCTTTCTACAGAGTTCGGTATCAGTGACAGAAGTGTCCGTAGACTCTTAAAGAAGAACAAGATGAAGCCTTACATCCCTCGCGTGTTACAGAGCTTGCATGATGGAGATGCAGATAGACGATTAGAGTTTTGCGAAAATTTCCTGAATAAAGTCAATGAAGATGAGACCTTTCTTGATAAGATATGGTGGTCAGATGAGGCAACATTCAAATTGAACGGGCATATCAATCGCCATAATTGTGTGTACTGGAGCGATGTTAACCCACATGTTATCTTGGAAAGAGACGTTAACCTACCAGGAGTGACAGTTTGGGCAGCCATCTCTTCCATGGGAATAATAGGCCCGATATTCTTTGATAGTACTGTTAATCAAGATAATTATTTACAAATGCTGCAAACTGAATTCTGGCCGAGAGTTAGAAATCAGAATGGAATTTACTTTCAACAGGATGGTGCGCCACCCCACTATGGGTTACTCGTTAGGGAATGGTTAAATTTAAATTTCGAAGGGAGGTGGACAGGACGACGTGGAGCAATTGAGTGGCCAGCACGATCGCCAGACCTAACACCACCTGACTTTTTCTTGTGGGGTGTACTGAAAGATCTTGTTTACAAGGTCAAACCGAAAACACTTCCTGAATTAAGACAAACAATTCGTAAAAAATTTACTACAATTAACGTAGAAATGTGTCAAAAGGTTTGTAGAAGTGTTGCTGGTAGGGTTCAGTGTTGTATTGAACACCAAGGGGAGCATTTTGAACATGATCATTAGGTTAGTAATTACTATGTATGTAGAGTACATTTTTTTAAGGTGTATTGAGCCAACCACAAAATTAATTAAATTCCAGTTATTTTTTAGTTTTTACTGAGAAAGTACTTATTATTTTTCTTAAAATGCTGTATTTTTCTTAAAAACCTTATTATTTCTCTTAAAATGCTGTAATTGATTTATTTCCTTCAATAAAAGAGAATAAACTAAAAAGGGCTTATTTTTGCCGCACCCGGTATATATATATATATACTTACTGTATATACATTATATAATATATATATATATATACACTGTGTGTATATATATATATATATATATATATATATATATATATATATATATATATATATATAATATATACATACTAAATCAAACAGCTATGTGGAACTCCTAGCAGTGAAAATAGAAAAACTAAACTTGATAGTAATAGTCATCTATAGACCTCCAAGCACCCCAACCGAAAAATTCTCGGAGGCCATTGATGACATTAGAAAGCTAATAAAGGCCATAAACCCTCCATCCCCAATATAATGATCTGCGGAGACTTTAACGTCCCATTTATAAAATACAAAAAGGTGAATAGGAATATATATATTCACCAGGACAAGGGGGCACAAGAGAAGATCAGGAACAAGCAAAAATGTTGATGGCTCTCACAAACGAGTTTATGCTGACACAGGAGATAACAGAAAATACCAGAAAAAATAACTGCCTGGATCTGGTATTCACGAATAACACGAACTTGATTGCTGATATAAAAATAACCACAACCATTATCTCAGACCACAACTTAATCGAGATATCAACAAATATGATGGCAGCATTAGAAGACAATACACATATTGTGGAAAGAAGTAAATTCGGGGCCTTTAACTTAAACTCGAAGACTATAAATTGGGAAGCAATCAGATCGCACATGGCCCAAATAGAATGGAGAACAATTTTCGAGAATAAAACAACGGAAGAAATGCTAACAACTTTGGAGGAAAAAACGCTGAGAATTTTAGAAAAATATTCTCCGAAATCACAGCCAAAAGGAAAGAGGAGCTGGCTAGAAAGGCAAAAGAGAAGACTATTCCGCAAAAGAAAGAGAGTGGAGGTGAAGTTAGGAAACTGCGGAGATAATGGCAGGAAAATAATAAAAGAAAAACTGGATAGGGAAATACAAGCCCTGATTAAGGACCATACAGAGAGGGAAGAGGAAAAGGCGGTAGAAGCAATAAAGGAAAATCCAAAATACTTCTATAGCTATGCAAAAAGGAAAACAAAAACGCGCGCCGCTATTGGGCCCTTAAGGACGGGAAATAATGAACTAACCGACGATCCAAAAGAAATATCTGATACAGTGAGAGCTCAATATGAATCAGTTTTCAGTACCCCAAAAAGTGACAAAGCGATACCTGACATAAATGCATTCTTTGAAGAGGAATTGCAAGGAGAGTATATAACAGACTTTGAGTTTACACCAGAAGATGTAGCGAGAGCTATAGAACAAATGAAACTACATTCAGCTGCAGGTCCGGACAATTGGAACGCATTATTGATTAAAAACTGTAAAAATGAAATAGCTACACCTTTATACTGGATATGGAGAAGATCCCTAGACACTGGGGAAATACCGAGCATCTTGAAAAGAGCAAACATTGTCCCTATATATAAAGGAGGGGACAGATCTCAAGCAAAGAACTATAGACCAGTGTCATTGACGTCCCACCTCACCAAAGTATTTGAAAGAATAGTTAGAGAGAAAATTTATGATTTCCTGGAGACAAGGGAAAGATTCAACGAAAATCAGCATGGATTCCGATCAGGTAGATCATGCCTATCACAACTAATAGAGCACTACAACAATATCCTAGATGCATTGGAAGGCAATGACAACTACGATGTTATATACACAGATTTTGCTAAAGCTTTCGATAAATGTGACCATGGTATAATAGGACATAAAATTAAAGACATGGGA
>JAJOZX010000305.1:237500-282500 GCA_023014485.1 Bathynomus jamesi
CCTCACAAAGGTTCCGCGCGATGATTCTTCATTTCGCGAAGGTCAAGCTTGTCGCCCCTCCTGTTGAGTTGGCCTGGTGAAGTAGTGAGTTGGTTTCTCGTGCTTTCCACCTCACATAGCCAGGTACGGCCTGCTCATCGGGGATTGTTCTGAGCCAGGCGTCTAGTCTTCTTTTGAAGATGTCCACCTCAACTCCCTTCGTGTTTCTTAGGTCTTTGGGCAGCTGATTAAATAGTTTTGGTCCTCTCACCACAAAACTATTTTCTTTCAGGGTTAAGGATGTTCCCTGTCTCGCCTTCAATTTGGGAATACGACACAGCCTACCGTTTCTACTTTCCACCGTTGTTTGGGGAGTTATAGGGTTCAGAGTAAGATTAGGGACTAGTTTCTCCATTATTTTCCAAGTGTAAATAATGGTGAATCTCTCTTCTCTTTTCCAGTGAATATAGGTCTAGTTCGCGTAACCTTTCCCAGTAATTTAGTTCTTTGCACCCGTTGATCTTGGCTGTGAAGCTTCTCTGAATCTCTTCCAGCTGTCTAATGTCTTCTTTTTTTATTTTGGGATGTTAGAACCGAGCAGTATTCCAATTTGGTTATGATCAGTGTTTTCAGTAGAAGAATCATTATATTCCTATCCCTTTGTTTAAAGGTTCTCAATATCTGTCCCGTTATTCTCTTTGCTCTGTTTACTGCTATCTTATTTTGTGTTTCAAATTTCGCATCATCTGTCATTACAACCCCTAAATCTTTTGCTTTGAAATTTCTCTGAATTTCCTCCCCATGTGGGGATTAATATTCCATGGATTTTAGGTCTTCTCTTTTTCCGTACCGTAACAGCTGAAATTTCTCGGTGTAGATTCTGTTTATGTATGTTTGTAGAGATCCTATATCTTCTCGGTTTCTTATTTTTCTACTGATCTTTGTGTCATCCGCAAAGGATGTTACTGTGCTGTCTCTGGTAACGTCCTGATCTATGTCAGTTAGCATGATTATGAGGAGTAGTGGAACTAAATACTGTTCCTTGTGGTACTGAGCTGAGGACCTCTGATTCTGATGAAGATACTCCTTGTACTGTAACGACTTGCCGCCGCTCACTAAGGAAATTATATATTAGGGTGTGTCAATTTTGGGAGTGAAATGACTAAATTGAAAATCATGTGATTTGATAGCAATTTAATGTAATCATTTGGCATACAAAATAATATCCTTGCTTCAAAAACAATAAAAAATAACTACCTACATCAATTTTAATTCAAAAATTCCATTTTTCCGTAAATTCGTAACAAAATAACAAATGTGCGCAAACATCCTATCAACATTTAAAGTGGCAATAAGATATCATTCAGAGTCTTTATTTGAAAGTAACCCATGCAGTCATGTCCTTTTTGCTGCGGTTCCTTGACATCAGCATTCGGCTTGCTACTTGCGCTTTGATGTAGCCTTCTCGCCTCTCGTGACTGTAAACCTGACTAGCTGCTTCTGTGACCATTTTCACACATCTCTCCACACACTGAGTGTGAGAAGGCCACTTTGGCACTTGCATTGGGGCCTCTTTAAGTTGTGTTAAATCTTTGTTTGTTATACATGTTGTCAGTGGTGGCTCCAAAACTTCCGAACTCAAGTTAACTAATTCTGACAATTTCGTGGCATTGACGTTTATCGGAGGTACCTTCCTTGTCTGAACAGAGCAGTCTCTCAGCTGGTCATCATCTAGTGATGTTCCTCTAAGCTTTAGAATGATTTCCACAGCCTCAGTTCGCTCTTTGGTACATTGGCTGCAGAGTATTGCTTGCAAAACTGCCTCTGGCCTAGCATACTAAGCGGACCTTCTCACCACAGGTAACACGATGTCCACCACTACTTTCCTTTGGGTTCTCAGTAGCTGTAATTGAAACAAGATGTGGTTGGGCCCCTCCATCCACATTGGATTAAGTTTTACATTGAACCAGTGAGGAAGAGAAAACCCAATAATAAATTCAACAATCAACCTCAAATTCTGTAGCATTTTGCCCTTCAGTGCATGTTTGGAAACCCAAATCCTGCAGAAACGAATCGCTGTAGTTAACCAACGACTGTGACTTACGGGTCCAATCTCCAAGAGGGCCAGATTTTGAGGCAACTCTCCTGATCTGATTGCTTGAACAATATGATAAGCGTAAGATTGATCCGTGCTGAGGTCTTTGATAACTTCTTCAGACAACACTGGAAGGGGAGGGCCTCCTTCGACCTTTGGAAATTTTTTATTTAATTCTAATTCCGTTGCTTCATCTAGCATGTTGCCAAGGGGGCCTAACCACTTGTTGTTGCTCTTTGTAGGACCATCAAGTTCCTGGATGAGACGACGAAGAGGTACTGTAGTTCCCCTGTGTGCAAATCACATACAATCCAAACAAGCCTTCTTCCAAGTTTTTCTCTAAATGCGTCATAACACCGCCCTGCCATCCAGTGTTCACCGCAGTTGAGTCTCCACCAACGGCCTGCAGTGAACTGTAAAGTCTTCTTTCTTGAAGCCAACATTATTTGATCAGCAACTGCCTCTGCATGTTTCTTGCCTTCTACTTCTGTTTCAGGAACAAAGTGAAACAAATAGCGGCCACCAGGTTCGGAACACACAGAGTAGTGTTCTTCTTTGATGAGACCGGGAAACTTTCTGTCCATTCCCTCTACCTCTAGGAGAACTTTTGTGTCATCTCTTCTTCCATCAAACAAAAGGCAAGAGAGACCGTCCTCCTTCAAATCTTTTTCATGCTGATCAGATATTTCCTTCATTATTTTTTCTTGTGCTCTTCTTATCTTATTATGATCTATCACCAAGGATGTATTCTCTCGGCTGATGAGGCCTGCATCTATCCAAGCGGCAGTGGCAGTCTCTGCAGTCTCTCGTAGCCCCGTATGGTGGTGAATACTGGCAAGGGCAATGTTTGAGATGTCTTTAGTGTTGTATTTCATTCTCTTCGGCGAAGGTTCAGATGGCATTTTGGAGCTATCATCTGATGTCGCTTCTTTCTGTTCATCTGAAGAGCTTTCAAAGAAGTGAGAAACCTCTTGATAGAGCTCTTCATCTCCTTGGGTGGCTTCTTCACTCTTCTTTTTCTTCCTTTCTTCCCTCTGTCGGATTTTCTCTTTTTTCTTAGCAATAACAATCTGTTTTTTTGTTTCTGAATAATCTGCCGAACCAATCTGCATACTTCCTTGGCCTCCTGCCTTTGTTCTCTGCGCCTTTATGAAAGCCAGCTCCAAAACAGGGATCTTCTTCTCAAGAGGACAGCGACAATCAATGTGAGGGTGAGGTTCTCTTCTGCATGAGGGAGAACAATTGGTTTCAGAACACAACTCTATGGGACACTGGCAGTTAAAAATGTCAAGAAGAGTATCAAGTGTGTGCAGAAATTTATCTTTCTTTGCTAGTTTTCCTTTACCAAGTGATGTCTCAACTGCTTTGTGCACAGCTTTGTTAATTTTAGCTGAATAGTTCTAAACTGATTGAGTACAGGTGGTTTGAATAACACATTAGCTTTTTTTCCACTGATGCAGAAGAGGGGGAATCATGTCCCTTATGAGCTCTTTCTCTGTGTAGTTCCTTCTATCCTTTGTATTTTGATCACGAAGGAGTAACCCTAGTCTCAGCATGTCTCGCACTGTTGGTAGTTCTGATACGGGAAGCTCCTTGCTTGTACCGACTAACAGGCTCAAGTGGCATGACGACTGACCTCTTGTCTTCAATTTTGGCATCTTAGGTATATCTGAAAAGAAAGAAAAACATTTAAGTATTTTATATCAATTACGATGTTTCAAAGTTTAGTCATTCGATGTTCTAAAATTCAATAAAAAAATATTTCATGGGATTACAACATAATTAGACAGAAGAATATGATAATAATAAATAATTGTAATAATCAATAATCCATACTTACAGTTAAACTGTAGTATTCGTCTAGTAGAATAACTATGAAGTAGGTACAAGAGCAATAACAGCAAACCATCGTCTATGACATCTAAGAGGCAACTGAGGACTGAGAGTGAGGGACAGTTCTATTCATGTTGTGACTTGTACATTGTACAACAACTATATGACCTTGAAAACACTCCATATGCGATCAGTGGGATAATTCTGTGACAGATGAATAGTTAATCAATTTATGTCCTATTATTTAGTAAAAGAGTCAATTTCTGAAACTTTAAGGTAAAACTGATGTAGGTAAAGGTTATTTTATTTCATTTTGGTTGGCCAATTTCAAGTTTTGACATGAAAAGATACTATATTTTCACCACCAAAATTGATGTGAAAAAAGTTGACAAAATTGACACCCTATTATATATCCATTTCCCCACTTTTCCTGTTATTCCCATATATTTCAGTTTATACTATATTATGATTGCATGGTTACACTTGTCGAACGCTTTAGCAAAGTCTGTGTATAGTACATCATAGTTTTCATTACTTTCCAGTGCATCAATAATGTTGTTGTAATGTTCCATTAGTTGTGATAGGCATGATCTGACTGACCGAAACCCGCGTTGGTTATCATTGAATTTTTTCTGAGTTTCCAAAAATTCATAGATTTTCTGTCTAACTATTCTTTCAAATATTTTAGTGAGATGAGATGTAAGTGACACTGGCCTATAGTTTTTGGCCTCGGATCGATCTCCTCCTTTATATATTGAGACTATGTTTGCGCTCTTCAGGATGCCCGGTGTTTCTCCCGTGTCTAGTGATCGTCTCCATATCCAGTATAGGGGCTCAGCGATTGCATTCTTGCAGTTTTTGATCAGTGTGGCACTCCGTTTATCCGGTCCTGCCGCCGATTGTGTTTTTAGTTTCCCAATAGCTTGTGTAATATCATCTGTCGTAAAGTCGAAGTCCGTTATACTTTCCCCTTGTAGTTCTTCTTCAAAGAACGCGTTTCTATCACATATCAATTTGTTAGTTTTTGGGATACTGAAAGATGATTCGTACTGAGCTCTTAATATTTCAGCTACTTCTGTTAGATCATCAGATAAAGCACTGTTCTCGTTTTTTAAAGGTCCGATAGTCGCATGGTTTTTCGATTTTCTTTTTGCGAAATTATAGAAATACTTTGAGTTAGCCTTTATCGCTTCCATTGCGTCGTCGTCGTCTTTTTCTGTATGCTTCTCGATTAGTTCCTGTATGACGTCATCGATACTTTGCAGTTTATCATTTAATATTTTTATGATGTTATCTTTACAGTTACTTAATTTTGCAGTCACTCGTTTTCTCTTTCGAAACAATGACCTCTTTTGTCTCTCGAATCTGCTTCTCTTTCCTCTTTGTTGTATTTTTGGGACATGTTTTTACACAATTTCTAAAGTCTTCTCTAACGTCATTAGCATCTCCTCCGTTGTCTTGGCCTCGAAAATGGTTTTCCAATCTATTACTTCCATGTTGGATGTCACATCTTCCCAGTTTGTAGCTTTGGAGTGAAACTTAAAAATTTCGAATTTGCTTCTTTCTGCTGTGTGTGTTCTTTCCTTTCCTGTTGCCTTTATATTAGTTGTTATTTCAATGATGTTGTGGTCCGATATCATAGTTGGGGATATTTCTACATTATCAATTAGATTACTCTTGTTTGTGGAATACCAAATCTAGGCAGTTGTTTTTTCTTGTTTTCTGTTATTTCTTGCGTTAACATAAATTCATCAGCTAGAGCTTGTAGCATTTTTACCTGCTCCTGGTCTTCTCGCGTGCCCCCCTTTTCCTGGTGTATACATATATTTTTTCCTATCCTATCCTATCCTATTCATATATATAATATAATATAATTTTGATGTTTTGCTGGTCGAAGTTAAGATACTGATGCTCTCAGGAGACCATCGATTTCATAATCACATACTTTTTTCTCTTTCCCTCGTCTGTTACAATTGTGTAAGTTGAGCATAAATAATGTAATTCGTTATTCACTCTGAAAATATGGTTAAATCTTTTAATGTCGGGTAACACCCCGCCCATTCGAAACACGAGACACTCGTATTAAAATTCTTATTGATATTTAATTAATGTAATCGGACTTGAATCACTTCATACAGAATTCAAATTTGTTTTTTATGCCCCTCCTTGAATTAGATAATAAATCTTTAGAAGAAAAAGGGCTGAGCAGAAGAAGTAGATGTCACCTTGAGGCGTTTTCAGTCCTTTATTTTACTTGTAACACCTTTGTTACTTTTAAATATGTAGTTATTTAGTTTATTACACAATTATCGCCCATCATATAAAATAATAATTATATGATTGTAAAACAAATAATAAATCTTTAAAAAACACCATTTTTAATCTCTGTTTACAAAGACTTAAAGAAAAAGGCTCTTTTGAAGTAGCAATACAATGTTTTAAAAGTATACAAAACATTAATACGGTACATTTTATTTCTAAAAACAACATGCACAGAAATCTAAGATGTAATATTAATCAAGAGAAGTATTGTAAATACAAATATTTGACTATACATTAGGGTGTTAAAAATACGACTCGTATCAGAACTTGCACTGTTCATAGTCCCATTACCACTAGTATCAGTAAACACCATAAAATTTAGCACTTGATATGAAGGGGAAGGGGTGATTCATAGAGGGGGGGTATTCAAAGGCTAATTTAGAATATTTTGATATTATTTAGTGTATTTCATTTAACTGATTGATTTATGGATTGATTTGATTGCTTATTAATTAGCGTATTTATTTTGCATTTTTCAGACTGTGATCCTTCATTAATGAGTAAGCAGAACATGGACTTGAGAGCTGACACTGATTAGTAATCATAATACCCCCCCACTATAAACCACCCCTTCCCCTTCATGTTATGAGCTCAATTTCTTTTTGGTGTTTACTGATATTAGTGGTAAAGGGAATAAGGACAATGCAGGTTCTGATATGAGTGAGTTATTTTTGAAACACCCTACTTTCCATTACACATTGTGACAATTGTATATGTTACCCTATACGAATTATATTTATTACACCGCAGATATTTTGCATTTCACATATTCTCAACTTTAAGTTGTTTTAATTCTATGACGTCTGTATGTTCGTGGCAGCCTATGTCTCTTATTCTTGTTAGGAAATTGTTTGAATGGTTTGACGAAGTTCCCCATTAGTCCAGGCAATCTAGAGCAAAAATAGCTTCAACCTGGGCAAAATTGCTTCAGAAGCTTTCTAAACTGTTTCCAGCTCAGGAACCATTGCAGAATAACATATCCAAAATCCGACAAAATTGGACCCCGAGAACACCCCCAAAAATGAAATTCAAAATGGCGGACTGGCAGTTTCCTACGAAATACAATAAATTTTAATTTCGCTTTGTAGAGAGAGTTATGACGTTTTTCTTGATCAGTAAAATGTTTTAAAACACATTTTCGTTTCTAAATTAACCTATATGACACTAAAAATTGTATTAGGCGGCTAGTATTAAACTATGGCGTCACGTAATGTAAATAAAATATACTGTATGAAGTGTATGTGAGAATGGACATTGCTACATCTTTATAAACTTATATTATATACAACTCTTTAATTCCTACTACCCACTATCAAATCTGCGTATTTGTGCTTGTCATTTTCTTTAAAACTGTTATTATGTACTCCTTTTAAATACTGCAACAGTTTATTAATTTGTGGTTTCTGTTTCAGACTGACTCGGTGTACGGCTGACTCAGTGTGCGTCCGCCTTCAAGAATGCAGACCCTTGAAGAATTGTGCGTGATTTGTAAGGAGAAATTGGACAGCGGACAGGAAGTGGTTCACATCTCGCAAAAAGGAGCAGATGGTATAAATGCATCCAGCCGCAGCCGTGGAAGCGATGTTGTTGCAACAGCTGGAATAAGTGTTCACGTTGTATGTAGGAAAAGGTTTACGGATAAAAAGACCATTGAAATAAAGAAGCGACAGACCGCAGCCGAGGCAATACCAAGGAAAAGTGCTCGTTTTCATGAATACGCATTTTCCAGTGCTACTCACTGTTTGTTTTGTGATACCTTTGTGGACTTTTTTTCCAAACACAAACCAAAATCAGAGCATGTCAAAATAAGAACTACAGAGTTCTCCGAAACCATAAAAAGGTGCTGTGAAAGCCGCTGCGATGAATGGTCGTTTAATGTAAACGGCCGTCTGGAGTATTATCTTCGTGATCTTCCTGCTGCAGATTGTGTCTACCATCACACCTGCAGCGTAAATTTTCGAAGTGGAAAAAACATTCCTCGCGCATACTCCTCCGACGATCATGATTCGAAGAAAGGGAGACCAACTAATGAAGAGCAACACCAAGCATTCCTTCAGACCTGTGCTTACCTGGAAGAGATTGATGATGAACAACTGTTGATTGGAGACCTAATTTCCAAAATGGAGGAATATCTTCAAGGAAGTCAGAGCTCTGTCTACGAACGCAGGCACATGAAGAGAAAGCTTTTAGAACGTTACGGAGACAAGATCATAATATCAGGTGAAAGTGGGAAGGCAGATGTAGTAACACTACGAGAGACAGCTAATGAAATTCTTATAGATTATCACAAAAAGTCGAAAGAATGTGATATAGATATAGAGCTACAGAAGATTTACCTAGTAGAAGCTGCTGCAAAAATAATCAGAAGTGATATCAAGTCTGTCGACTCGCCTAGAAAAGATGTGTATCCATCTCCAAATGACATCACTGCAGAAAGTGCTCTTGATTACATTCCCAACAGTCTGAAATTGCTATTATCAAAAGCATTTGCGGGACAGGATGCTTCAAGAAAAATAGGTGCAATTGGGCAGAGCATTATGCAAGCAACCCGTCCTAGAGGATTACTATGTCCACTACAGATCGGTTTGTCGGTTCAGCTACACCACAACTTTAGGTCAAGGTACCTTATTGACGTTCTCCATCAGCTGGGTTACTGTTCGTCGTATGCAGAAGTAACAAGATTCGAAAGAAACGCGGCGCTGGCAAGTGGGTCTGGCTCTTTTACTGTTGATGAAAACACTGCAGTCCTTCTAGCAGCAGATAACGTCGATCATGATGTCTGCACTTTGGATGGGAAGAATACCTTTCATGGAATGGGTATGATTGCCGCAATAACTCCGAAGATCAAGATCCACCCTTCTATTCACAGGCGTAATGTTGGTGACAATGACATTAAGAAGATTGCAACCGTTGACATTAGGGAATATAGACACGCGAGAAGCATGTTGAGGGACATCGCATTCCGCGAACTTCCAGTACCCACTGCCACCATAAGTCGACTTAGTCTTCTCTGGCAGATATCTTCAGCAGAAAGATCAGGTCCAAGTTGGTCCGGAACAATGCAGGCAATTCACGGTGGATCAAGTGTCTCACATCCAGGTGTGGCGTCGATCACGTTCCTTCCCATCATAGATATGTCGCCAACTGACATGACCTGCATAATTTCGACATTACTATATTTGAGCAAGATAGCACGCGATCAAAAAGTCCCATGCATTATTACCTTTGATCAGCCTTTGTTCTGGAAAGCTTCCCAAATCATCAATGATCAGAGAGACCTGCAGGACATTGTTTTAATGCTGGGATCATTTCACACTCTGATGAATCTTTTGGGAGCAGTCGGTACTCTTATGAATGGTTCAGGATTGTCTGAAGTACTTCAAGAAATATACGGACCAAATGCCGTGCAACACATGATGTCTGGAAAAGCTGTTTCAAGAGCGATACGTGGTCATATGATAGTAGATGCAGCTCTTAGTACCTTACTAGTCGCAGACGTTTTCCCTCGTAATGAAGATGGAACTCCTCATGACCTCCATAAGGAAGCTTGTGACCTGCTCGACGATGTTATGACCGCCAAACAATCAGTTGAGGATGTGGAATCTTCGAATGCATTGTCTCAGATTGCTACCACTTTGGATGCGAAGAAAACTGACCTACAATCTACTTCGCAAACAAGTCAACTCTGGTTGGAATATCAGCGAATGATCAACATTGCACGTTCCTTGATAACAGCAGACAGAACCGGCTCGTGGGATTTGCACTTGCAAGCTATGCTGGAGACCATCCCCATAATTGCAGCAGCCGGACATCACGTTTGCCTTCTGAAAATCCAGCCGTTAACAAAATGTTCCAGGAAGGTAAGTTTGTGGTAAGAAGAAGCGACAGATTATGGGCCGGACTCGGCACAGACCTGGTGATAGAACAAGTACTAATGCGTTCCCTGAAAAGCAGAGGCGGACTGACACGCGGAAGTGGATTTACAGACATCCAAAGGACAACGTGGCTCTTTTCTATGCCTCTGTGTTCCACTTATAACTTAGCAATGCAGGAATACACCAGAGTTTTGTTGGAAAGTAGTGAACAGCACAAGGAAATGAGGGGAAGTAGACAAATCAGGGACAGTAATGACATGAAGAAAGTACTTGAACGTCTGGAATCCTTATCCCCAGTGGCGACTGGCGTATAGGAGCGATGGAGCGGTCGCTCCCCCTTGCTTGAAACGATAAATATTAATTTAACAGATAAAAAATATATTAATTTTAAGATATTATACTAAATATTCTTGAAATATATTTTAAAAATTCATGTGGCATATCATGATTCATGAGGCATTTTGAGTAAGCCTTCATACAGTACATAATATTCTAAACTTATAGCATAGCTTCAAATAGCGTACCGCTGTTTGAATACAAAATAATATTGCAGCCGAATGGAGCGATAGATTTTTCGCTCAAGTAAATATAAATTATATTTTACTGTTGTAATGAAAATATAAGTACAATCGCGATTTTTTTTTATAATAACAACTTTATTTTTACTAATAGTTACTTCAGTAATAATGATATAAACCATTTATATGTATTTTATTGAAATTATTACTTATTTGTAATTAACTAGAATTGTACGTCTGGCATAGCCGCATATGTTAATACAAGTACTCTTGTGAGCGGCAGTTGGATTCGCGCTAGCCTATTGTGAGTCCGTGTTGTCGTACAATTTTATGAAATCGCACCCCCATACATTTATACCACGAGTCGCCACTGCTTATCCCCATTCCATTCTACCTCGGGTCTCTGCAACATTGTAACAGGGCTAACTGCTGATCCTGGAGTTAACGTTCATCAATTGCATTCAATCGGTACGAACATTGTCGTAAAAATGATTGGGAAACAAGCCTTTACATATTCTGCCAAAAGATCTGACAAAGTGAAAACACTAGGATCTGCTTCTGCCGTTGTGATCACTGATGCTTCAGATATAGAAGTAGATCCTGCACTACTGTTTTAGAGAATGATGACTGTTGCCACTGGCGGAGACATGAATCTTGAAGATGTCATGTGTTACGAACTGTGTGCATATCCTCCTGCATTGTTCGAATCACGAAGTATCTTGAGGAAACCCGATAAGTCTCAGCTAGCTCATGCAATAATCAAATACACTGACACTTTACGCATGGAAGAAGTTCAAGAAATTCAGTGCACAGACCAGTACGTATTGGATGGTGGATCTCTACTACATCGTGTTTCCTGGCGTCAAGATGAAACATATGACAGCATCGCCAACTCATATGCCGATTTCACTCTGAAAACATATGGAAAAGCAATCATTGTTTTTGATGGCTACAGCAGCTCTCCTACGATCAAGGACATGACCCACAGAAGACGCAGCACCAAGACAAGCAGAAATGTGAATCTCAGTCCAAGCATGAAGTTTGTTGGCCAGAAGGAACACTTCTTGGCTAATGAAAACAACAAGCAGGCATTTATTTCCCTCGTAGGTGAGATGTTGAAGAAGCACGGGTGTACTGTTCACAACGCAGATGGGGATGCTGATGTGGACATCGTTCGTGCAGCAGTTTCCTCATCAGAAAATGCAACTACAACAGTAATAGGGGAAGACACCGACTTGCTGATTCTCCTTCTGTACCATGCCAAGGACAGTGGTTTCAAGTTGTACTATCGCAGCGATATAAGACGGGGACCATCTCCTAATCCTGTGTATGATATTCTCAGCATTCAATCATTGTTAGGCAATGACATCTGCAAGTATCTCCTGTTTGTGCATGCTTTCACGGGCTGTGATAGCACATCCAGAATTTTTTCGATCGGTAAAGCCAAAGCATTCGACACACTGATGAAGGTGGCTGAACTCCGTTCAGTTGCAAATACATTCTGTTCTGATTGTTGTCAACACTCTGACATTGAATCCGCTGGAAGAAAGGCAATGCTTCTGTTGTATGGCTGCAAAACACTTGAATCCACTAACGCACTACGTCATCGAATGTTAGTTGAAAAGGTAGCTACAGCTAAATCTTTTGTTACACCCGAACGTTTGCCACCTACCGATGCGTCCACAAAGTACCACAGCTTTCGCACATACTTTCAAATACTAATCTGGAAGTCTACAGAAGAGAAGATCGATGCAGAACAGTGGGGTTGGTATGTAAAGAATAATTCCTACTACCCTACAGCCTGCGACAAGCCACCAGCTCCAAATTATCTACTCAACATGATCCGCTGCTCCTGCAAGACGAAATGTGCTACTTCAAGATGTGGATGCAAGAGTAATGGAATGCCCTGTTCAGCCGCTTGTGGCGAGTGCCAAATCAGTGGTTGCGATAACAACCCAAGTACCGGTAATCTATCCGATGATAGTGATGAAGAGGATTAATTTCTGTATGTTTGTGACCAGGTATCACTTCTTCTGTAATGAACATAACTTGAAACTGGGAAAAAAATAATTGTTGTATTATTGATTATAAAAATCTGTAAAAAGCTATATAACATTATATTTGCGTAATAACTGGTTGTGTTGTATATTGTTGAATTATTTAAAACATTACAACTGAAAGAAAAAGCATCAAATGTATCTCTATAAATAAAAGCGTAAATTATATATTTTTTTTTTCGTAGGAAACATCCAGTCCGCCATTTTGAATTTCATTTTTGGGGGTGTTCCCGGGGTCCAATTTTGTCGGATTTTGGATATGTTATTCGGCAATGGTTCCTGAGCTGGAAACAGTTTAGAAAGCTTCTGAAGCAATTTTGCCCAGGTCTAACTACAAATTGCCTGGACTACATGTCGTCGTTCGGTAAATGTCATATTGAGACCGACATAAGAAATACTTCTGAAACGACAACCACAGAGACAAAAATAACAGCATCGTAATTTATCAACAACTGCGAATGTTCATTTAATATTTTTAATCGTGTATGAATTTATTTTATGAAAAATACAACGAGGAATGTGGCTATTGTAACTTACTCCTCGTTCTTTCCTTCTTTTTCGATGTTACACCTAGTCCTAAGGGAAAGAAACTAGAGTTGTAGAACTTTTAACATAATTTTGTAGCACTTTAATTTGCTGTGATCTAATACAAAAAATAGTAGTCTATCTACACATACTTCATGAAACTGTAAAAACGATTAAATTTGCTATTTATTACCTGGAGGTCAATGGTAGAGGCTACAGCTCTTTGAATGAATTTGTTCTGCAATATAGCAATATAAGAGTAGTGTACATGTACAGTATATATATATATATATATATTATATATATATATATATATATATATATATATTCCGTAAAAGAAAGAAAGTGGAGGCGAAGTTAGCCAACTGCGGAGATAATGTCAGGAAAGTAATACAAGAGAAACTGGAGGGTATCGATAGGGAAATACAAGCCCTGATTAGAGAACCATACAGAGAAGGAAGAGGAAAAGCCGGTAGAAGCAATAAAGGAAAATCCAAAATACTTCTATAGCTATGCAAAAAGGAAAACAAAAACGCGCGCCGCTATTGGGCCCTTAAGGAAGAGAAATAATGAACTGACCGACGATCCAAAAGAAATATCTGAAACATTGAGAGCCCAGTATGAATTAGTTTTCAGTACCCCAAAACGTGACAAAGCAATACCTGACATAGATGCATTCTTTGAAGCGAAATTGCAAGGAGAGTGTATAAGAGACTTTGATTTTACTCCAGAAGATGTAGCGAAAGCTATAGGACAAATGAAAACACATTCAGCTGCAGGTCCGGACAATTGGAACGCATTATTGATTAAAAACTGTAAAAATGAAATAGCTACACCTTTATACTGGATATGGAGAAGATCCCAAGAGACTGGGGAAATACCGAGCATCTTGAAAAGAGCAAACATTGTCCCTATATATAAGGGAGGTGATAGATCTCAAGCAAAGAACTATAGACCAGTGTCATTGACGTCTCACCTCACCAAAGTATCAGGTTGTAACACAAATTCTGCTCGATTAGAAAACGGACGATAGATAATAGAATAACCTGAAGATGATGTGAAATAGTTTTAGAAATGTTGCAAAATACACGCGGCGACAGGTTCGCACATGTTTTATCACGATACAGAATGATACAGAATGACTTAGGCTAGTGTAGAATTAGGCTAATGAATATTTTCTCTGGTGTTTTTCATACAGTTACCACGCTACCCCTACGATATTACAGTAATTAAAAAAACATGGAGCCCACGAAAGAGCATATTCGGCATGTGATGCTATATGAGTTTCATAAAGGATCTAACGCTAGTGAATCTGCAAAAAACATTCAAAGAGTTTATGGAAATGATGTTGTGAGCGAATCGATGTGTTGGAGATAGTTTGAGAAGTTCAGAAATGGAGACTTCAATCTGAAAGATTATCAACGAACAGGACGACCAAATGAGATAGATGAAGAGTTGCTGAAAGCAACAGTGGAGGAAACCCCAACGGTAACTGTAAGAGAATTTGGCCTGCAACTCGGCGTTAGCCATATAACCATTCATCGTCATTTGACGCTGTTAGGAAAAGTAGTGAAGGTTGGAAAATGGGTTCCGCATGATTTGTTACAAGCGGATCTTTTCAACATCGAATCGATATTTGCACATCACTGCATTCTCGGCAACTGCAGGCACCGTTTTTGAATCGGATCGTCAATGTAGATGAAAAATGGGTCCTCTATAACAATATTAAGCGTCGACATCAGTGGCTTACCCGTGAAACAAAGCCTGAACCTCGGCCAAGGAATGGACCCCATCCAAAGAAAATTTTGTTATGCGTTTGGTGGGATATGCAAGGAATTATTCATTTTGAACTTCTGCCAGATAACCAAACAATCACAGCTGAAGTCTACTGTCAACAACTCCAACGATAGAAGAGGGCATTACAAGAAAAACGTCCTGCATTAATTAATCGCAGAGGTGTTCTATGTCACCAGGATAACGCGCGCCCTCACACTGCTCGAATCACCACTGCCCAATTGGAGGCATTTGGTTGGGAAAAAATGCCTCATCCACCTTATTCTCTGGACATCGCACCTTCAGACTACCATTTATTCAGAAGTTTGCAACACCACCTAGATGAACAAATGTTGCAATCCAGGGAAGCTATCGAAAACGAAGTGATCGCTTTTTTTAACTCGAAACCAAGGGATTTCTTCGAACGTGACATAAAAAACTTTTCTACAGGTGGGAGGAGGTTATAAAAAAAGAAGGGAATTATATTGATGATTAATCTGTCACAATAAGTCATTTAATTTTTGTTGTGAATAAACTAAAAATTCGAGCAGAATATATGTTACAACCTTATATTTGAAAGAACAGTTAGAGAAAAAATTCACGATTTCTTTGAGACATTGGAAAGATTCATTGAGAATCAGCACGGATTCCGATCGGTAGATCATGCCTGTCGCAACTAATAGAACACTACAACAATATCCTTGATGCACCTAAAGGCAATGACAACTACAATGTCATATACACGGATTTTGCTAAAGCTTTCGACAAATGTGATCAGGGCATAATAGCACATAAACTGAAATACATGGGAATAACAGGCAAAGTGGGAAAATGGATCTACAACTTTCTCAGAGAACGTCTACACGTCGTCAAAATTCTACACGTGGGAGGAGGTTATAGAAAAAGAAGGGAATTATATTGATGATTAATGTGTCATAAGTCATTTAATTTTTGTTGTGAATAAACTAAAAATTCGAGCAAATTTGTCCTTATAAGTAATTTAATTTTTGTTCTGCTCGATTTTTTAGTTCATTCAGAATATATGTTACAACCTTATATTTGAAAGAACAGTTAGAGAAAAAATTTACGATTTCTTGAAGACATTAGAAAGATTCATTGAAAATCAGCACTGATTCCGATCAGTAGATCATGCCTGTCGCAACTAATAGAACACTACAATAATATCCTAGATGCACCTGAAGGCAATGACAACTACGATGTCATACACACGGATTTTGCTAAAGCTTTCGACAAATGCGATCAAGGCATAATAGAACATAAACTGAAATACATGGGAATAACAGGCAAAGTGGGAAAACGGATCTACAACTTCCTCAGAGAACGTCTACACGTCGTCAAAATTCAAGGTATATCACCACCAGAATCGGAAGTACACAGCTTAGTACCACAAGGTACAGTACTGGCCCCACTCCTGTTCATTATCATGCTAACAGATATAGACAGCGGAGTAAACAGCAACAGTATAGTAACACCCTTTGCAGACGATACAAAGATCAGCAGAAAAATCAGCGATGTAAATGAAGTGGAGGCCTTACAGAGGGACACGAACAAAATATACAACTGGCCAGAAGACAACAACATGATATTTAACACCGAGAAATTTCAGCTCTTGAGATATGGTAGAAAAGAGGAGCTTAAACACACTGCATATTATGCTCCAGAGAGACAGGAAATTCAGAGAAGCAGGAAAGCGATCGATCTGAGGGTAATAATGACCGATGATGCGAAATTCGAAACAAAATCAGATAGCGATGAACAAAGCAAAAAGAGTCGCGGGACAGGTACTAAGAACGTTCAAACGAACGAAGGGACAAGATAGTAATGATTCCCCTGCTAAAAGCACTGATTATACCAAAACTTGAATACTGCTCACTCTTGACGTCCCCATATAAAAAGGAAGAAACTAATAGACTAGAAGAAACGGAGAGACATTTCACAGCAAAGAGTAATGGCTGCAAAGAGCTCAACTACTGGGAAAGACTACGTAAACTAAATTTGTACTCCTGGAAAGAAGAAGAGAGAGGTACGCCATAATCTACATATGGAAAATGATTGAAAAACTGGTACCAAACCTCAAACTAAACCCAATTACCATTAAAACAACACTGGAAAATAGGAGAGGCAGGATGTGTAGTGTTCCCAAATTAAAGGCCTGACAAGGGACCTCCTCAACGCTGAAGGAAAATAGCTTGGTTGTCAGGGAGCCAAGACTTTTTAACCAGCTTCCAAAGGACCTCAGAAACGTTACAGGGGTCAAAGTTGAAGTTTTCAAGAGGAGACTAGATGCCTGGCTCAGGACGGTACCAGGTGAGCCGAGTGTACCTGGCTATGTACGGTGGAGAGAGAGCAAGAAAGCAACTCGCTCCTCCACCAAGCCCGACCTGGAGTAGGGGCCACCAGCTTGACCTTCGTGGGAAGAGAGAGACCAACGCACGTAGCAGCAACGAGGTATATATACAGGGCGTCCCAAAAAAATGTATACACACTTTAACAGCTGATAGCTCAATTGATGTTTCTTTCTTTCCAAGTTAAACCCATTAGAATTAATAATGGCAGTCAGACTAAGCTTTGAACAAAGGAAATTCATTCTAAAATGCTACTGGAAGTGTGAAAACGCAGTTGAAGTGCAAAGACAGTTTAGGAGGGAGTTTCAAACAGATCCACCAACGCGACTTACCATCACTCGAATTAGAGATAAGTTTGAAGCCGATGGAACTGTTCAGAATGTCCACAAGAAGCGTTCCGGAAGACCACGGACATCGACAAGCCCCACAAGGCAAGAAAGAGTACTGGAAACGTATCACCAAAGTCCAAGAAAATCTGTGCGGCAAGCGAGTCGTGAGGTAGGAATTTCAGAATCGTCTGTCCAACGCATTTTGAAGCGCTGTCAATGGAAAAGTTACATTCCAAGATTAGTCCATGCTATTAATGAAGATGATCCGGACCGAAGAGTGGAGTATTGCGAGTGGTACTTGGCACGATGTGGATGTGGATTGGACGAAGGGGTTTCGTAGAATACCCTTCGCGTTCACCAGACCTCACACCACTAGACTTTTTTTTATGGGGATACTTAAAAGACAAAGTCTACGCTATAAAACCTGCAACAGTCGCTGAATTGAGAGCAGCCATTGAACGAGAATGCACACAAATACCAAACGAAATGTTTCGTGATGTTTGCGATTCCATTGCTTCGCGTTATCAGCAGTGCCTGGACCAGAACGGACGTCAGTTTGAAAACAGGCGTTGACAAAACAATTAAATAATGTCTGTAGATTCTATTACATTTTGAAAATGAAATGTATTTTAATAAACACTGCCTTTATAAGTATTTAAAGTGTGTATACATTTTTTTGGGACGCCCTGTATATATATATATATATATATACACACGAGGGCGATCAGCAAATAAGTTTACACAGCGTATAATTTCGTAACTAAAGGACCTACATTGATTATATTTGTATCGGGTGAATTCGTTAATCATTGTTGGCGACGCTGCACGTCGATTCGGCTGCCATCTACCGTACATTGGTTATATGAATCAGATGAACTTGGTGGCTCGACTGGAACAGTGTCCTGTCCTACGGAGCAGTCCAGGACGTTTACGTTTAATGGCCGCTCGTAAATGTTCCAGTGTTGAACAATATGCAGCTGCATTGATTGGCGATTGGTCGCCAAAACACGGTAACCATCACTTTGCCAGCGGACCTCACAATCTTGAACTCCTTTGATCGCGTGGACCCAGGGTGTTTCTATTCCATGCTGGCACGTTTTGTTTCCAGAGTACGGTGATGAACCCATGTCTCGTCTCCTTTGACAATGCGCTCGAGAAATTCTTGAACACTGACAGACTCAGAATATCATTGCAGAAATGACAGGGCACTGTTCCAGTCGAACCGCCATGTTCAACTGACTCATGTAACCAATGTCCGGTAGATGGTAGCCGAATCGACGTGCAGTGTTGCCAACAATGATTAACGAATTCACCTGATACAAACATAATCAATGTAGGTCCTTTAGTTACGAAATTATATGCCGTGTAAACTTATTTTCTGACCGCCCCTCGTTGTGTATATATATATATATATATATATATATATATATATATATATATATATATATATATAGGTGTTTGCAAAATATGTGAATAACTAACGATCATCGAATGCATCAATCAAAATATCTATGTGTATTATAATATGTTAATGACTAACCACGCACGAAACAACGGGTACTTTTCCAACCTGCTGGAAGTTCGCTTTCATTCAGACTGTCCCAAAGAAGGGTGACCGCTCTCAACCCTTTAACTATCGTCCAATTGCTTTGATCTCTTGCCTTCTTAAAGTTTTGAATCTATCCTTTATAGCAAGATTCTTAAACACCTCTCCTCTCACAATCTTCTTTCAGATAGTCAGTATGGGTTCTGCAAGGGACGCTCTACTGGCGATCTTGTATATCTCTCTGACTATTGGTCATCCTCCTTTCGGGATTTCGGTCAAACTTTTGCTATTGAGTCTGACACAAATCTTTAATTTCGAATCTGCCCTCCTTCGGTTTCTTTCCTTCTATCTGTGCCTTCATCTCTAATTTCCTTTCTGGCCGATCTTTAGCTGCGGTTGTAGATGGCCACTGTTCTTTTCATAGAGCTATTAACAGTGGTGTTCCTCATGGTTCTCTCCTGTCACCAACTCTTTTCCTTTTATGTATCAATGATCTTTTAATTCGTACTTCCTGTTCTATTCACTCCTTTGCCGATGATTCCACTCTTAACTTCTCCATGCGCTTCACAAAGCGTCCCTCTGAAGAGTCACTCCATGATTCGCGTAGTACGGCTATGGTACACCTGACCTCTAATCTTTCTGCTCTCTCTGATTGGGACAGAGAAAACTTTGTGGTTTTCAATGCCTCAAAAACTCGGTTCCTCCATCCGTCTACTCGTCATAATCTTCCACACCACTGTCCCCTTACCTTCGACAACACACAACTGAATCCTTCCTCCTCTCTTAACATTCTTGGCGTTTCCTTTTCTTATATTTCCTGGAAAGCTCACCTATACTTTCATTCTAAGGAACTTCTAAGAGGTTAGGTGTGCTGAACCGCCTGTTCACCCCCGCTCAGTTGGTATCTCTATAGGTCTTGTCCTCCAGTGTATGGAGTGGCTCAACCCACACAGCCGTACTTCATCGGGTGGAATCAAAGGCTTTTCGTCTCATCAATTCCCCGCATCTTACTCACTGTTTTCAGTCCCTCTCTTTTCGCCGCAATGTTGCCTCACTCTCACTTTACTATCACTATTATAACAGACACTGCTCTTCTGAACTCTGCATGCCTTCTCCTTTAAGGAGAAAACGCAGCACCAGACTTTCGACACTTTCTCACTCGTTTTCTGTCTATCTCCCTAACGCAGGGGTTAATCGGTATTTTGAATCTTTCATCTACTCAACCGGTGAATTCTGGAACAAACTGCCTCAATCCATCTTTTCCCTTGTCTGTGACTTCCAATCTTTCAAACGCAGAGTGTCTAGGCATCTCGAAAACCCTGGACCTTGATTTTGATTCTCTGCTTCGTCTATCGGGAGGGCGCTTTTGCGGGCATTCGCCCTTGGCTCCTCCTTCTTGCATAAAAAATGAATAAGATGAAATCTCGTAATCAGAAATGTTATTTTTTTTTAAATATTATGCTTTGTTTTCCAGATGGAAAAATATTTAACACAATTTTTACGTTGAATACAATGTATGGCTTTAGTTTTCGGAATGTACTTGTTTCTGAAACATTGCTGATGGGTCTTTTCGATATACTGCAAAAAAAAATCCATTTCCTTCTTAAAAAATGAAAAAACAAGCTCTAGTTCGTTATGTAAGATATTGCAATTAATTTTACGCTCCAGATAGCAAAGTAAAGATTAGGTTTTCATTCTATTTAATTTGCCAAAATGGGCCAAATTTTATGTCAAGACCAATAATGGTACTTTTTTCGTAGAAAGATGTACAGCATTTATTAATACCTGCTTTTAAGAAATAACAATGTAATGTTGCCTTCTATCTTCACTGTAAACATGATGTTAGTATGTCTGGATCTAAATGATTTAAGAAAAAAGTGTAAAGAGCATACTTTCGTGTGTGTGTGTGTGTGTGTGTGTTTGAAGTTTAACTTTCAGACCTATAGTTTTTAAACCATAGCAGATACCTAAATTGTACAGAAAATATTGAAAAATATTGTAAAATTTTGTGTATATTCCATAAATCAAATAAAAGCTAGGACTGAATAAAGGACTAAATAAACGATTGGTTCGTATTATTTTGTTTGGATGAAACATATATATATATATATATATATATATATATATATATATATATGATGAATAAAACACAGAATGGTGCTCAAGCGCTTTCGTCTAATGACATCCTCAGGAACACTGAAGTACATAAAGGGTTACAGCCTATATATAGGTTACAGAAAAAAAAAACTATACACACATATATACATATATATAATATATATATATACAATAAACGGAGAGATAAAAAATTATTAAACATTAAAGGATTGTGGGAGGAGCATACAAATTTGTAAGGAATTTGTAATTTGTAATTTGTAATTTTCATATATATATATATATATATATATATATATTACTTTAGGATTTACTGTTTTGAAATATAAAACCAATCCAAGAAAATAGTTTTTATTATGTAGCACAGTTTTCGATAAGTCATTTACCATCATTAGTGCATATACTAAGCAGTTTTAAATTTTTACAATTACAAATGAAATAAGCATAAATATTATAAATTAACCTTCGTTTGTTCCCAATTTAAAATTTGTGAAGTTACTGTACTGTAAAAAAATACCATATTATAAATTTTGTTGAAAATTCATAGTAAAATATTTAAAATAAAATGAAAGGAGAGGGCAAGAGGCAGGTTATATACCCGAGTATATACTCGTATTTGTACATCGCTAACCAGAGTTAAGAAGAATTAGCAAATTATTAACATGCAAGTACTGATTAAGGGAAAATATATCTTAAGATATGAACCATTTCATAGGTTCCCAAACTGCTATTAGTCTTTTTAAAATTCTGAGAAAAGAGCCTAGATTTTAGGTTTGTTGGCATTTTTTGTTAATGTCCAACAGCCATGTCCAAATTCATCTTTACTAAGGGCAACCCTGAAAATTCTCTGGGGGCTGTCACCTTCTAGGGGCCATATAAGGTCACAATGAGGTCAAAGATCAAGTAGGTGCAATTTTATTATGAAGAAAAGGTGTTATTGACTTTAAATGTATATATATATGTCAAAACATTTGATTTTGCAGCATAGTATTGTTCAGTATTGAAGAAAGTATCAAAATATGATAGAGAAACTCACATTTTACCATATTTCAACTGAACAATCACATAAATTAAAAAAAATACTAAAAATAAGATTATTCAGATATAATTGAGCTAATGAGCTTATGAATACAATGTTTTAAAGTAATATGTTTAAAATGTACTAGTAAATTATTTACATCTTCTACTGTACATCTTGAGATTATAAACGCTAAAAATTAAAATGTAACATTAAGCGAAAAGGCTTATCGTAAGCATTTTGCATGTAGACGATAACGACCATTTCAGCCCTGTGAGCTAAATGAACTGTGAGTAGAGTATTAAAATATACCCTGCAATAGTTCCGCTCCACCCTCTCCGAGATGTGATACAACGCAGTCCCTCTTTCTACCCACCCTTACTCCCTCCCTCTCCTCCTCCCCCTCTTTCTCTCGTTATCCCCCGCTATCGTCCTCCCCCTCTCCTTTCGCTACACCAACAACGACGATATTACGAGATCAAACCGTCTACATGGAATCGTACAATAACTGAAATTAATCATCATAATGTAGATATATACAACAGTTATTTGTAAGTGTTAATATCGAATTACGATATGACAAAAAGTATTGCATCACGAATGATCCCAAAATTCGAAGTACACTGTAATTCGACGTGTCAGATTACAATTCAAATAGCATCTAATTTTAAACTGTGATTTGAACCCAGCGGCGAAATGCAAGTTTGGAAAATTTTTAAATTTTCTTTCTATTTTATTTTTGCTAAATAATTGATGAATTATTTCTTTTTTAAATTACCGAATAATTTTATGGAGTAAGCTTAATCATGTAAGCGTGTTAAATTCTGCAATGTTCATTTTTTTTATACATTCTCTCTTAATTGTAAAAGATGAAGTCATAAGTTGCCAAAACACTAAATTAACACTTAATTTTAAATTTTAAACATTTAATTTTGGTTCATATTCATGTTTAATTTTAATCCATAATAAAATGCATATTTCAATTTCGATTTTTAGTTAACTCAGCAAATCATCATAAAATCAGATCTGTCAATATACTGTTTAAAAGAAAAATATGATTTCATCTTCAAATATCTTGCTCATCTGCCAGTATGTTGTTACAGCCAAAATTTACATTTATCTTCAAATATTTTGCCAAAAAAATTCAACCTATTGAGAATAAAAAACAAAACAGGTCAACATTAAATAATAATGATGTCACCAAATTATTAGTATATAAACTCTTGAAATTTTTCAAATTATCATTCTGATTATTCTGATCTGACCTATAGGCTGAAGCATTACCTGTAATATTTTAGAAGCAGTAAATTTCAGTGAGAGGATCGCTTTGTCTTCTCCTTTGACCCCTGCTTTTTCCAGGGAACTTAATTTTAAAATAGAATAAATAATTTCCCGATACGCTACAAGAAGAATCTGGGAACCATCAGATAATTTAGTAAGTTTTCACAGAATCCTCCGATCCGCTACAAGAAGGAATCGGAGTGTAGTATAAAAGAAACTACTGCGATTCCCTACACGGTACCAGCTACCCCAGTGTGAGAAAATCCGTTGCTGCCACCTAACCAGAAACCCCATGAAGCTCGAACCACCCAATACCATATATATTACAGGATAACTGCCCTGTTCATACTGCCAGGATCCGACGGTGGTTTCAGGAATAGCGAGATGTCGAGCTGTTGAACTGGACCACCAAGGGGTGTGACTTAAACCCCATTGGAAATGTGTGGTCAAATCTGGTTAACGTTTGGGGGCCTGGGCAGGAGCGGACATCTCGGCACCTGCTGGAACACACCATGGCAGAGTGGGAACTTCGCACGAACTCGCAAGTCATCTACAGTCACGTGGCATTTTCCAAGGCAACGAGAGGTCATAAATAATAATGGAGGATGGACCAAGTATTGAGTAATTATGTATAATAATGTTATGGTTGTGATGTAGTAAATATATATTTATTTACTCGAACAATTGTCAGTTCCTTATAATTTGAACATTATGTTTTGTATGTTCTTAACCCTTTAACCGCCAAACACGGATCTGTCCGTGTCCTCGGTCAACCGCCAAACACGGACCAGTACGTGTTGGCTTTTTGCCAAACACGTACCAGTATGTGTTGGCTTTTTTACCTTTATTTTCTTTTATTTATTCAAAATTACTTGATATATTATTAATTTTGCTTATCTAAATACATTTTACATGTTTTAAATATATATATATATATATATATATATATATAGAGGGTGTTTCAAAAAATGTATACACAATACACATTATAGTAAAAAAATTCTTTATTCCAAAAAAATGAGTTCTTTTTTCGGTCAGGATAAAATTGTTATCCATAAAGAATTATTTTTTTTATTAATGGAGACATTACTAGAGAAAATGAGGATTTATGGGTAACTAATTCAAGTTGATACAGTGATTTTTTCGGCCCCGCAAAAATGTCGAAAGTAAATTAAATTTAGGCCATTTTTCTGGCGTGACGTCATGGCATAGAAAACGGAACCTGGCAGTCAAAGGGTTAAGAAAATCCCTAAATTTACTTGATTCATGTTTATTTTTGTAATAAAAAATTGAACTATGTTATCATTATCTCTTCATGGATAGACCTTTTTCTGGATAATCATTTGTTGATGATGCATGGACTTTAAACAAAAATGTTATTGGAGGAAAAGTCGATACTACAACTTATCCTACACTTTAACTCTAACATGGCCACATCAAAATCCTATGATTGAAAGTTTTTAAAGTATCCCACGTTTGTGAAATAACCTAACTACTCTATTCCTTAAATTTAGGAATAATACATGAATAAAATACATAGTCATCCGAGCATTCCCATCAAAACTATATTGAGCAATATATTTATTCTGTCATTGGTATTCAAAAAATAAAAGTATTACTATGACAACGCCTGAGAGGGGGAGGAGGAGAGGAAAGGAGTGAGGATGGGTGACTGGGATTTAAGAGGGACTGCGGTGTACCACATCTCGGAGAGGTTGAGCGGAATTTTTGCAGGCGATTATACATTCAAGAGTTTGCGGGCTTTATACTTGGCTTTAGACAATCAGATAGTGTATAGTTTGTTCATATAACGTTAGTAGAAACCTTAAAGTTATGATTTGTCATTGCATACTGCTATACATCATCTTTACCCAGGCTTTTTGTCGTTCAATATCTACAGAAGCTAAGGCTAACAAAGACCCTAAGATTCACTCTAAGGTTATCCCGAGAGGAAGAAGAAAGTAGAGGTTAAAAGAAGAGAATAGAGAGTAAAAAGAAGAGAATAAGGGGTTAAGTAAGTAACAAAACCTCTCATTCGTGGGTTAACATTCATTCAGAAAAAGAAAGAAAGACTCACCATCATCATCCGCCGGCCACTGCCGACAAGTCGGAAAAATAGTCGAAGAGAATAGGAAAGGGGTACTGTAACGTTAAAAAATATCTTATAAAACCAAAGATCTTCTCATTATTAATGTTTATAAACTAAATATTACATTCAGATTATGATTTAATGTTGAAAAAAAAATCGATTTATTGTATATTACACAGGCAATATCGATATTTGTGGTATAGGCATTCGATTTTGTACTCATTTGACCTTTGACCTATCTGTGACCTAATTATAATGCCCAGAGGGTGACAGCCCCCTAGAATTTGTGGGCTTGCCCTAGCGATAAGTTTAAGCATGGCTGTCGAGCATTAACAAAAAATGCCATCCGAGGTCTACTTTTCCGATTTTATTGGCAAATTATATACAAGTCGTGTAGTTATATTAATAATTAATTGTAAACGTCCTACTCAGTGTATGTAATTTAGTTTTTAAAATAATAAATGCTGTACGAATGAAAGACATCGCTTCCTCTCCCATGAAATATAGAAGGCTGTGTGTGTGTGTGTGTGTGTGCGTGTGTGTGTGTGTGTGTGTGTGTGTTTGAAATTTAACTCTTAGAATACAATCAACGATTAAGGTAACCAAAGGGTACGGTATCATAGGTACCAGGCACCTGGTAACGCTCCCATAGGTGTTACGCATACCTTCGTGCCCCTAAGTTCCTTCACACAACCCAGTTTCTGCGCCCGAAAATTGTGCGTCCCCACTGTCAGTTGGGGTGGCTGGTCTCCATCAGCTTACAAGCAAACTAGATCTTTCAACGAGTCAAAGTTAACGACTCGACGGTTCGCAAGGTTAAGGGTGATACCCTTAGCCTCCACGATATACTTCATATCATCCCCTACCCTCACCCGTACCCCATAGGTTTTTGGCCCTGTTGATACAAACGAGTCTGCGTATGCACCATCACCATACTCGTCCTTGATCTCATCAGTTAGCTCTCCGAGGAATTCCCCAATAGCAGGCATGTATTCACCCTCCCTCGCTGTGAATATCACGCTATCTGTGTCAGCGTACAACACCCTCCGTCCAAGAGAGTGCAGTAGACCCCAAAGTTTGATGCGGGCGTAGGCCGTTGTGAAGCTGGCTACAGGTATGTTTGTAACCCGTGAGGTATCTGTGGCCAGTTCGGTGATGTTCTACTTTATTATGTAAGTATTACCTACATTCACGATCTCCATAACCTCTTTATCGGGAGCAGTGGCATAATCCCAGACTTCACTATAACTTTGTGCCAAATGGACGTTCTCTTTGCCGGTATTCTGTGCAAATTTACTCCATAGACTGTTTAGGCACAACTTTGCACTAAAGCGTTTGCCAGGATTCTTAACAATTTGTGATGGGTCAAGCTGTATACCTTCATGGGCACGGTACCGCTGAATATAAGCCTTTTTCATCTTCAGCATCAACCCCTCGCGGATATCCTGATGCTTCTACTTTATCCTTCAAAAAGGCGTTTATATATGGTGTGAAAAGGTTGGGTAGCTTCTGAAACCTCCACACCTCATGTATCTTCAATATACTATACCTATGGCGAACGGCTAGGGGCCAGCTCAGGGCTTGTATATGCACCTCTGATCTTACGCTGGTGGGATGTATGGTTACAATCACCGTTGTTCTCCTCTGCGCACTTCACGCACAGGGGAAACATGAGCTTGTGATCTATAACGACGGGTAAGATCGGCATCCATAAATCGCGAGGGGGAGCACGTCTACGAAAGAGAGTCCAAAGTAGCGCTCATTCAAGTTAGCTGAAAACTCCTCGATGGTTGGTATGGTGGGACCCACCATTTTTTCAGGGCACCTACGGGGTACGGATTGTTCTTCATCACGTAGGGGTATAAAGAGCAGAAGTCGTAGTAGTGGAGTTTCACGCCCTCCGTAGGCGGAAAGTATAGCTTGAATGGGTTTGTGTGCCCTCCAAACAAGCTGTCACCGCATTTGAGGGGGTCCAACACCATTGAACGTTTGATGGCCCTTATTTCTTCACGGTACTGGGCATCTGTTTCCATCCGTGCATCATACTCATGCTCCCACACGATTTTGTGAGTGAACTGGGAGCCTATAAGTTGATCACGGTTACGGGTCCATGCGAGGCTGTCGGCGGGGGATCTTCCATAAAGGTCCCCTGTGACGGCACATTCAGCGCGGGCATCCATGCCACCAGCAGCCGTTAAAGGAATACACAGTCTTCTCACCAGTGGCTGGATCCTCACTTAGGCCGTCAACCCAAAAAACACGACCATTGACCTTAACGGGTACTTCACCCGTGTTGCGGGCATGTTTTATGTATACCCGGTCTGGCTGTAGGTGTATGAGCCAGTAAATAGCCTTGTGCCCATAACTGGGGGTTGTTTCTGTGAATGATTGCTAAGGTGTCTTTAGGCATGAAGTTATTCTTGAACACTGTAAAACATAATGAGGCGATCGTGGTCGCGACTTGCAGCGGATCGCATTTGAAACGGGTTATGTACATCCTTCTAAAGGCTTGAAAGCATACTCTAAGTACACGTACGTCATTCACGCAATAACGTTCACATTCATCGGCTATATTGTATGGACTAGCTTCATTAAAACTGTTGTAGTAGCGGTCAAAATCTTCACGCTCACTATCACTCATGTTGGTGTAGATAAAGTAATGTTTGGGTGGAGGTAGTCCTACGTAATTCAAAGTTTCGTTAGTGAGGAATGTGTAAGGGAAATACCCTTTTGAAACTTCAGCGGCTACGCCCATGACCTTGGGCAGCTTTGCTAATTTACAAGGTGTGAACAGCAGGGTGTCTTTAAACTGTACATTACCTCTTATCTGCATCTGTATTAGTTTGTTGCCTCTTTTCAAGGGATCACCTGTAAATATCGCAGACGACTTGTGTTCAAGCAGCTCCTTATAAAGGAACTGTGTCAAATTTCGCCCCGTTTTGGGCAAGAATATACAGTCATTTTTTTAACTTGTCCCCTAATTTAACAATATAGGATACAAAGTGTCACAGGGCTGCCGTGTGCATTCATTTTAAAAACGTTTGTCCGTTTTCCACATTTGTGGCACTCATCACACTCGATCTCCAGGCACTCATCACAGATAGTCTGACTTACGAGTAAATGTGGAATGACCTCTTTGGTTTCAGCGTTCGTGTAAGTTTCTACATCGTAGTACACGGTTATACAAGGGCTATTTTTAGGCTTAGCATCTTTCATATAACATACATGCTTCACTCCATCCGTCTTATATTTTTCATGACATGTAGAACAGTGAATTTCATCGCATTTATGTTTGAAATTCCCCCAATTATCCATCATGTGAAACATGCCGCACTTACAAATCCTCATTTTCCTGCAAGTGCCATTTGATTTATGGAGTGCAAAGTAATTATTATTGAAAAATGTACGTCTACACACATTACATTCCCTCCTCTCGGTTTCAACTACACGACTTTCACATTTGGGGCTTTTACACTACTCACATACCATGTAGCAATCCTTACAATGTTTCACCATATCATCAGCAAACTCGAGACAACCCTTACACAAATCATGATGCCTTCCATATTTTCGACTTTTATCATAACTGGCGTAGAGAGCCCTTATGTTACGGATGGGGAGATACGATGTTCCTGACAATCCTAAAATAAGTAGAGGTCTTGTACGATCTCTCACGCTGCTTTTAAAAACATACACAGTCCTACGACGATCATCCATTCCAAATACGACTATACGTGCATTCATTTCCTGCTCGGCCCTTCTCAGTTCTTCAGGACCCATATTACACTCAAACTCAAGCTTACAATCTGAAGCCAGTTTACGGGCACGCTGCACAACCGTGGGCAGCCAAATTTTTGCGTCCAAGTATTTAGCACAGTGAACATATGAGCTAAGATTATTGCTATAAAACCACAACCACGATCGACGTTTAAATGCTTTCTGTAAATAACCGGAGAATTGAAATTAAGAGTATAAGGTGTGGCACTATGACCCGCAACCCGGAATACTCTGTCAATATCTACCATGAAGTTGTCCATATTGAAGGATGTACCACTTTGAGAGGCTTGCATTATACGGCCCAAGATATATATGTCTACAGCCGCCAAACGTCTGAACGGTATTACCACCCAAAAATCGTCCCCCATCTGACCCGAACCTGAAGGATAACCTCGTCCGGACTTCACGTTCGTCGCGGTTCTGAAGGGCAAACTCCACAATACGTTCAACTACGCGCCGCAGTCCGTTGGTATACAGGGATCCAGGGTCAACCCTGACCACGTACCGATTTCTAGTCAGGGCAGGGGTGGGGTAGCGGTGCGCACCAACTCGAATGTTATACCATCCTCCACAGTATGAGAAGCTGCTGTGGAGGAAGTACCCGGAACTGAACAATGGGGCATATTTGAGGAAGGTACTATTGTGGGGGTTGTGTCGTAAGACGTAGAGGGTTGGGGCTCTATTACTGGGGGTCTAACAACCGGAGCAATCCTGGCACGCTTTATACCTGACGTGGAGGGCTCTTCATCATGCTTCCGCTTTGAACTGTCGCATGCTACAGGTGTCGCTGGTGAGGGTTCGTCAGCGGGGAAGGGTTCTGTAGCTGCACGGTCATCGGGTTCGTCTGTGATATCGATGATGGGGTGCTGTACATCGTCGTCATTCACGGTTCTGTGGAAGAAGAAAACAAAATATAAGGAGCAGCACTCAAAATTTGTAATATTTTGTAAATGACCCTCTTAGGGGTGTGACGTGTTAGAGATGGAATCTGTAGAAAAATTCAGGTTCACAATCCCCTCCACATGTATTATATCTGGCCCTACAGGATGTGGAAAAACTGTATTTATGCTTAAAATCATTTAAGAAGTCAAAATTTGTGCATAAAGTAATATGGTGCTATTCGACGTATCAGTCAGTGTTCAACGAGTACCAAGATGAAATTTTGTTCCACAAGGATGTACAGTATATGATGTTAGTTCGTTAAAAGATAATGAGCATACAGTTACTGTAATTGACGATCTCATGTTGGAAATGGATAAAACGTTTGTCGAGACATTTACAGTGTTCTCCCACCATCTTAACATAAGCGTATTCTTCATCAACCAGAATCTATTTTTCAAAAATAGATACATGCGCGATGTGTTGCTAAATACACAATATCTAGTCTTATTCGCACAACGTAGAGATATGTCACAAATTGGGGAATTAGCCAATCAAATGTTCCCGAATCAGCGTAAGGAGTTTTTGGAAGTTTATAAAGAAGCTACAAGCCAGCGTTATGGATATTTGCTTTGTGACTTTCACCCGCGAAACACGTTTAGGGTGCTTCTAAGAACGAATATATTCCCAAGCGAACCTGGAATGATGTATATTACAGAATGACAAATAGGCTGAAGAAATATCGTGAATTAATAAAAATCTATCAACGATTGCCCCGGGCACTGCAACAGATGTTTGTTAAAAATATCGACTCCGACTTTTTAAAATGCATCTGTGAAATCTGTCTTAATCTTATAAAATGTACTGTGCCAATGAAACCCCCTCAGAAGGCTCGCTTACGTCGTTACAAGAACATAATACGAGCGCTCGCTCATAAAAGTCAAACTGTGGGTAAGAAAAAGCGAATTATTTAACAAAGAGGAGGATCATTCGTACCCATCTTATTTTCATTTTTGGGTCCTTTACTGACTAGATTAATATAATGAAGAAGGTGGTTGTGATTCCGCACGAGGTGTATGCTTCATTGCAAAGTTCAAAGATTCCAGACACGGCTCTAGAACCCCGCAAAAGTAGGCGTAAAAGAATGGAAAGCGAGTTGCTAGCCCTATTAAACAGTGAAAAGTCACCTGATGAGAAAAGGATCTTGTACCAAGAGGCTCTGCAGAAATTTCTTCATGAGTACGAAGATTATAAGGATCCTACAGAGCTCCCTGTGGTTATTAGGCACAGGGCGAGTAGCGCTGAGCATGGCGACACAGGACCTGGGCCCGACGTTAGAGATGACCAACCAAAGAACAACGAAACACAACACTTCGAACATGTGCTAAAAAACAGCCTCCCACATACATTGAGGAATAAAGGGTTAAGCCTTTATAATCTATTGAGTGAGGACCCCACCATACAGTGGACCGATACAGACGAGGTCATTGTTGAAGGAACAAGGGTACAACGATCCAATATCGTTGATATTGTTTATGATTTGGTAAGAAAGTGGGACAGACCCTCACCAACAGGATGGAAGCATATTAAAGGAAGACTACAACAAATAAATGTCACCAAAACATTGATAGATAATCTGAATAGGTTAAAAGACCTGGATCAAGTTTCGAATGTGTCACAACTGAGTACGCCATAGCAACGTCTGTGAAGAAGAGAAAGAAGAGAGCAAACAGCCAACCTTATCCTCGTGTCTCTAAAATACGCAAATGGCTAACATATTAAGTAAACGCTATTATGACATTTCTAACCCCGCCTCCTATGGTGGCGTTAATAGAATGTACAGAGGTGTTTACGGAGTAGGAAAAAAAGATGTTGAGCGGTTTTTGCGGGAACAGGATGCTTATACACTTCATAAACTGGTGAGAAAAAGGTTTAAGACGGCCAAGACAACCGCGGATTCGAATGACTATTTGGCAAGCGGATTTAATAGACATGCAAAGATATTCAGTGTATAATGACGGATACCGCTACATCCTATCCATAATAGATGTATTCTCTAGATATCTGTGGCTAATTCCCCTGAAAAATAAATCGCCTGAAACAGTTGATAAAGCGACCAAAACGTTGATGTTAAAAGAAGAAAGGGTTCCTGGCTATTTTTGTACGGATATGGGGAAAGAATTTATAGGTCGCGCTTTTCAGAACATGCTGACAGAGTTTAATATCAGTTACTACACTAGCAGTTCTATACATAAGGCCTCTTTAGCTGAAAGAGTTCAACGTACCATAAAGGAACACATGCATCGCTATTTTATACATAAAAACACATACAGATATTTAAATGTTCTCGGGTCATTGGCATCATCATACAACCGTTCACACCACCGTACGATTGGCACAACACCTAACGAAGTTTTTGAAAGAGGTACGCTGCCAGAGGTGAGAAGAGATGGAGCACCGCCACCACACTCAAAACATTTCAAAATCAATGATTATGTAAGGCTATTACGTTCGGAAAATAAATTCGCGAAGGGATTTGAGCAAGGATGGACACGTGAGATTTTTAAAGTTCGTGCTATGAGACCTAAAGGCGAGAAAATGATGTATTACGTTGAAGATTTGAATGGGAAAGAGGTCACTGGAGGCTTTCACCGCGAGGAGTTGCAGAAAGTGATATTTAATTTAGGAAAAAGTGTGTTTAAAATTGAAAAAAATTTTGGCAGCAAAGGTTCAGACAAGTGTGACAAGCTTGGGTTTGGTGTAACGCAGACAGAATTTGTCGAGGAATTTAACATTTAATCATTTGATATTACGCCTGACTTGTCTGCTGGCGTAAATACGCATTTAAGTCCACAACAGAGTGGAAACATCTCAGACAGTTTGGAATTTGCCAAGCCTATAGACGCGCATATAAGTGTGCTAGTTTACCTCGAATCACAGGCACTAATAGACGTTGATCGTTTCAGGAACGTGGTGACAGACTTTTAAAATGGACGCGAATACACTCCAGAGAGTAATGAAAAGTGACCGATTCACACGCTCCAAATTTATCGGTGTGTTTGCGAAGAATGAAATATTGAAGTTGCCAACTACGAGAAACTGGTACGAGATTATCGTTAACACCGACATTGTGGGGGGGTGAGGGGATTCATTGGTTTGCAATCTATTTTAAAAATAGGGAAAGAATGTACTATTTTGACTCACTCGGCGCTCAGCCCTGGAATGATTCTGTGGTTGTGCAGTTTATCGAACAGAAACATGTACTTGAGATTGTATGGAACCCGTATCGCCTTCAAGGATATTATAGTAACACGTACGGGATGTACGCCCTCTCATTTCTCATGCACATATCACGTGGGAAGGGATTTATAAATTTTTTAAAATTATTCTATTTGTGCAACACTAAAATGAGTGATAAAAATGTATGCAGACAGATAAAAAAAGGGTTCCCATATGTTAGCACCCGGTGTATTGTGTAAAGGCGTATTTGTACCGTTAAGACTTATTTAACGGACACTGGTTCCGCTTTGTACATGTTTTCTACCATTTAATAAATTAAATGAAAATACAATGTCTTTTGTTCTTAACTCCCCCCCCCAAGTACTTACATTAGTTCCCCGATGACCTGGCACTCGTTGGACCGGATGTGAGCTAATACCACGACCTGTGTGTTCAGATCGCTGGTTTGGTTGTGGGATAAAGCATCCATATCACTTATTTCCCTTTCATCAAAACGAAAAGTAGCTATAACACGCTCAAGTTCTGCATTGGTCCTATAAAGTTAAGTAAAAATAAATTAGTTTAATCAAAGAACTACAATAAGAGAAAATGCCACGAATTTAAAAAATTATAAACAAAAAGCAGATATCCTGACAGTTTTCAAAAGTATGAGTGCTAAGACAACGTCTGCCGAAACCGGGTCTCGAACCCACAGACAATTCTTAAAAGTTTTTAATATTTCTAAAATCCTACTGCGGTGCTGTCTTTAAATTATCGAGAAAAGTATTATTAAAGCTGCACTATATATATATATGCCGAAATAACCACGAAAGAAACAGCATAATTAATAGCAAGTGCACTAATTTACAGCTCAAAAAGATTAGCTGGGTGTGCTGTGCTCCGTCTGCCTGCAACGGATCTCGAACCCGCAGACAATTCTTAATAGTTTTTAATATTTGTATTGTAAGTTTTTAATATTTCTAAAATCCTACTGGGGAGCTGTCTTTAAATTATCGAGAAATGTATTATTAAAGCTCCACCATATATATATATATGCCGAAATAACCGCGAAGGAAACAGAATAATTAAAAATATTTTTCAAAACGCATTTATTGTGGCCTTTTATAAGTTAACACTGATTGAAACGTTATATATAGACCGAGAATAAAGCACAAACTATTTTTCAAAACAATTATTATGGCATTTATAAGTTAATTAACACTGAATGAAACAATACTAGGATATATTTTGTCCCGGTTAGGTTATATTATTATAAACGAGAAAGAGCCCTGCCGATATATATAATATATATATATATTATGTCCCGGTTAGGATATATTATTATAAACGATAGTAGGATATATTATGTCCCGGTTAGGTTATATTGTTATAAACGAGAAAGAGTCCTGGGATTAATTTTTTCGTTGTAGTAAAACTCAGAATAAAGCTAGGTTAGGCACTTTTAAGTTAACACTGAATTGACAGCAGAATATAATTACAAATTAATTACTTACATTTTAATATCGTCTTCATTGAACGGTTCTTGCATTTCGTCACAAATTTCTGAAATAACTTGCGTAGATAGAAGTTCATTCCGATCTGCAGCGTTGAAAAGGTGGAGCGCAGCTGATGGGTAGAAATCTTGATTTTCAAACAAATCGGGAGAATTGTAGAGCGATAACTGACTCAGTGTATATTTGAAAAGCACTAAGCGAAAAAACATACGAATTGAGGCTCTGAGATGAACTGTCCCTTTTTATAAAGGGGGCTTGTGACCAACCCACAACCCACGATTCGCGAGCTTCCTATTGGCTATCAGATCAGTGAATTTTGGGCGGGACTTAACGCGTAGGCCTGCAAAGCGGCCAAACAGAGGTCCTGGGCTCCGCCCACAGGGGTGTGATTGGCTGCCCTGTAAAATCTGGGACGTGTCAGATATCCCCATTCGTAGAGAGAGAAACGCTTTGTTTTTTAATCTTTTATTCGACCGAGAGAGAGAGAGAGCGAGAGGCAGCTGAGGTTGGTATGTGAATCGGATTATGGCTCTGAAATATAAAAGTGGAAGGTAATTACCCATGAAGAAATGCCATCAGGGCATGAACTTCTTCAGCCCTTCGAGACATTTCCTCCCATCTGTAAAAGTATATTGTATCGCGGAATTCTTATACGATACAATAAATAAATTTAAAAAAAATAATCTACGCCTCATCAGGTGACTTTTCAGAGGAAATTGAAGACACTTGTGGGTGAAAATAGAGCGAATTATGGTACCCCTCTAAATTAACTTCGTAAAATTTATTATGCCCTGTAAATTAAATCATCTGGAACTGGAAATGGTTTTTTTTTTTAAATATCACCTCATCAGGCAACTTTTCACAAAGACTCGTTTAATTATCGCTATTTAAAACTCGACCTTCTCATGGCTCGTATAATTAATGACCCGATGCTGACAGTCATATAATTTAATGGTGCATGCCTTATCTCGAATTTTGGAAACCAGAGAAACGGCAATAAAGAATTAGATAAACAACATCTATATATATATATATATATATATATATATATATATATGAGAGAAGTTCAGAATGGAAGTGAGAGGGTATTTATAGCCTCACCCACAGCAATGGAATTAGTGGAGCGTGAAGTTCATACATTTGTCGTATTAAATTTTTTTTGTTGTAGAAAAACAAAAAAGTCTGAATATCAGATGTTTCAAATTTTATTTTTAAATGTGAACGAAGTTAAATATAACTGTGTATATATATATATATATATATATGAAGAAATTGGCCGGTTTACATTGATATAAAATAATTTAAAAGAATAATTATCAGAATTGGGAGAAGCCGAGTTAATTAATGCAATTTAACGTGATTGTTAATTATAAATTTTGCGCACACTTCTTGTACTAATTTTTTATAGTTTTCGGAAATTTTTTAGATGAACTTTTTTCCGGAACTGTACATATACAGGCTTTCTTTGGTTAACCCTTCGATTGCTTCCGCCCGAATTGTTCATTCTGACGAATGTCAATGTTTTCACCCCACCCTAGACCTACTTTATAAGGGGATATATATATATAAAAAGAGAGCGCGAGAGGGAGAGAGCGAGAGGGAAAGACAGAGAGAACGAGAGAGAGAGAGAGGGAGAAAGCGAGAGGAGAGAGAGAGAGAGAGAGAGAGAGAGAGGAGAGAGAGAGAGAGAGAGAGAGAGAGCGAGAGTGAGACTGGTTACCCATTTTTCTCCCATTCGTGAAAGAATGTTTACACTCTACCTTAGACCTACAGTTTAACACGGATCATTAGGTTACCCTGGCTACCAATCGTGGAAGGACGCGCCGCCACCGGGTCTCGAACCCGAGTACACTCCACCTTAGACCTACAGTTTAACACGGATCATTAGTTTACTCTGGCTACCAACCGTGGAAGGACGCGCCGCCACTGGGTCTCGAACCCGATGCATATAATCATGTGTGCGTAATAATTTATGGGGGGTATAGACGAGTGTGTACGTGCCAAAACGAAGTATACACTGTGCCAACTGGCTGATAATGCCTGGAAGCACTAGCTGATTAAGCCGACTCTCTCTTTCTCTTGGGGGATAACTCCGCCTCCAAGTTGCAGACCCCCTCCCCCTTGGAGGGTGGCACTGGCACTAGTGCCAATCGTGGTTGGCACTCTTGCAACATTGATCAACATTTTAAATTGCATTGCACTCTCTCCTTTTGCACCCAAACTACTATTGGGGACCTTGGTGCAGCGGTTAGCATATCCGACCGGCAATTGGATGATCCCGGGTTCGATACCTGGGAGGTGCCTCATTTTTCATTTTCTCATTCTCTCTCCCCATCTTGTGTGAACGTTCTTCTACGCAAGTGTCGTTCTTTGCATTAATTATACTGTGTGTTGTTTGCAGTTAAAATGTGTATATATGTACGGCATGAGAGCGTGCCCCCTCAGGGCATTTGATTCCGCTCGTATGTAGGAGAATTACGAGTTGTGACTGATCGGGGATCTTGTTGCAGTGGTTAGCATATCCGACCGGCAATTGGATGATCCCGGGTTCGATTCCTGGGAGGTGCCTCATTTTTCATTTGCACGTTCTCTCTCCCCATATTGTGCGGATCTTCTTCTACACAAGCGTCGTTCTTTACATTACTTATACTGTGTGTTGTTTGCAGTTAAAAAATATATATATATATATATACACACACACACATATATATATGTGTGTGTGTGTGTGTGTACATATATGTATCTACACACACATATAATATATATATATATTAGGCCGGGTCGAAAAGGGGTCAAGGTCAAGATTTTGCTTAGGTACATATTGTGAGGTTGATCATTTTGTAATAGTAGTATCTACACCAAAAATCAAGGCTGTGGGACCTTCGCTACTCCCCCCTACCGATACTCACTTTTTCCATATGAATTTGTATGGGAAATCGGCCAAAAATCGAAAATCGTAAAAATCGACCCTAAATATTATTTTTTTTGCTTTCGGATGGCCAAAATCGGGTTCCCCGGCACGAATTACATCAGAATAGACCATTCACCAACTTTTTTGAGATCGGGGGGTAGGGGGTAGGGTCTTAAATCCGGTGCTGACTCAGAGCACCGGATATAAGACCTAATATTACATTATTTTTGTTTTTTCTTTCCAGATTCCTATTTTGGTACCTAGAATGTTAAAAGTTTGTATTAAAATACATTATTTAATTTTAAAATATCAGTAATAAATAAAATACAGTTAAAATCTTATTAAATTAAATTATGGCTACTAGAAAAAGAAGCCACAATGCAGCCTTCGGATATCCAGCAAAATTTTCATCTGCCATGACGCCATCAAAAGCTGATGTTGTAAGGCACTTCCATTTTATTGTTAGAGAGGAAGAATCTAAAGCACAGGGTAAAATAAGTAGAAATGATTGCTATAACGAAGTTGTTCAAGATATAAAAGAAATTTGGCAAAATTTTTCTTTCCCAACAATTGATACAAAGGGAATTTATGTTAGAGTTACTAGACTTATAGAAGATGCTGATAAGTTAACTAAATGCCCTATGATAAAAAGAAATGAAAAATATTATGAAAAATTAAAGAAATATGACGAGATGTTTGACATATCTCCATGCCACTGTTATGATAAAGGCATAAGGGATAGAAAACTTTGTGGGTGTGAACATAAAATACCTATTATAGAATGGGAAGCTTTTATTGGTCAAAATGAAAGAAAAAACCAGTTAGGAAAAATTGATAAAAAACTACTTCAAGTAATTTGAGAAAGTTGGGCAAAATCCAAAAAGCACAAGAAAGGGAAAAGAAATAAAAATAAAAATTAAGAGAAGCAAGGGAATTTGTATCATCAGAAGTGATAAATGATAATGAAAATGAAGATGTCGATTTTGAAGACAGAGAGGACTTAGATTATGAAGAAGACTTAGAATTAATGGAAAATTTTCAAAATAGATATACCTATGAAAATTTAGCCAAAACTTCAGAGAGATATAGGGTAAGCAATAGGGCCACAGCAGCCCTTATAAACGCTGCCTTAAAAGATATGAAGATTTTAAGTTTAGAAAATATGCTTGATCGAAAGAAAGTTGAAAGAGAAAAAACAGAATTGGTAAAATAAACAATGATAAGTATAAAGAAGAAAACCAAAATGTGGAATGTATTGGATTTGATGGAAGAAAAGATGATACACTGACAGAATCAGGCAAAATAAAAGAACACTATGTTATAATTAAAGAGCCGCAAAGCGTTTACATTGATCACGTAGTACCAGATAATGGCACTGCAAGGGCGATTGCTGATGAAATAATTACTGTTATTGAAGATTCAAATAGTGCTAATTCAATTAAAGGTCTACTTTGTGATGGAACCCCAGTGAACACAGGCAGAGTTGGAGGGGTCATTAAATTAATAGAACTTCATCTTGGCAGGTCTCTTCAGTGGCTCGTTTGTGAATTACATTTAATTAAACGAATTGCCCTTGATGCACTTTTACAAAAGCATTGAGGGCAGAACCACTGGCCCAAACACCTTTGAAGGGCCACTTGGCAAGAAATTAAAAGCTGATTTAACAAAACTGAAAGTAATAAATTTTGAACCGAGAGAATGTAAAGTTCAAGAAATACCTCCTAATATTGTAAAAGATTTGAGTAGTGATAAAAAATACTTGTACGAAATGTGTCATGCAATACAAACAGGAAATGTTTCTGAGGGTCTTGCTGTAAGATCTCCAGGACGACTAAATCACGCCAGGTGGCTGACTTTGGCTAATAGGGTTCTCCGCCTATACATTTCTACATCAAATCATGATACTAACCTAAAGGATCTTGTCATATTTGTCACCAATTTTTATGCCCCTGCGTGGTTTCAAATAAAATCACACCTAAAAGCCAGTGAGGGTGCGTGAAATTTTTGGTTTATGACAATTCTTCTTCGAAATTTAGATGTAAAATTCAAGAAAATTATTGAGCCGGTCATGAAAAACAACGCTTACTTCGCTAATCCTGAAAAACAACGCTTACTTCGCTAATCCTGAAAGACAACGCTTACTTCGCTAATCCTGAAAAAATACTCCTGTCAATGGTTTCTGACGAACGATTACATATCAGAGAGCTAGCAATTCAAAAGATAATTCTTTCCAGAACTGGGTTTTCAGGAGCCAGAAATTTTGAGCTACTAAGATCTATAAATTTTCTAGCAAATGATTATATTGATTTGATTAATTGGAATGAGCAGATAATCACTCCTCCACCTTTGCTAAGTAATTTTACCAATGAGCAATTGCTTCAGATTAGAACTAAACCTCTAGAAATACTAGATTTTCCATGTCACAGCCAAAACGTTGAACGGGGTGTGAACTTAGTAACTAAATCTAGCCAGGAAAGAATTGGTTATATTAATCGACATAAATTTATGTTAAATACTTTAGAGTCTAGAAAAGAACTGCCTACTTTTGAGTGGAAAGGTCAATGGAAGGAATAAAAAAAAATATTAATTTTAGGTCAAAAATTTTATTGAATTTCTCTCTTAATTTCTAAATTTCTACGAATAATAGCTAAAAATTTCTGTATTAAATTTTTTTTCCTGCATTTTTGTATTTTTAAAATTTTTTTTCATTAAAAGATAATAACATTTCTATAAGCGAACTTTTGTAATAATGAAAAAATTTCGAAGTAAATCGCAAATTATCTCGAATTTTACGAATTTTCTGAAAAAACTGAAACCGGTAGGGGGGGAGTCCTCAGAATTCAAAAATATTTTACCAGGGTGTTACTATGATTGATTGAACCACCTTACACTATGTACGGAAGAAATAAAAAATTTCGACACGGCCTAATATATATATATATATATATATATATATATATATATATATATATCAGGTCATCCCATAAGTAATGTCGTTTCTTACGATAGATTAAGTTTAAACTAGTCCTACTCGGTTTAAGCAAAAATTAATTTTCCGAAGGTTATATCTAAGAGGAGATCTATCGTGTTTCGCTACTTACTTTACAGACCTTGACCAGTGAAGACGTGTGTTTTGCTTTATGTGAACCCCTCATAAACATGGCGGTATCAGAAGAGCATATCAGGCATATAATGCTTCACGAGTTCAAAAAATGGAATAGTGCTACTGAAGCAACGCGAAACATTCAGAACGTTTATGGCAACTATATTCTGCATGTGAGGAAATGTCAAAGATGGTTTCAAAAGTTTAGGAATGGTGACTGCTGTTTGACAGATGCAGCATGCTCTGGACGCCCTGCTGAGTTTGATGATGACCTGCTGTTAGCCGCACTTGAAGAAGACTGTTCAACAACTGTCGAAAAATTGGCCCAGAAACTCAATTCATCCCCGTCCACCATCCATCGACATTTGCAACAACTCGGGAAAGTGCCTAAGTTAGGAAAATGGGTGCCACATGAATTGTCGGTCGACAATCTGAGGGTGCGGGAAATCATTAGCACAACTCTTCATTCCCGTGAACTCCAAGATCCGTTTTTGCACCGTTTAGTGACTGGTGATGAAAAGTGGATACTGTACCAGAATGTTAAGCGCCGTCGACAGTGGGTTTGTGCCGGAGAACCAGCGACATCACAGCCAAAACCAAATCTTCACCCTCGGAAGGTGTTGCTTAGTGTTTGGTGGGATAAAGGTGGTGTAATACACTTTGAAACCTTACCACACAACCAAACAATCACCGCTGAAGTCTACTGTCAACAACTGGATCGATTGAACACTGCACTAAAAGAAAAGAGACCTTCTTTCGTTAATCGGAAAGGAATCGTGTTCCACCACTACAACGCACGTCCTCAGACCACTCGGATCACTTCTGCAAAAATTGAGGAGCTTGGGTGGGAAAAACTTCCACATCCTCCATATTCTCCAGACCTTGCGCCTTCAGATTATCATCTCTTCAGGAGTCTGCAAAATATCTTCACGAGAAACAGTATATTTCTTTAGATGACCTGCACACCAGTCTTTTTACGTTTTTTGCCTCAAAACCGCCTGAATTTTATAAACATGGCATTGAAAAGCTTGTAGGACGTTGGCAGAGTGTTATTGATTCCGATGGGAAATATATACTAGATTAAAAAGTTTCAGGTTTTTTTTTTTTTGTCCTTCAAATTCCGATCTAAAAAACATTACTTATGGGATGACCTGATATATATATATATATATACACACACACATAGATATATATATATATATATATATATATATATATATATATATATATCAGTGGCGTGCGGTCCATGGAAGCAAGGGAAGCAATGCTTCCCTATTCAAAGAAAGAAGAAAATGCTGTATTATACTTTAAAGTTTAAACAGTTCAATATGTGTTAATAATTTGTACAAAATCATTTTATTATGCTATTTATAGCATTTGATTGGTAATCAGGTGGATACATAGTATATACATTGGTTGCCGTTCGTGCAAAAACCTTTAAGAAAGCCGACGCAAAAAATCTCGAGTTGGACAACAATTGACGAAATGCATCCTTTTTCCCAATGACTTTCGCTTTTTTTTTACTGTTACAAATTGTTTCTTTCCATTCTAAAAACTCATTTAATGTTTAATAATGTAGTATTTATTGAATACAACAAGTTTCAATATAGTTTTTCTACTAAAAAATTCCATGGCCATGTTAAGCGAAAAAGAATATATATTTATCGTTATTTTATCCTTCCCTATGTCAAAAAGGAAGCAATTTAGAAATCGCTGTCCAGATCTTATAGTTCATTTTCTTGAAATATCTGGCAACTTTACGTGCTGTCTGCTGTCATTCTCTCATTTAAAGCGAATACGTAACTACGCTAGAAATGCGCAAGGGTAAGAAAGGCTTGCAAGTTTAGCTTTAATCTCAATTGAGAAAAAGCTTCTTAAGGATATGAAAACCAATGCCTTTTACGAAGAAATAATAGATATATTTAATAAAAAAGAAAGAATAGAATTAACCTATAAGTAAAGTAAGTAGATGATTATATGTGTTTTGTTTTTATTATATACGAGTATTTTAAAGTTTTATTTATATTTTATATAATCTTTGTTGTTTTTGCTTGAATTGCTTCCCCTTGACGAAAAATCACCGCACGCCACTGATATATATATATATATATATATATATTGGAGTTTTTTGAAAGTAAATTATTAAGGAAGATTCTCCCAAATTACATTCCGTGGTTTAGATATGTAGATGATGTTCCTTGTCTTTGGCCAGAAACTTTAAATCTCAATAATTTCTTACCCAAGCTTAATAATTTAACTCCCTCTATCAATTTTACAGTTGAAATAGAAAATGACTCATCGATCCCATTTTTAAATGTTTTAATATATAGGTCTGAGAAAAAGTTTAAGTACAATATTTACAGAAAACCCACTAATAATTGCTCCTATATACATTATTGTTCGGCTCACCACATTAACGTAAAACGAACTGTTTTTTTCTACTTTGTTCCTAAGATGCTTACGAATTTGTAGCCCAGAGTTCATTGATGATGAAATTAGTAAAATATATAAAATTGTGTTTGATTTAAAATATCCAAAGAACTGTAAAGATAAATCTTTAAAAATGGCAAAGAAAACCTTCTACGAGGTAAAAGACAAGACTCCTTATACCACAAAAAACGTCTTAGCATTACCATTTGAAGAAAACTTCCTTGATCTGCCGAAACTGCTGAGGACCTTTTAACGTAACTATCGCGTTCAGAAATTTAGATGTAATCAAGAATTCATTGATTAAAAACTCGACTGTAAGTGAACAGGGTTGTGTATATAAAATTCTACGCACAATATGTAATAAATTTTACATTGGTCAAACTGGCAAGACGCTTGAGTTACGTATTAAGCAGCATAAATACAGTATAAGAACCGGCCAGGAATCTAACGCCATTTCATTCACGTAAGAGATACTAATCATCCCATTGACTGGAATAATGCCTCCAAATTAAGTTTTAGTAAATCTATTGTTAGTAGAAATATACTTGAATCGAGTGTGATCAAGAATAATGCTGATTTTTTTCTTAATATTAGCCACGGGCTTTATAAATTACGTAGACTCGTACATTGTCAGATAGGTGGTGTATATTTTGACCGCATTCTTGCCACTTAATTGTTTGTTTTAATTAAATAAATATTATTTTAATAATTGTTAACATTTTTATGTGTACAACTGTACATTTTAATTGTATTATTTATTTTATATAGTTTTTATGTACTTGATAGTTTAATAGACTTTTGAACAGGTTATCTATTGGGAAAAAAATTTTAGATTGTTTTTAGATTGAGATGCCTATTGGTGAATTCTTCGCTTCCCCAATAGGTAACGGAATATTCTGGTAGGAGCACGTGACGACGATTGCACCATGTCTTTTGTTTCATTAGATTCTTGCCACTTAATTGCCTGTTTTAATTAAATACTATTTCTAATAACTGTTATAATAATTTTTTTTCTACGTGTTAATTGTCTAATTGCCTTTATATAGTGTTTATATATTAAATAATTTAGTAGCCTTTAGATTAAGTTATCTATTGGGAAAAATCTTTAGAGTGTTTTGTTTTTTTAAATTGAGTTGCCTAGGGGAAAATTTTTACGCTTCTGTATTTAACTAATTTACTTGGTAAATTCTGTCTATTTCTTTCTTGTCCCTGAAGATGTGAATATATCACGAAACCGCTCGGATTTCGTGTTTCCTATTCCTTTTCCCTGTGGTTCTTTGCTTATATATATATATATATATATATATATATATATATATATATATATATATGGCAAATGACTACCTTCCTAAACGAATTTTTTACGTCAGTTTTTATTGTAGAAGATGTAACGAATATCCCTACGGTCATAGACTTAATACCTTTTGATAATGGTAATTTTTTGGA
>JAJOZX010000305.1:285000-345000 GCA_023014485.1 Bathynomus jamesi
ATAGCATCAAGTGGGATAGTTCTAAAGCGCTTGTTAAAAACAGAGATATAATAGAAAGAAATATTCTAGAATGTGCATTTATTCATTTTAAAAACAATTTCAATAACAGTGCGGGGACGTATAAAATTGGCGATATCATGTTAAAATTTCTTTTGCCTCTCATTAACCCTTGTTAAGTATGTGCTAATTGTTTGGTTTTTCCTGTACGTTGTATATATTTATGGGCATCTCGCCTTTTATCTTCATTCCCTGACGAGGTGTAGCTTTGAATACACGAAAGGCCTTGGAATCGTTTTTCTTTTTCCTTGTGGGTTTGCAGCATTCATTCATTTCACGTATTTTATCGTGAAATTCATCCCATATATATATATATATATATATATATATATATATATATATATATATATACATTTTAACTGCAAACAACACAGTATAATTAATGTAAAGAACGATGCTTGTGTCGAAGAGCGTTTCGCACAAGATGAGTAGGGACAACGAGCAAATGAAAAATGAGGCACCTCCCAACAATCGAACCCGGGATCATCCAATTGCCGTCGGATATGCTAACCACTCCACCAAGGACCCCGATCATTTAGTACTCGTAATTCTCCTACATACGAGCGGAATCAAATGTCATGAGGGACACCTCCTCATGCCGTACATATATACATTTTAACTGCAAACAACACACACTATAATTAATGTAAAGAACGACGCTTGTGTAGAAGGGCGTTCCGCACAAGATGAGGCGGGAGAACGAGCAAATGTACCTCCCAGGAATCGAACACGGGATCATCCAATTGCCGGTCGGATATGCCAACCACATGATGTATATATATACATATATATATATATATATACAGTGGAATCCGCTTATTATAATAACTGATAATGTTATCAAACGGTTATTGTTATCAAAACCAGTCGGTCCCAAAACACTATTTAAAATGAATTAAAAATTATCCGCCTACTATAATCGAAGTTCCGGTTATTGTTATCAAAAAACTTTAAAAAAGGTGGATTTTCTAAAACAAGCACAGAAACTCCTGCTAACGAAGAATTAGAGCTTATTACAAATGAAATTCTTGATAGAACCCCCGACGATATGTCGAAAGAAGAGTTTGAAAATTGGTTGGCTATTGACGACAAAGTTGAAGTGGCAGCTACAATGACAGTGTCGGAAATATGTCAAGCTGTTACCGATGTAGACTCTGAATTAGAAGAAGAGATTGAACCAAATCTAGAAGAAGAAATTTCAGAAGCTCCTCCAACCAATGCCCAGATTCGAGAAGCTCTAAAAATACTTCGTCGCGGCGTGCAACATAGATCAACAGAATTTCAAAAGCATTACGAGTATGAGCAATTTATTAATGAACTACTAAACGCAAACAGTAGACAGACAACACTAGATAAGTTTAAAAAAAAAAAGTTTTAATAAGCTAAGTTTTAATAAGTCAAACAAATGAGTTTAAATAAGTTTTTTTAAGTAAATAAGCTTTTAAAATAAATCTATATTGTTTCTTATTAATTGTTCATAATGTAAAGTTGTTTATAACAATGAATTTAATAACATAAAAATGAATTTATAACAATGAATGTAAATTTCTAACAATGAATGTAAATTATTCCAATTTTTTTATATCCTTTGTTTAATGTTATCAGCCGGTTATTGTTATCTAAAAACCCTGTCCCAAAGTGATCATAATAAGCGGATTCCACTGTATATCTACACACACACATATATATATATATATATATATATATATATATATATATATATATATATATATATATATATATATATATATATATGTATGCACATTCGCAACGACCAATTTTTACAAAACTAAATAATACGTATATATATATATATATATATATATATATATATATATATATATATATATATAAATAATGTTATAATGTTATAATGTTTCAGACCAACAAAGACCCTAGGATCCACTCATGGCTGGTCTACCTAACTGTTTTCGTAATTGTGTATTGTGTATGTCCTCCGTGGTGGCGGAGGGGACCTACAATTTTACGTGGGTTCCGAACCACAACAACATAAGAATTTTATGTAACAACTGCCTGTACATTCGCAACGACCAATTTTTACAAAACTAAATAATTATCAACTTAAAACTAATTAATTATCGATTTAAAACTAATTAATTATCGATTTAGACTAAAGATAGAATCTCTAGATCCAGAGGATCAAGTCATAATAGACTACTATCCACAAATATGTTACACTCCATATCTATTTACAACCGACATGTAAATATATCAGATCCAAAGAATCCAGTCAATTTCATTACGGTATCCATCAATACTAGTACCCTGCCAACCAAAAATAAGTCACGGTCCATATCGATTGCAGACCAAGTCAAAATTTACAACCATATACATTACAATATATATACTTAGGAGGAAAAGTGTAGGTGTGGCTGTAAAGACTGTACAGTAATGTAGAAATGTGTGTGCACCCATTTTGGGTCTCCCATTTCAAGGTGTTTGTGGGGCAAGTGAAGATCATGAGTTTTTGAATACCTCACAGTACTATGGGGGGCACTGCTCGGCAGAGGAATCTCTTTAAATGGGGTGTGTAATGACAGAGAGTATCCCGGCCTAACCCAAGATGCTGCCTCCCTATATCCCACAACACTTGTGTTGAGCTGTGGGATCTATCACCATAAAGCCTTAATTTTACTACCTTAAACTATACCCGATCTAGCAACATATGCGTCTAATCGATTTTTAAACATGTTTATAGACGTGCTACTAATTACTTCTACCGGCAAACTATTCCAGCTATTTACTATTTTATGCGTAAAAAAATTTGGCAACTGCTGTCTCGAACCTTCTACTTGTCAACTTACACCCGTTATTTCTAGTCCTATTATATTGAGATATTTCGAAAAAGCTATCTCTATCTACGTTATCTAACCCATTCATAATTTTGAAAACCTGGATTAGATCACCCCTTAGCCTCCTGGTCTCGAGTGTAGTCAATTTTAATTCCTTAAGCCTATCCTCGTACGACTTTGACCTAAGCGACGGAATCATCTTAGTTGCTCGTCTTTGACCTCTTTCGATTTTGTCGATGTCTTTGCGCATATGCGGATTCCAAAATTGGACCGTGTACTCTAAATGGGGTCTAACTAATGATTTATAAAGAGGAACTATAATATCGCTCAATTTGTACTTAAAATTTCGAGCTAAAAAACCTAACACTTTGTTCCCCTTATTCACCGCTGCTGTACTTTGTTTCGCTGCTTCTAAATCACCAATGACTATAACTCCTAAATCTTTTTCCTGCTCTACGCTTGATAAATCTTTCCCTGACATACTATACGCAAAATTACCGTTAAGCGAACCTATATGCAAAATTTTGCACTTATCAACGTTAAATCTCATTTGCCATGTGACTGACCAATCAACGATTTTATTCAGATCTTCCCGGATTTTACCTCTATCTTCGTCGTTAATCGCCCTACCATCCAGCTTCGAGTCATCCGCAAACTTAGAAACTGTACTAACTAGGCCGACATCTAAATCGTTAATATATATAAGTAAAAGCAAGGGGCCCAATACAGAACCCTGAGGAACGCCACTCGCTACATTAGCCCAACACGACTCCGCTCCATCAACGACCACTCTCTGTTTCCTACCTCGCAACCACTCTTCTAGCCAATTTATTACTACACACCTGATTCCATGAGACTTAGTTTTTTCAATGAGTCTTTTGTGCGATACAGTGTCAAACGCTTTTTGAAAATCTAAATACACTACATCAACTACCCGATGTCTATCGTAAACGTCAACCACGCTTTGTAAAAATTCTAAAAGCTTAGTTAAGCAAGATTTGTTTCGCCTAAAAACGTGCAGCGTATTTCTAACTAGTTTATGCAATTCTAAGTGTTCGACTATACGATCCCTAATTATTGATTCCAGTAGCTTACCTACAACAGACGTTAAACTGACTGGCCTATAATTTCCCGCCGCACCTTTATCGCCTTTCTTAAAGATAGGTGTTACGTTTGCTAACTTGAAATTATCTGGTACGCACCCCTCAGAAATAGACGCATTAAAAATCTTTGTTAGCGGCACAACAATGCTATCTTTTAATTCTTTTAGTTGTCTGGGATATATGGAATCCGGACCCGGTGATTTATGCGTTTTCATTTTATCAATATAGCGCATTACCTCCCCTTCACTAACCACGATATTATCCAAAATATTACCATTATCAAAAGGTATTAAGTCTATGACCGTAGGGATATTCGTTACATCTTCTATAGTAAAAAGTGATGTAAAAAATTCGTTTAGCAAGGTAGCCATTTCCTTGTTTTCAGAAACTAGATCTCCGTTTACATTTTTCAACTGCCCCAAGACACTTTTTACTGGATTTCTATTATTGACGTATTGAAAGAATCACTTGGGGTTTTCTTTACCGTCACGAGCTATAGAGATTTCAAATTCGCGCTTGCACTTTTATATTACACTTTTCGCTTCACGCCTTAGAGATATGTAGTTGTTTCGTAACCACAAATTGTCTTTATCGCACTTATGTAGCCTATAAGCCCTATCTCTACTCTTTATAATGTCTCCTACTCTAGAAGTAAACCACAAGGGCTTGTTGTTTACTTTCGCACGCTTAATTTTGTACGGTACACATTCCTCATTTATAGTCCTAAATACTGTTTCGAACGATTCCCACATTAGTTTTGCGTTGGAGTTCCCCATTACGTTTTCTCAATTGACGTGTGAAAATTTATTTCGAAATTTACAAAAGTCTGCGTGCTGGAAGTTAGGAATTTTAGTCGAGTTAGTTGGTTTCGAGTGACTTACTGAGAGGACAAACTCTACCATATTGTGATCGCTATTGCTTAACGGTTCTGTTACTTGAAGATCAGTAATTAGCCTATCATCCGTAGTTATTACTGAATCTAAAATACTGTCCAACCTCGTAGGTTCCCCAACCTTTTGAATAAGAAAGCTATCCTCGAGAAAATTAACTAAACGATTACCTTCCGCGTCTCCCTGTATTGTATCGTAATTCACGTTGGCACAATTAAAGTCACCCACAACTAAAGCCTGCTCACTACCGATTATTCTCTTTAGTTCACGAGATAACGCTTCGTCCGTATATATATATATATATATATATATATATATATATATATATATATATATATATAATATATATATATATATATATATATATATATATATATATATACACACACAGGGTGAGTCAAAAGTGTCCATACATAGGCAAAATGGTCATGATAAATTAATGATTATTATTTTTTATTTTTTTTGCAGGTGATGTGCTGAGATGCCTTTGTCCCAAGAAGATCGTATAGAGTTCATTCTTCTGGCAGGATCAGGAAGCTGTCGCAAGGTTGCCGAGGATTTTAACAGGAGACACGCCCCCGGCACGCAGATCACACACGTCACCGTTGCCAAACTGATGAGAATTTCAAGAAGACTGGAAGTGTTGCAGACCAACCAAGAAGTGGCCGTCCACGAACAGCCATCAATGAAGGCACAGCGACCATGGTGCTGGCAGCGTTCGTAAAGAGTCCTCAAAAAAGCACTCGACGGATGTCTGCAGAATGCGGTGTCACCTAAAGGAGTATCGTCCGCATTATGAAAGAGCACAGATTGCATCCATACAAAATGCAAATGTTGTAGTATCTTAGCGAAGACGACCCGGACAGGCGGCTGGAATTCTGTGAATGGGGAAGACCAAAAATGGACGAAGACACGGAGTTCTCGGCTGGCATCCTGTTTTCAGATGAAGCCAACTTTTATGTTCATGGAGAGGTTAATCGTCAAAACGTACATTATTGGAGTGATGACAACCCGCACTGGATGAGTCCCTCAAAGACGCAAGGCGCTGGAAAAGTGATGGTGTGGTGCGGGATATGGGGCAACACAATTGTTGGTCCTTTTTTTATTGACACCACTCTGAATGCCGAAATGTATCTAAACATGCTGCAAGACACAGTCATGCCGTCCCTGTTGAACGAGGACGGGGGATTTCCAGCGTACTTTCAGAAAGAAGGGGCGCCACCCCATTACGGTATCTGCGTGCGCCAGTGGCTGGATCAGCAGTTTCCGGGTCACTGGATTGGCCGCCGTGGTTCCGTGGAGTGGTCTCCGAGGTCCCCAGACCTCACCACCCTTGATTTTTACTTGTGGAGGCACTTGAAGGCCATGGTGTACCAGGTGAAAATACAAAACACGGACCACCTAAAGGAACGCATTCGTGATGCGTGTGCAGGCATAACACCAGACGTGTTAACGCGCGTTTGCCGTGACTGGGAGGAACGCATCCGTATGTGCATTCAGTGTAATGGTGCCCACATAGAGCATATTTTGTGACTTACAAGTGATTGCATAATAAAGTGACCATTTTGCCTATGTATGAAGACTTTTGACTCACCCTCTATATATATATATATATGTATATATAGTATATATATATATATGTATACGTATATATATATATATGTATATATATATATATGATGAATAAAACCACGAAGGAAAGGAAACACAGAATGGTGCTCAAGCGCTTTCGTCTAATGACATCCTCAGGAACACTGAAGTACATAAAGAATTACAGCCTATATATAGGTTACAGAAAAAAAATATATATATATATACAATAAACGGAGAAACAAACTTAAAGGATTGTGGGAGGGGCACACAGATTTATAAGGAAAAACTATCGATTTTTAGCACAAGATTAAATGAATTGTTTCCAACCAATGTTATAGATAAAAAAATATACAAATTTATACTGGAAATCTGCCAGGTTTTAGCACTCTACCCTTTTTTGTATATAAAAATTGAAAAATAAAAGTTATTAGGGTGGCATACAAGTTTACCAAAGATTTAGCGTTCTACCTTTCTTATCTAAATCTGTTCTGAAGGAATTCAAAACAACAGGATCGAGTTGATAAAGACCTTTGCTTATGTTGAAGTTATTTGTAAGTTGGATAATGGCAGACTCAAGAATATTTCTATTAACAATGTTGCTAGAGTGAAATAAAACTGAAGCATTATTCCAATCAATACAGTGGGATAACTCTGACAAATGGACAAAAAGGGCACTGGACAACTGTCCTGTTCTAACGGAATATTGATGCTGTTTTATACGTGTGTGCAAATCCTTTCCCGTCTGACCTATGTAAAAGGAATCACATTGTTTACAACCTATTTTATAGATAATGCCTGAATTATTGGTAGGGCTATTTTTTACTATGATATTTTTTTAAATATTGTTATATGAAAATACTACATTAATATCCAAAAGTTTAAGTACATTAGCAATGCCTAAAAAGCACAAGAAAAATGGAAGTACTAAAATATTTTTTGACAAAGTACGAGTGTTATTATTGCCCCGATAGAAAGTTCGTTTTGCCTTGTTGAGACAAGATTCCATAAACGCAGATGAATAACACAGATCACTTCCAGTACCGTTGACTTTTTCTAATTCGGCATCGATGTATTCCGGACTGGCGATCCTAAGGGCGCGGAGAAACATCGAAGAAAAAATGGCCTTCTTAGTTTTATTTCACTCTAGCAACATTGTTAATAGAAATATTCTTGAGTCTGCCATTATCCAACTTACAAATAACTTCAACATAAGAAAGGTCTTTTTCAACTCGATCCTGTTGTTTTGAATTCCTTCAGAACAGATTTAGATAAGAAAGGTAGAACGCTAAATCTTTGGTAAACTTGTATGCCACCCTAATAACTTTTATTTTTCAATTTTTATATACAAAAAAGGGTAGAGTGCTAAAACCCGGGCAGATTTCCAGTATAAATTTGTAAATTTTTTTTTTTTTATCTATAACATTGGTTGGAAACAATTCATTTAATCTTGTGCTAAAAATCGATAATTTTCAATTTTTATATACAAAAAGAGCAGAGTGCTAAAACCCGGGTAGATTTCCAGTATAAATTTGTATATTTTTTTATCTATAACATGTGATTGGAAACAATTCATTTAATCTTGTGCTAAAAATCGATAGTTTTTCCTTATAAATCTGTGTGCCCCTCCCACAATCCTTTAACTTTGTTTCTCCGTTTATTGTATATATATATATATATATATATATATTTTTTTTTCTGTAACCTATATATAGGCTGTAATTCTTTATGTACTTCAGTGTTCCTGAGGATGTCATTAGACGAAAGCGCTTGAACACCATTCTGTGTTTCCTTTTCTTCGTGGTTTTATTCATCATAATTATTTTTCACGTGTTACTTTCGTGAAATAATTTTCATGTGTATATTATATATATATATATATATGTGTGTGTTGTGTACATATACGTATATATACATATATACACATATATATTATATATATATATATAGATATATATATATATATATACGTATATGTATATATATATACATACACACACACATATATATATATACATATATTTACATATACATATATATATACACATATATACACATATACATATATATATATATACAGTGTGTCCGTAAAGTCATGGTGGGATTTTAAATAGCTATATTATTGCAACGAAACATGATAATGAGATGAAAAAAAGGCAAATTGAAGAACAACTCTAAAAGAATAACTTTATTCAACGTAGTTCGATATGGGCTCCTCTGGTAGCCCTGCAGACATCTAGGCGGTGATTCAATTCCAGCCACACACGCCCAAGAACATCAGGAGTGACGGATGCTTAGCTTCCGTGATTCGCTCGTGCAAGTGATGAATATCCCTAATGGGTACACTGTACACGCTTTGCTTGACGTAACCCCACAAATAAAAGTCCAAAGGTGTCAGGTCCGGAGAGCGTGGAGGCCATGGCTTCCATCCTCCTCTTCCTATCCATCTCTGTGGAAATTTTTCGTTAAGGAATTCTCGAACAACTTTGGCATAGTGCGGAGGAGCACCATCTTTCTGAAAGATGACATTATTGTCAATAAATTGGGGTACTGCAAAATGTTCCAACATAGCGAGGTAGTTGTGTGACGTCACAGTGGGTTCCGCGAAGAAAAATGGGCCAATCACTCGATCTCGTGCTGGAGCACACCACACATTAACTTTCGCGCTATTACGCTCATGTTTAACATAGGCATGTGGACAGCCGAGACTAACTACGAGATAAAGGTTAAGCTTAGCCTAGACTAACTACAAGATACAACTTTGAGAGTTGTTCTTAAATTTGGCATTGTTTCATCTCATTATCATGTTTCGTTGCAATAATATAGCTATTTAAAATCCCACCATGACTTTACGGACACACTGTATATATATATATATATATATGTGTATATATATATATATATATAAATATATGTATATATACGTATATGTATATATATATATGTGTATATATATATACATATATATATTAAGGTAGGTTGATTTTGGAACTGTGATCTTGGACTAGTCTAGATAGAAAGGTATTAATGTATAAAAAACGTTGCACCAACTCATATTTGTGAAAATTATTGTATTTTTTGAGGATTGTTAATTATTTTTAAGTTGTAAAATTGCCGAATTTTACGCGTAAAATCGCGCGCGCGGCATTCGCGCAATGTAAACAACAAAATATCGGACCTTATTTCATCAAAATAATCAATTAAATTCGGCTTTTTTAACAAGACGATGCTTGAAACTTATTGTAAATGCATTATAGATGTTTATTAGTGTATTATTTTGTATTTTTTAATGATATTTACCTATAAAATGTGTATTAAATTAAGTTATTTTATGATGCGTTCATTTAATTGTGTTTATTTTCAGATATTTTAAAAAATGGGTAAAAAACGGAAGTCTGCAGTGTTAACTCGAAGTGATAGTGCCAAAAAATTCAGTGGCCAGCCTTCCCCTTTGGATAAAACAGAGTCTCCTACCCTCCGCCAAGTTATTCAGTACAGTTATTTCCTCCAAAACAGCCACCCGGACTTGAAAGACTATGATATTGCTAAAATGATAGCAAAGGATGTGATTGAGATCTGGCAGGCAGTGAACCCGCGGCTGCCCCTGTATGAGGAATATTATGTAGTGAAATTGGTGGATAAAGTATGCTTCAAGAAAGCAAAAGAGATAAACAGGAAATCTCTTTCTACAGTCCAGGAGCAGAATCTGGAGGAAAAGCTGGATAAACTTTTTGACATTTCTGCTTGCACCTATAAGCTACCTGTTCGTCCCTGTGATGACAATGCTGTGAAGTGCAAGAAAGAAAATTGTCAAACACAGCACATAATCTGCACTTGTCCTCCCAGTAAGAAGGTAATCCTATTATTTTTTTAACTTTTAACTGGCCTAATTTAGTGCGATTAGGTGCCTTTTAAATGGAAGGAAATTCAATGCTTGTAATTGAAAAATATCAGCATTTTCCTCCTGTAATCTTCCTCCCCCTCCCTGGTAATAGAAATTAATAATCAATTTTTTTCAGGATTTTATCTCTTATTTTAGATCCACTATTTAATATACTTTAATATTTCAGGTTCCAGTAGAGGAGAGGGAATACTTGAGAGATCAGAGGGCCAAAATAGGACTCAAGGGCTCTTTCCAGCTGGGTTCTGTGGATAAAGCTGCTGTGAAGAGAGACCAGAGGGCTGCAGCTGAAGCAGAAAGATTACAGAGCCAGATTCAACAGCAGCAGGAAGTAGATTTGGCCACTTTTGCCTCCACACCTTCACAAGATATTTCCTTTGAATCCAGCTCAGGAGAATCAGGAGAGGTAATATATTTTTTTTCTTATATCTTATCCCATTTTTACCCAAATTTATCCCTACTTTTTGTCCCTATTTCCCCCCTTTTTTCCCCCATTTTCGCTTTAGTAATTTATTCTTTTTTTCGCCCATTTTCGCAGACTTTTTACCTAAATGTTTACCCATTTTTTCTCCCTATTTTCCCACTTCCCCCCCCCACTTTCGTTTAAGTAATTTATTCTTATTTCTGCCCATTTTCGTCGATTTTTACCCATATTTTTCCCCTATTTTCCCCCATTTTCGCTTTAGTAATTTTTTTTTATTTTCATTTCAGCCATCTGGTGGTGAAGCTGAAGAGTTCAAGCCAAGGAGGCACCCAAGTGGAGGTTACAGCTTTTTGAAAACCCCCAGATATGCCATGGAACTGATCAGGGGTGATGTTTCTTCCAATCTTGGGGCAAGTCTTGCTAATGCCTTCCTCCTGGACTTACAAGCTATGGACCTGCTTAAGCCTGGCCTTGATGTGAAACAGATAATAGTTGATAAATCGAAAATGGACAGGGAAAAAGCTAGAATGAAAGTGAAAAGTGATGAAAAGCACAATGAGGGTCTGGAAAAGTTAGTCTGTATTGGGGTTGATGGGAAAGTTGACAAGGACACTTTGCTGTACAGAGAAGTTAAGGATGAAAATGGGGAGACTAAGCTGAAGAAAGGAAAGGGACAAGAGCACCATTTGACTTTCACAAAGGAGCCGGGAACTGAAAGTGGAACATATCTTACTCACAGAGTCATCCCAATTAAAGGTGCGACTGGAGTTCTTCTTGGTGAAGAAGTTGCTAGTGTCTTGGAGGAGTTTAACAGTGTTCATACCCTGAAAGCTGTCCTCCTTGACAACACAAATACAAACACTGGCTGGGAGGGAGGCCTTGTAACAGCTCTGGAAAATAAAATTGAGCGGAAATTGCACACCATTGGCTGTTCACTCCATCAGAATGAGCTTCCTTTCAGAGCTGTTTTCAAGCATCTTGATGGCAGTACCAAAAGTCCCACTGCTTTCACTGGTCCGCTGGGAAAACTGTGAAATTGACTACCAAGATCTGCCACAAGTGGAATTCACCAAACTCAGTGGCCCCCTGGATGACATGGAATTTGCTGAGGAGACACTGAATGATCTCAGTAGCGACCAGAGGCTTCTTTTGGAGTATGTGCTTGGAATTTCCAGGGGCAAAGTCAACCCAAGATTTGCTGCCTGGAAAATTGGACCATTAAACCATGCAAGATGGTTGACTTTGGCAATTAGATTGATGTGTTGTGGACCAGAGGTGCTTACCCTCCAGAACTACAGGATAAGCTTTACCAGGCCATCAAGTTCATTGTGGAAGTGTATGCAGTCAGTTGGTTTGAGATCAAAAGGGACAGCAAGTTCCACAATCAGCAGCTGTACATCTTCAACATGATCCAGAGGATCAAGCAGCAGTCTGAAGAAATCCAGGGTGTTGCTTTCAAGAACCTGAAGTACAATGCTTTTGCCTTGCTGCCCGAGAATGTGCTGTACTCCATGATGAAGTCTGATGACTTGGAAGTGAGAGAAGCTGCTCTCAAGAAAATTCTGTCCATCAGGTAAGCATTTATTAATTTAAAAAATGTGAAAAAAAATTTGATTATGGGGATTTATTTAATAAAAAAAAGGCCCGAGTTCTATAAATCCCCATAATCGAATTTTTTTCACATTTTCTTATCCAATTCCCCCCTCCCCTCTGATAATGGAAATAATCTTACCTTCTTTCTGAAAAAAATTCGATTATGGGGATTTATAGAACTCGGGTTTTTTTTTTTTAATTTAAGTTATTAAATCAGCAATTCTGAGACTAATAGGGATTAAATCTTAAACTGGAATAAAAAATAAATAAATTATTATTCTTTCAGAAGTGGGAAGCCAGCCAAGAAGAGGCTGAAGAAGATCACAGCCATCAACATTGAAGCTACCCACTGGTCAGAACTAATCAACCTTTCTCAAAGTGGCATCTGTGAACCTGCTCTCACAGAAGACTTTTCTGACCAGGAGCTTCAAGAAGCATTGCTGAATGGCACCAAGCCGGAGCTGCCTGATCTGCCTTCACATTCTCAGTGTTGAAAGGGCCGTGAAGCTGACATCTGAAGCTTCCTATACTGTTTATGGACTCGAATCAAGGCACAAACACATTCTGGCCAAAGCGCCAGATGAGGCCATCCTTTGCTTCTAAGGGCTCTTACAGTGAAAATTATAATGATCTTGGGATCTAAATGTGTCTATTTGACTCTGTACATGTTTTTTTTACTTTTTTTCAATAAAATTGTAACTTTCTTCAGGATTTTTTTATGAAAATAGCATGATTTTTTCGGCCGAAAATTACGAAAATGCGATATTTTTCGGTACGATTTTTTGACGATTTTTGAAACGGTTTCCTCAAAAAACGGTTAAAGCTAGGGATCTTTCTCAAAGTGGCATCTGTGAACCTGCTCTCAGAAGACTTTTCTGACCAGGAGCTTCAAGAAGCATTGCTGAATGGCACCAAGCTGGAGCTGCCTAACCTGCCTTCACATTCTCAGAGTGTTGAAAGGGCCGTGAAGCTGACATCTGAAGCTTCCCATACTGTTTATGGACTCGAATCAAGGCACAAACACATTCTGGCCAAAGCGCCAGATGAGGCCATCCTTTGCTTCTAAGGGCTCTTACAATGAAAATTATAATGATCTTCGGATCTAAATGTGTCTATTTGACTCTGTACATGTTTTTTTTACTTTTTTTCAATAAAATTGTAACTTTTTTCAGGATTTTTTTATGAAAATAGCATGATTTTTTCGGCCGAAAATTACGAAAATGCGATATTTTTCGGTACGATTTTTTGACGATTTTTGAAACGGTTTCCTCAAAAAACGGTTAAAGCTAGGGATCTGAAATGTTTTGTCAGTTATTATCATATTAAGCCCTGACTATCTCGGCTAGTCCAAAGTCGATATCTAAAGAAATTCGGAAAATCAACCTACCTTACTAGTAAGTCCCTGTACCTAGCCAGCAGCTCTTCCGATCTAGAATTTAGAACGTTATTAGTACCGACATGAATAACATTCGTTGTGTCCTCAGAGGTTCCGGCTGTAAAATTGTCAACACTATTAGTTATATCCTCCACCCTTGCACCAGGGTAGCAGTAACGGCGCCTACAACGATGGTTTCTCGCACAGAATTCCTCGAGCGGCCCTCGAACAATGGAATCGCCAACGAGTCGTATTTCCGGTTCATCAGCATCTTCGAAACCTAAAATAGAAAACTTATTGTTTGTTATTACTGGTAGACAAGTCTAGAGTTTTCTCAATGGGGCTCCATTACGCACTTGAACGAAGGGTTGGGAACTAGGGGAAGAGAGAGGGCTATTAGTACTATTTATATTATTAATAGAAACTGAAGCAGGAGGGGTCATAACTGGAGTCTCAAGGGATTCTAATTTTGCCGTCAAGAGCATCACATTTTCTTATGCCTCACTCTGGCCTCCCTCTCACATTCTAACTCGTTCCTCAGGACTTCCATGCTTGGGCACCACCTGCAAACTAACTGTTCATTATTATTATTAGCCACTGTAAACGCGTAAGCGGAAAATTTCCCTTCACAACGACTGCAAGTACTTGACGGGGGTGCCATGCTCTTAATTAATTAAAAAACAAAAAACAAAAACGAGCGTTTGGAAATTAGTAAATTACAACGTATGTCTACCGCGTGCTTATTGTGCCGTCACCTGCGCAAGCCCGCACAAATGTTCTTGAAACGCAGAAACAGGTTCTTGTAACACAAATTTATACTAAATGAATATATACTTAAGCTACCGACGAAAGATCTGTAAAATAAGAAGTATTAATAAAACTTATCTGTCCGCTATTCGACCGACTTTTTTCTTTCCGTTTTTCCTTTTTCCCACGGTGGGTGACCACACTCAACTTGATCCCCGTAACATTTGAAAAACAAAAAAGGCAAACAAGGGAAATTCAACTTTATGAAACCTCATTTTGTAATAGATTCGAAAAACAAACCGGCAAACAAGGGAATTTCAACCTTATGAAACCTCGTTTAGTAATAGATTCGGAAAACAAACAAGGCAAGTCACGTGCACTAGCCTTGGTTTAATCAAATAATATAGTAATGAAGAAAGTCAATAAATGAAATATATTCGTTAATGAATGATTAGTAACACGAAGTAATTTAGTTAAGAATGCACCAAACACTTTTTTTAAAGACACTTCAACGAAAACCACTTATACAATTGGTAACACTGGACACTCGATAAAACACGTCTGTTCACAAGGAAAGACTGATATTATATTATATATTATATATATATATATATATATATATATATATATATATATATATATATATATATATATATATAATTATATATATACACACGGTGTCTTGCTTAACTAATCTTTTAGAATTTTTTCAAAGCGTGGTTGAAGTTTACGATAGTCATCGGGCGGTTGATATAGTGTATTTAGAGTTTCAAAAAACGTTTGACACCGTACCGCACAAAAGACTCATTGTAAAAACTAAGGCTCATAGAATCTGGGGTGTAGTAATAGATTGGATAGAAGAGTGGTTGCGAGGTAGGAAACAGAGGGTGGTCATTGATGGAACGGAGTCCTGTTGGGCTAATGTAGCGAGCGGCGTTCCTCAGGGTTCTGTATTGGGCCCCTTGCTTTTTCTTATATATATATTAACGATTTAGATGTCGTCCTAGTCAGTAGCGTTTCAAAGTTTGCGGATGACACGAAGTTGGGTGGTAGGGTGATTAATGACGAGCATAGAGATAAAATCCAGGAAGATCTGAATAAAATCGTTGATTGGTCAGTCACATGGCAAATGAGATTTAACGTCGATAAGTGCAAAATTTTACATATAGGTTCGCGTAACGGTAATTTTGCCAATAGTATGTCAGGGAAGGAGTTAGCAAGGGTAGAACAGGAAACAGATTTAGGAGTTATAGTCACTGGTTATTTAAAAGTGGCGAAAGAAAGTACAGCAGCGGTCACTAAAGCGAACAAAGTGCTAGGTTTTATAGCTCGGAATTTTCAGTACAAATCGCGCGATATTATTGTTCCTCTTTATAAATCATTAGTTAGACCCCATTTGGAGTACGCGATCCAATTTTGGAATCCGCATATGCGGAAAGATATAGACAAAATCGAAAGAGTTCAAAGACGAGCAACTAAGATGATTTCGTCGCTTAGGTCGAAGTCTTACGAGGATAGGCTTAAGAAGTTAAAATTGGCTACACTCGAGACTAGGAGGATAAGGGGTGATCTAATCCAGGTTTTCAAAATTATGAATGGGTTCGATAGCGGAGAGAGAGAGATAGCTTCTTCGAAATATCTCAATATAATAGGACTAGAAATAACGGCTGTAAGTTGACAAGTAGAAGGTTCGAGACAGCAGTTGCCAAAAAACATTTTTACGCTAGACTAGTAAATAGGTCGAATAGTTTGCCGGTAGAAGTAATTAGCAGCACGTCTTTCAACATGTTTAAAAATCGATTAGACGCATATGTTCTACAGATCTACAGAAGCTAAGGCTAAAAAAGACCCTAAGATCCACTCTAAGGTTAGCCCGAGAGAAAGGAAAGAGGAGGGGGTTAAAAGATGAGAATAAGGGGTTAAGTAAGTAGCAAAACCTATCATTCGCGGGTTGACATTCATTCAGAAAAAGAGAAAAAAGACTCACCATCATCATCCGCTGGCCACTGCCGACAAGTCGGAAAAATAGTCGAAGAGTATAGGAGAGGTGTGAAAGATGAAAAGAAGTAAAATAAGAACGCTTACAAACCATGCAAACACAGTCTTAACTCACTGTCATACCATGCAAACTACAGACATGCAAGTAAAGAGAGTTACAGACATGCAAGTAAGGAGAGGATTAAAAAAAAAAGTAGGTAGAGTATAACAAAACGTGGGTTAGTTTACTCTAGGAGCTACATCTACGTTCGTGTTAGTCTAATTTTTTTTTTAATAATTTTATTGCTGGCATCACACGCTGGCATGTCACAAGCTGACATTAACCCTTTACTACCCAAATATTTTGTAGGGTTAAGTTATGAATGCGTGTATTTGAAAGGTTACAAATTTGTCCTTTTGGGCAGTAAAGGGTTAATCGTCCACAGACTCATCCTCCACCACCACCCCCAGAGCTAGGCTGACCATATTTCCTTGAGACAAAAACGGGACATTGGGATGGCAAAAAAGGGACGGGGTTATGTAATATTCTGTATTCATGAAAAAGTAAGTACATAAACCGGGACAAAATTGACATTTTTATTAAAACGACGGGACGGCCAGGAAATATAAAACAAACGGTACTGTCCCGTTCAAAACGGTACGTATGGTCAGCCTACCCAGAGCTCATGTTGCTAATTGCTTTTTTTTTATTTTAAGCAACGTTAATATTTTTAAAATGCCTATCTAAACGGTTCTTAAACATATTAACGCTGGAAGAGTTAACGACTGACGCGGGAAGATTATTCCATTTATTAATTACTTTAAACGTAAAGAAGTTTTTAGCGATATTAGTAATGAAACGTCTGCCACACAACTTAAATCCGTTATTACGAGTATTGCTATTATCGAAAGTGAACAGTTTGTCAAAATTTACGTTATCGATGTTATTAACGATTTCGAAAACTTCAATAAGCTCCCCCCCTTAATCTCCTAGTTTCGAGTGAATGCAAGTCTAACTCTTTAATTCTATATTCATAAGGCTTGTTGCGCAATGACGGAATTAGTTTCGTGGCACGACGCTGAACTAGGCTGACCATACGTACCGTTTTGAACGGGACAGTACCGTTTTGTATGGGTTTTTGTATGGGTTCTGTCACTGAAGAATAATTGTAAGCTCAATATGTTTATGTACTTACTTTTTCATGAATACAGAATATTACATAACCCCCGTCCCTTTTTTGCCATCCCAATGTCCAGTTTTTGTCTCAAGGAAATATGGTCAGCCTACGCTGAACCCTTTCTAACTTATCAATATCCTCACGCAAATACGGGCACCAAAACTGAACAGAATATTCTAAATGAGACCTGACTAGGGACTTGTAAAGGAGCAATATGATATCCTTGGATTTAAATTCAAAATTACGCGCTATGAAGCCTAACATCCTATTAGCTTTTGCGCAAGACTCCAGGCACTAGTTCCTAACTTTTAAATCGTTAGATACGCGTAAGCCTAAATCTACTTCCTCGTCAACGCTCGCTAACTCACTATCATCCATCGTGTACGTGTAATTATTGTTACGAGAACCTACAGTATATGCAAAACTTTACATTTGTCTACGTTAAATTGCATCTGCCACTTATCTGTCCACTCCATAATCCTATTTACATCGTCTTAGAGCCTATTTCTATCGTCCTCGTTAACAACCTTACCGCCTATTTTATCATAGTATCGTGCGCGAATTTTGACACGTTACTAGTCAATCCCACATCTATGTCGTTAATGTAAATTACGAATAGCAATGGGCCTAACACTGAACCCTGTGTGACACCGCTACCTACATCCAACCACCCCGATTCACTACCATTAACAACGACCCTCTGTCTCCTAGCACGAAGCCATTCCTCTAACCAATTAGCTACCTGACCGTGTATACCGTGCGCTTTAACCTTCGCAATTAATCCTCTATGTGGAACTGTATCGAACGCCTTTTTAAAATCTAAATAAATAGCGTCAGCCGCTCTGTGCCTATCGTATTCGCGCACTATTTCGTTATAAAATTCTAACAAATTAGTTAAACAAGATCTATGGCCTCGAAACCCATGCTGACTACTATTAATCAAATCTCTACTTTCTAAGTGATCGATGATACGATCCCTAACTACAGATTCCAAAAGTTTACCGACAATTGACGTTAAGCTAATGGGCCTATAATTGCTAGCTACTGTGCGGTCGCCTTTTTTAAAAATAGGCGTGACGTTAGCTAATTTGAAGTCTTCAGGAATAATCCCCGTTTCGAGTGACTGATTAAAAATCTTCGTTAAGGGGCCTACAATAACGTCTTTCAAATCTTTCAAATGTCTGGGATAAAAAGCGTCAGGGCCTGGAGCCTTGCTAACTTTTAGCCTGTCGATATAATGCGCAATCTCACCCTCGTAAACAGTTATTTCATCCAACATAGCCTCGCTACTAAATGGAACGATATCGTCCACGTCGGGGACATTATTTACGTCCTCTACGGTAAAAATTGTCGCAAAAATGTTATTGAAAATACCCGCCACGCCTGAGCGTCAGAAGCCAAAGCGCCGTTAACATCCACTAGAGGGCCTATGTTATCTTTTATCGGCTTACGATTATTGACGTATTAAAAAAAAGTTTTTGCATTATGTTTACTATCCGCAGCTATAAGTATCTCTAAATTACGCTTAGCACTCTTAACTGATCTTTTAACCTGACGTCTAAGCTCAATATATCTATTAAAGTTAGCTGCCGTGCCATTGCGCTTATTAAGTCTATACGCTCTGTTACGCTCGTTTATGAACTTGCCTATTTCTGTAGTCCACCACTTGGGCCCACCATGATTTCTAGCGCGCTTGGGCCTACGAGGAATAAACTCCCTTTCAATATTCATAAAATTTTCTTTAAACGCCTCCCACGCAAATTTTTGTCATTACCCATAAATACGTAAGTTATCCTAGTCCTCTACTCTCATCCTATCGCAAAACTATAAAAATTGGCCCTACGAAAATCAAGGACTTCTATTACGTTACTATCCTTCGTGTTTTCTATCAATAACTTAAACCTAATAATTTGATCACCACTACATCCTAAACTCTCGCCTACTTCTAAACCTTCGACTATAATTTCGTCGTTCGTCATCACCAAATCTAAAATATTGTCACCGCGCGTTGGTTCAGTAACCATCTGTCGTAAAAAATTATCTTCCATGAACTCAATCAATCTCAAACCCTCCTCATTACGAGTAAAAGTCTCGTAATTAACATTAGGGCAGTTAAAGTCTCCGACAATTATACTATTCCGATTGTCAATAAAGTTACCAAGAAGTGAGTAAAATCTAGTATCGGTATCGAGGGGTTGAACGGGAGGTCTATAAACAACAACAAAATTAAAACTAATTCTACGCGCCCTAACTTCAACGCATATCGCATTAATTTTATCGCATTAATTGTACGGATGTACAGCAAAACGCCGCCACCAATCCTATGTAACCCATCACTAGTAAAGAGTTTAAAACCCGGTATATCAAATTCCCCCAAGTCCCGAGTCACGGTATTTAACCACGTCTCAGTGATAGCAACTATATCGTAGTTACCGGAATAAATCATCGCCTTAAATTTGTTTAATTTATTTCTAATACTACGCGCGTTACAATAAAAGACGTTTAAGTTATTTTTTACCACGGGCCGGCGTTTTAAACTATTTTTCACGTCGGGCCCGCGTTCGCCATACCCACAACGTTTAAAGAAGGCTTCGACCTATACAGCTTTCGTACGTTTTCGTCAATTAACGTACCTAGCCTAGTGTAGTGAATACTCTTATTTTAGTTTCAAGATAAATGTTAATTTTACAGTCTTGAATTTCGGAATAGTTATAAATTCATTTTAAATTAGTTACCCCATTATAATTCAATTGTGAACCACATTAATACTAATTTTATGTATACTATATTATTTTATTGTATGTAAACATAATTAATTATATATCACAATTGTCAGTTAATTATTTATATTCAAATATTTATTTTAATCTAATACCATGTCCATTTTGCAAATAAATAATAGAAAACCAAAGGTTATATTTTCCACCTTTGGTACTGTCGCAGTTTCGCCTAACGGACTCAATACGGCTAGTGAGATAATCACTGGTTGGCACTTAACCAGCGGCAGTGCTTATGGCTACATCATCCAGGTTAACCTATACCGGATAGATGCGCTACGGTCCCAAGCCGTAGCTTGCCTAGGCCAACGACGACGACGTAAACCAACAATTGGTGACCCCGGAGCTGGATTACCCCTTTTACCCGAACGACTAGGATTAGACTGTAATGTCGTTCGTGCCCATCACCCCCTTCACCCGAACGACTAGGACTAGACTGTAATGTCGTTCGTGCCCATCACCCCCTTCACCCGAACGACTAGGACCAGACTGTAACGTCGTTCGTGCCCACCACCCCCTTCACCCGAGCGACTAGGACCAGACTGTAATGTCGCTCGTGCCCTCTGCCCCTCAGTGCCCTCACCCCTGCCCGTGCGCTCTGTGCCTGCGCTCGTCTCAACCTCCACTCCTTCGTTGGTAACTTGTCGTCTTGCTTGTACGTCAGCAAGCATAGGAGAAGATGCCTGACGACGCTGGTGCCATCTCCCACTTGAGCGTAAAGCTCCCCGTCTTCTGGCCGGGTGATCCATTTATTTGGTTCCACCAAGTGGAATCACAATTCAACTTGGGAAGGATCACCGCTAGCAGGACGAAATACGATCATGTTTTGTCCTCTCTACCAGCGAGCATCATCTCTGAAGTCCGTGACGTCATCGTATCTACTTCCACGAGTGAGGACCCGTACAACGATCTGAAGTCTGCCATCCTGTGCCGCACCACTGTCTCCGAGCGTGAGAAACTACATCAGTTAATCTCAAAAGAAGAACTTGGAGACCGTAAGCCCACTCAAATGCTGAGGGCTATGCAGTGCGCTCTAGGCGAACGCGCACAAACCTTCGATAAGGACATCTTTAGACAGTTGTTCTTGCTGAAACTTCCTCCATCAGCTCAGCGTGTCTTGGCCACTATGGATCCTGCTACTCCAGTTGATAAACTAGCAGAAACTGCCGACAAAGTAGTGGAGATTGACACAGCTCCGGTCAACAACGTGAACACACAATCGGAACTGGAGTTGAAAGTGAAAGAGTTAAGTCAACGACTCAACCACGTTTGTTCTCTGCTACAAAATCAACGGCAAAGAAGCCATTCTCGGTCAAGATTTACGAAGAGGCATCGTTCGAGTTCCGGGAAGATCTGCTTCTACCACTCGAAATTTGGAAAGAAGGCTAGGAAGTGCATCTCCCCTTGCAATTTTTCGTCGGAAAACCCCAGCAGCGAGTCCTAATGGCGTCTAGTACTCGCACTGCCAACCTGTTATTCATAAAGGACAGGAACTCTGGTGTCAATTTCTTGATCGATACCGGAGCGTCAGTCAGTGTATTCCCTCAAAAATCTGGTCATACGCACTCGGAATCTCCGCCTCTATACGCTGCTAACGGTTCACGCATACCCACGTACGGTACTCAGTCGCGTGAACTAAACTTGGGCCTTCACCGATCCTTCAAGTGGATTTTCATCTGTGCTCAAGGGCGGCATCCCATAATCGGCGCTGACTTCCTCCAGCATTTCAAACTCCTGGTGGATCTTGACAAGCGACGCTTATGCGACCAGGCCACACTGCTTTCTGTTCTTGCCAAACAGGTTGCCCTTCCGGACGCCTCGAACTCTGCACTTTCCCTCGTTCCCCCTAATTCCATGTACCAGTGCCTTTTCCAGCGATATCCAGGAATTCTTCAACCTATGCAGATGGGTGATACCATTAAGCACACCATTACCCATCACATCACAACAAAAGGTCCCCCTGTGTTTGCAAAACCCAGACGTCTTGCCCCGGACAAACTGAAAACTGCCAAATCGGAATTCCAGCTTATGATAGATCTTGGGATAATAAGACCTTCCAAAAGCAGTTGGTCCTCTCCCTACACCTGGTCCAGAAGAAGTCAGGAGACTGGAGACCATGTGGGGATTACCGGTTTTTGAATTCGACAACCATCCCGGACCGATATCCGGTACCAAATGTCCAAGACTTTACTTCTCTTCTCCACGGCAAATCTATCTTCAGTAAAATAGATCTCGTTAAGGCTTTCCACCACATTCCCGTAGAGCCTTCGGATATTCCCAAGACTGCAGTTTGTACACCATTTGGGTTATTCGAATTTGTGAAGATGCCGTTCGGGCTACGGAATGCTGCGCAAACCTTTCAGAGGTTTATAGATGAGGTCACCAGAGGCTTAGACTTTGTTTATGCCTACATCGATGATTTGCTTGTGGCCAGCTCAACGGAAGAGGAACATAAGGAACATCTTTCACTCCTCTTTCAACGCTTAGAACAATACGGTGTTACTATTAATGCATCTAAGTGTGTGTTTGCACAGCCAACCTTGGAATTTCTTGGTCACACGATTTCGCAGCACGGAATTACCCCCCTTCAGGACAAGTGTGAAGTGATAAAAAATTACCCTATGCCAAGTAATCAGCGTGAGTTACGTCGGTTTCTAGGTTTGGTAAATTATTACCACAAGTTCATTAAAAACTGTGCTAGTGTTCTTGCTCCTCTACACGCTATGATCACACACAAACGCAAGGTAACGAAATTGGTATGGTGTAGCGATAGTTTACAGGCGTTCGACAATGCCAAAAATGCTATCAATAGTGCATTGTCTCTGTCATTTCCTATCAGTAATGCCCCCCTAACTCTGACGGTCGATGCATCAGATGTTGCGATCGGTGGGGTGTTGGAACAAACCATTAACGGTCAACAAGCACCCATCGCATTTTACTCGAAAAAGCTGCAGCCAGCCCAAACGCGTTATAGTGCTTTCGGACGTGAACTTCTTGCTATTTACTTAAACGTGAAGCATTTTCAACATTTCCTTGAAGGCCGAGAGTTTTGTGTTTTTACCGACCACAAACCTTTGGTCACTGTCTTCAATAAAAACAGCTGTAACCACTCTCCCAGAGTCATCAGGCAACTCGATTATATCTCGCAATTTACCACAGATATCCGCCACATCAAAGGTGTCTTGAACACTCCAGCGGATGCACTTTCAAGAATAGAGATTACTTCTGTTACCCTCAGCTCTACACTGTGGAATGCTATTGCACAGGATCAAGATAAGGATACGGAACTACAAGACCTGCTCAGAGAAGACTCCACTCACTCACTTTCCCTCAAGAAAATGAGTATGCCAGGATTGTCTGTGCCCCTCTATTGCGACGTATCAACAGCTGCTATTCGCCCTTATGTCCCTCCATGTCACAGAAAAGCAGTCTTCACGGATCTTCATAAGCCCTCCCATCCTGGTATCCGTGCTTCGCAACACCTGGTTACCTCTCGCTTTGTTTGGCCCTCGATGCGGAAGGATGTCAAACATTGGACCAAAACGTGCCTTGCCTGCCAGCGTGCCAAAGTCCAAAGGCACACCAGGTCCCCCTTTGACGCATTTCCGCCCCCATCCCAGCGATTTGAGGTAATTCATGTAGACATTGTTGGCCCTCTTCCAGTGATTCAAGGCCAACGTTATCTGCTCACCTGTCTCGACCGCTTTTCCAGATGGCCTGAAGCCATCCCACTTCCTGATATCCAAGCGGACACTGTTGCAAGAGCCTTTCTTCATGGATGGGTATCAAGATTTGGATTGCCGACAAAAGTCATCACTGACCAAGGTCGCCAATTTGAGTCTTCGCTTTGGAAGAAGTTTACCAGCTTGTTGGGTACAGTACATGCGCATACCTGTGCGTATCATCCGCAAGCTAACGGCCTCGTCGAACGCTTCCATCGCCAGCTGAAGTCATCCCTTATGTGTCACGAAGACTCCCATTGGATGGATAAGCTTCCACTCGTGTTGCTTGGTATTCGCTCTGCATTTAAGAGTGATCTGAAGACTACAGCGGCTGAACTAGTCTATGGAACAACACTGCGGCTACCAGGTGGCTACTTCACTGCAGGGGATAAGTCATGTGATCCTACGGAATTCGCTCAAACACTTTCCTCTCACATGCAGTCCCTTCAGCCTGTTCCCCCTCGATTGACTAGCCAACAGAACATCTTTATTTCCCCAGCCCTCCAGTCTTGCACCCACGTTTTCGTTCGTGTACCTGTCCCAAAACGGCCTCTCCAATGTCCATATGACGGACCCTATGAAGTTCTCCGACGTACGCGCAAATCATTCCTCATCCAGCGCGGTTCCAAGGTCGACAAGGTTTCTATCGATCGTCTTAAGCCTGCGTTTTTGGAATCAACCTTAAGTGAGGTACAAGTAGCTACCAAAAAGGTTCAGCGGAAATCTGTGTCGTTCGGAACTCTTTGAACTTCCTCTCTGGTGGGGGAGTGTGTAGTGAATACTCTTATTTTAGTTTCAAGATAAATGTTAATTTTACAGTCTTGAATTTCGGAATAGTTATAAATTCATTTTAAATTAGTTACCCCATTATAATTCAATTGTGAACCACATTAATACTAATTTTATGTATACTATATTATTTTATTGTATGTAAACATAATTAATTATATATCACAATTGTCAGTTAATTATTTATATTCAAATATTTATTTTAATCTAATACCATGTCCATTTTGCAAATAAATAATAGAAAACCAAAGGTTATATTTTCCACATTTGGTACTGTCGCAGTTTCGCCTAACGGACTCAATACGGCTAGTGAGATAATCACTGGTTGGCACTTAACCAGCGGCAGTGCTTATGGCTACATCATCCAGGTTAACCTATACCGGATAGATGCGCTACGGTCCCAAGCCGTAGCTTGCCTAGGCCAACGACGACGACGTAAACCAACACTAGCATTACCTATTTCATTAAAATGCATCCCATCTTTTATAAAAAGGCTAGGATCACTGAATTCTGACCACAGCTTTACGAAGGGTACATTTTCCTCAGCACAAATCTCTTCTAATTTAGTATTAAAAAATATCGTTTTAGACGTAATCCTAAGACCCAAACCGTGCCTAGGGGTAATACCTAGAACTAAAGACCTATCTGACCTCGCCTTTAGGGATCTAATTAACACCCTATATCTCTCCAAAAGGTCAGGCACTCTCGTATCGGGCCTATACGAGTCGTTGCCCCCTACCATCGCCACCAACATCGAGTGACGGGAGGCAATGTCAATCCTATCCACTTCGTCTCTAACTCTGTCAACCCTGGCCCTGGGAGACAGACCCTCCTCCTCTTGGTTGGATGCCGTTCAACGAACTCTATGTCCATATGGCGCTCTAACGAGTCCCCAATTAAAAGAGTTTCCCCCCTTATTCACGTCCCTTTCCAAATGTGGGAAAGGGTTCGAAACCTCGATAGGGGGGGATTCCTATCACCTAACGTACGCGGCCTAGCCCCACCCTTAACTTCTCTAAATCTCTCCCCATCTACTAATCTCGGACCAACCTTAACCCCTTCCTCAACTCTATCCAACATTCCCGATAAGCTACCTAAACTAGAAACTAGGTTATGCACCTCACCCTTCAAATTACTAACATCTTCAACGTTAGTATTGGTTCGGCTTTCGTCAACCGTAGCCCTACCCATGCCCTCATCAAGCGTTGCAAGTCTTTCCGTTACCTCACGTACAGTGCGTTTTATGGCAACTATTTCCTCTCTTAACTCGCAAAAGAAACAAACTGATCTCTCGGTAATCGCCATAGGGCCGCCGTTATAATCTTTAAAATCCGAATACCACTGGTTTACCCCACACCTAACACACGACGCTTTCTGCGACGGCATCGCGCAAGTCAAATTAATTTATATACGTCACAAGTATAAGTTAAATTAAGCCGGCACGCTATGAAAACTTCTGAATCGCTAAAAACCACTAATATTCAATTACTTAACTATAACAATGTGAATATAAACGCAAGTATATACAATTCAAAACTTTCCAAAAGTAAAGTTATTAGCAATATGCAAAAGTAGAAGCAATATCAGAGAGCTCAGGAAATGTCTGGCTGATGAATGATCAACAGAGTCTCCAAACGAATGATCAACAGAGTGTGTTCATTGATTGGGTATAGTTTAAGGTAGTAAAATTAAGGCTTTATGGTTCGGAACCCACATAAAATTGTAGGTCCTCTCCGCCACCACGGAGGACATGCACAATACACAATTACGAACACAGTTAAATAGACCAGCCATGAGTGGATCCTAGGGTCTTTGTTGGTCTGAAACATTATAACATTATATATGTCCCGTAGCAGTAAACTCTACGGTCCAAACGAGTTCGTCTTTGACGAATTACGTTCTAATGTTAAGACCGTTCTAATGTTGGAACCGTTCTAATGTTGGAACCGTTCTAATGTTAAGAACGTTGTAATGTTGGAACCGTTCTAATGTTGGAACCGTTGTAATGTTGAAACCCAAAATTCCTTAGACCTGACATCACAGAGTGTGTAATCTTTCATACGCGGAGTAACCCCTTGTAATCCGGAGTAACCCCTTCGTATTCCCAAGTACTCTCAAATTATCCTCCCTACAATCTCAAAACTAAATCATTAAATGCGATACGTATATGAAAACATGTTTATCGCATGAATTCTCCGTCAGCATCACGCCACAAGGCGAGCGTCCGTAAACACTTCATTTTCATTCCTTTGATTAGTTAAGTTTTACTAAAATTCCTTTGCCATGCCCATAGTTAAAGTATAATTGTGTCAACCTATATACCGCCCCTCCCGAAACCCCGTAAAAGAGTGGCACTCACTCCGCCTTGGCCCCGCCTACCCGAGGCTATAAAAACCCTGAGAGAGTCAAGAGCGGCGCTCTCTTGCCCGTGGCTCTTGGCCTCGTCCCTGCCCCTCCGTACTGTCCCTGTGGTTACACCCTTTGTGATAGTTTTGTGAAGTGACACGCCTTTACCTTATAAATATTACTTTTGCTGTGGTCTGTAAAAAATTAAGGAATTAAACAGAATTTACTTGTACTCGTAAACGTATTAATGAAATAATAAAAGGTCGAGTGAAAGTGGTTGTTTCCATTCACCGTGAAATTTACTTGATGCACTTGATCGCAAATTATACACCTCACTTCGAGAAGGGGTTAGTCAAGGTTATTCGATGGTGATCTTCCTAAACGACGTAGCTAACCGAGATGAGAGTGATAAATAAGAATTTACAATTATTGTGGAGAGTAGTGTAAGCTCAGGAACGTTTGACGTTTCAAACGTATTAGAAATTAGAATCCTCCCAGCTAAAAGAAATGGTCGAAAGCCCTACGGATACAATTCCGTCTACCAAACGAGGGGACCATGTCACCGGATTCAGGCCATTGTCAATTTATACATTCGTGCGGAGAGTCCGCACGACATATATATATATATACATATATATACATATACTGCATATATATATATATACAGTGTATGTATATATATTTTTTTTTAATTGAGGTTGTTTAACCTCCTTCGCAACATCTAAGGTCATATGACGGAGGGGACCTACAGCTTTACGTGGGATCCGAACCACGGGTCGCTACATAATCTGGACGCGGAGGACCGTCTCCCATCCAACTACTTCCCAGACCCAATGTCGCTTAACTTTGCTGATCTCCGGGAACCGGTGTTACAACATTGGCCACGACGTAGCCTATATATATATATATATATATATATATATATATATATATACATATACATATTTTTTTCAGGACAATTTAGAATATATATATATATATATATATATATATATATATATATATATATATATATATATATTCTAAATTGTCCTGAAAATTATGTCTTTTGGTTGTATGTGAGCTCTGGTCAGCGTGTTTTGAAAATTTTTTTCTTCATTTTTGCTCTGATAGTAACCATATATTTTCGAAAGAAAAGCAGTTCTTGATGAGAAATCGCTGGAATAAAATGTGAAATCGTCAAACTTATTTTAATGACATTAAATGAAAATTTATTCCCAATTTATTGGGACAGTTTTTCAACAGAAATTTTGCTTTAGTAATTTAGAATGGTGTTTGATACAGATATTTGCAGAGACTGAACTAAAAATAATAGTAATAACATTTGTTATACAATAGTATAAAATGTCATGTATGGAGTTTGCTAAAATGTTCACTTTTTCACGGCTGTGTTTCTTTTATGACTTATTGTTGATATGGAAGGGTAATCTTATTTTATGTCAAAATAATACGTTTTATGATTGTAAACTTATTTTAATAATAGTGGGTAGCAAGTGTCGTATACGGAATTTAATATGATTATTTTTAATAAGATTTGTTAATTAATTTGATTGTTGATTAAACGGTCAAAAAGTTGATCATTTTGGATAATGATTATTTATTTAAAAACAAAGAAGAGAAAGAGACTTTTGGGCAACTCCCGATGTTGTAATAACACTGTTATGCCAAAGATAGAGTTGAATGGTGACCACCTTGGGATAGCATGAAAAGATGATGGTTGCGATTTAGGTTAGTTTATAGGCTATATTCAAGGTTAGGTTAGGTTTGGTTACGCACTTCCTGCTTTTTAGGGAGGACTGGCACCCCCACCCTCCACTCCCTCTTTTTTATTTTTTGTGTGGGTGGGTCAAGCAACAGTATTCATTCCATTGGAAATCAAAGAATTACTCCCTAAGGGCTACCAATCGGCGGCGCCGAAATGTCAGAGGACCTCCATCTTGGGAGGATTCAAAGGCCTAACTGGAGCGATAGGATAGGAAACAGATCGAGGATGTGGTCAGAGGAGCCCAACGGAGAAAAAAGATGGACAGAGTAAGAATTGATGAATTGTTTGAAATAAGTCCAGAATGTTGAGGCTATCTCCAAGGCGATCGGGGACACGAGTAGGGTGCTGTACAATCTGCTCTAGGTCGTTCAGGATAGAGAAGTTGTAGTTGACCAGGGATATCAGTGAAATGGGAGGAAAGCGAAAGGTGGTGGTGAACACTGAAATCCCCTGAGATGGAGATTTCAGTCGAAGGAGAAAGGGATAGAATATATTCTTTGTTAAATTTGAAAATAGTCCGTATTAAAACAGTTAAAAATACTGGACAAAGTGTAAAATGCTGACATTATAGAAACTTCACAAACAAAACCACCGAAAAGTCTTGCAATATCATTAAAGGAAACTTACGTTAAAAACTTACTATGTTTTATCACTAAATGTATACAAATTTTTATGGGAGTTTTAATGTCGAACATTTTCGTGAAGTTAATATTTGGAGTACTTACTTTCAACTCTTCTTCGCTTTCTTTTAACTTCTTCATGAAAATGTTTCGATCACTTTCAGCTTTCTTAATTTGGTCGTGAAGATCCGAAACGTCTGAATCAGAGTCGTTACGTTTCGGTGGCTTCAGAGTAGGTCTTATCATTCGCTTGTCGATATTCCCTTGGGGGTTACGACGCAGCTCGATGATCTGGTTTGAATAAATGATAGTTCATCATTCTAAGTATTTTCTATTTATACTTATATTGTGGCATACACGGTATATAATATTAAATATTGTTGTGATTAAGGCGCATTTTATGTTATCGACGTTTCATTTGTTTAATATAATGCTTCATATTTAAACAATAATAGGATATAACATTTAAAATAGGCTTTTAATATGACAACAATAAAAAAAATAAAACTCTCTAAATGCAGACACGTATAATAATTGTACTGTATATACAGAGTGAAATATATCTTACCTTAGGTACGAATACTAAACAAAGCGTTCCAGTAGTACAAAACAGTATGAACACAGATATGATAAGGTACATTGAGTCTTGCTCATCACTTAAAATATAAGAAATAGGTACACCGATAACGCACATGATTACAACGTTATAAACACTCATTCCAATGTATTTCGAGTCATTTAGGGCTGGAATGCTGACATATCTCGTTTCCCAGGCGAGAAAGCATCCAAATATCTGTAAAAATAAAATTACTAATTACCAGAGATACCCTGAATAAATTGAAGGTAGGAACAGATCATTCTTATATGTGCGTCTGTTTAATTAGTGGAAACGAAATCATTATTTTGACGTTTTGGGCTTGATAAATTGATTTGGAACACGAAAAATATGTATTTAGCAAATTCATTTTGGAATTGACAGAGTTAATCCACACACATCTACATTGAAGCTCCTGTCCCAAGATATTACGTAGCTGAAATCCATACAGCAATATCAATTATTTTATGAAATAAATTATAAGTAAACTATAAATGAATTATAAGTAAACTATAAATAAACTATAAATAAAACACTTAATATAAAATTTAACCAGACAGTATATTTTCAGAGGATCTAAACAAGACCTTATAATCTGACTGATATTTGTAGAGGGATGCTTAAAATTATTTTTTTTAAGTCTTCAATATGCACATACCATGAGAAGGCCTTTGTAAGCGTAAATACACCCAACAAATATGGATATGTGATCACTCATGCAGTATTCATTCTTCGGGATCACTTGTATGTCTCCTCGCATCTGAAAACAATGATGATTATAAACAAGCTCTAAAGAAAGCCTTTGCAAAGCCCTTACGAAAACGAAAACATAGCAATCACAGGAGAGCAAGAAGGACTATAAGTAAGAAGGGCTTGAATAGGTGCCTATGAAAGTGTGCTAGTTGAAGTTGAAGCGTTTTCCTCCATGCAGCTCTTTTCATGCTACCGATAATCCGTTTGTTTCATAATATATATATATATATATATATATATATATATATATATATATATATATTGTCAGTCTATTGTCTTCATTTATTAGCAAATTATGTAAATTTTAACGTTTACGAACAAGAAGCTAAACTGCAATTAATGATATGTGATTATAAATAATGAGTTTGAGTAGGAAAGTAATGTAAGTATTAATTTCGTAATGTTCATAGAAACTGGTAATGGTTTATCCTCTTTCTTTTACAAGAAACAGGTTTTAAAAATCCAGACTGGAGGATGGCACAGTGCATATCACCTTTAAGAGCAACTATAGTACAGATTCCTGTGGATTATGGGTCTCGTTTACGGAAATCATCTCTCTCAAAGAAGGCATGAAATGCACCCGTGTGAAAACTTTTGTTAGCTCAGACGTGAGAAAATGCACAGTATTGGTTTTTTTTTTAATCGTTAAATAAAATCATGAGCACCTAAAAAGTTCATTTAAAACAACCACAAGCACTTCTTGAAATTAAGGCCCAAACACGTGATCTACAAGATAAAAATACAGAATCTACTCATATATACGGTAAATATAGATCCTATATGTTATTACAGAATTTGAGGAGGAATTTTAGCCGCAGTTAGAAATTTGGTTTCATTAGATATAATTTTATCCAAGGATTTGTTCATCTATTTATTTAGTAACATAAGAAAGAAATTTTTATTTAAATAAAATATATGATCCACATCCTTTTTGGAAGTTTTCGGAAAGAAAATCCTATTTCACACTTCATGCTTCTAACATTAAAAATATTAAACTCTAAATTATTATTTTATAAGTCTGTTATGCCGTCTGTCTGTCTGTCTGTCTCTCTGTTTCTCTGTCTCTGTCTCTGTCTCTCTCGCTATATATATATATATATATATATATATATATATATATATATATATATATATATATATATATATACAGAGTGTTCCATATGTTCGACCTCATAGGATTTTTTTAAATTAAATTAACAAAAGTAATACATTGGAACGAAAATAAATGTTCAAACTGATGTCCTTCTTCTTGTTCGCACATGTTGATACAATGGTCAAAATTTAAACGCAGACTTGCCAAAGTCTCTGGTGTGATTTGTGCACAAACGGCAGAGATATTTTCTTGAAGGTCTTCAATGGTACGTGGACGGTCAATGAACACAACAGACTTAACGTGACCCCAGAGAAAAAAAATCTAGTGGTGTGAGGTCCGGGGATCTTAGTGGCCACTCGATTGGTCCCCTGAGCCAGGCCATCGGACAGGGAAAACTTCATCCAACCACCTCACGGCCAAATTGAGGTGGTGCTCCATCCTGCTGAAAGTAAAACCAATGTCGTACTGCGAGTGGCATTTCGTTCAAATACGGTTCCAACACATCATGCAACAACTGGAGATATCGTTCGGCATTAAGTCCTCCTTCCAGAAATACTGGTCCCAAAACAAGCTTTCCATGAATGCCACACCACACCATTACTTTTGAGTTAGTTTGGTGATGAGCATCAACCGAGACATGAGGATTATCTTGCACCCAGTACACGGTGTTGTGTCGGTTTACGTATCTGTTCAGGTGGAAACACGTCTCATTGCTAAACATGATATCGTCCGCTCGGTTTTTTTTATACTTAAACCATTCACAAAATTGAAGGCGTCGATCTGTATCATCCCCATGTAATTCTTGTACAAAATGTATCTTGTACGGATGAAATTTGTGACGTTGCAATATTCGGTGTAAAGATGTCTTTGAATGTCCACTTTCATATGCAATCTTTCTCACCGATCGTTGTGGACTTACTGCAATCCTGGAAAGTACATCAATACTGCTTTCAGCACCACTTGAAGTTCTCAGGCGACCTGCTCTTGGTTTGGCCCGAACATTCCTGGTGTTGCATTCGAGCAACAGAACGCTGCCCAGGTCATGGTTTATTGGGGTGACGACGGTGAAATTCTTCAGCTGGTTGTTTGGCTAAGGCCAGAAGCATACAAAAGAACAATTTCCGTCTTCTCCTGAGGAATGTAACTCACTTCCATTTTATCCACTGCGTATGATTCTACGTGCAACAAAAAAAAGGGTTCACAAAACAAGACATCAATTTGAACAGTTGTTTTAGTTTTAATGTATTACTTTTGTAAATTTAATTTAAAATAAATGTTCCCATGAAGCCGAAATTAAGGGACACCTTGTATTTATATATACAGGGTGTTTCATAACATGTGGGACGCACTTTCAGGATGCATTCAGGACCTGAAAACAATGAAAAGTCTATATAAACATATGCCCGAAATCGTTTTGTTTCCGAGTTACAGCCCGTTTTCTGTTCCAGCAATTCTTTCCGCAAACTGTTTACAAACACTGCTTGATGACAATGTTTGTAAGTGTGTACGAGACTTATTTCATGTATGGCCTTGCCAATTGTAATGTTTTGTACACTCTATGACATGTTTCAATATCGTTGAGTGTAGAGCCATCAGTCAGTCAGAGGTGCATCGCGGTGTTTCACTATTCGTATTTGTAACTTCTTACCGTGAATAAGTGCAGTCCAGTGAAAAAAAACCCTTAAAAGTCTTTGTGCTATTCAGTGATAGTGTGCAGTGAAGTGAGAATGGAGGCTTATTCAAACAGAGAAATGACAGACATGCATCTCATGTATGGACTTGCCGAGTGTAATGCGACCGCAGCAAGACGTCTGTATACGGAAAGTTTCCGAATCGCAGTCTGCCAGATAAGAAGACCTTTCAGAGAATAGACGAGCGTCTTGGTGATACAGGATCATTCAACAAGCGACTTTTAAATGGTGGTAGACCAATCAGCGCCAGAACTGTTGAGTTGGAGGAGCGGGTCCTGAATCGCGTGGAGGAACATCCTGGTGTCAGCACCCGAAGGATAGCAGCAGCAGAGGGTGTAAGATACACAACTGTGTGGAGAATTTTACGGGAACAACAGCTTTACCCATACTACATTCAGAGAGTACAAGGCCTTACTGAAGCTGATTTCCCACCACGAGAGGCTTTTTGTACTTGGTCCCTTCAACAGTGTGCTCGCGATCCTCTTTTTCTATCTTCCGTGTTGTTTTCTGATGAGGCTGCCTTCACAAGAAATGGCGTGATCAATTTTCACAACACTCATCACTGGGCCGAAGAGAATCCGCATGCCATCATCCAGTCAAGTCACTAACAACAATTTAGTATCAATGTATGGGCAGGACTTATTGCCAACAACTTAATCGGTCCTTTTGTTTTGCCTGAAAGATTAACAGGAGAATCCTATTCCAATTTTTTAAGGAATGATTTAAGCGATTTACTGAATGAAGTTCCTCTTGGTGTCGGACGTCGTATGTGGTTTATGCATGACGGCGCTCCGCCTCATTTAGTCGTGTAGCCAGAGACTATTTGGATGACCATTTCCATGATAAATGGATAGGCCGTGGAGGACCCATTGCGTGGCCTGCTCGCTCCCGGGACCTGAATCCACTCGATTTTTACCTGTGGGGTCATCTGAAATCCATCGTTTACGTGACACCCATTGACAACGTTGAAATGCTTCGCCAACGTGTAGAACAACGATGCCAGAAAATCCGAGCAATACCTGGAATGTTTGAACGCGTCAGGAAGTCTATGACGAGGCGTCTTCAGGCAGTGTATTCAAGCGCAAGGCGGTCATTTTGAGCACTTCCTTTAAAGGTAAGGCGGATACTTGCTGGAACACATAACGGGTTGTAACTCGGAAACAAAGCGATTTCGGGTATATTTATATAAACGTTTTTCATTGTTTTCAGGTCCTGAATCCATCCTGAAAATGCGTCCCACATGTTATGAAACACCCTGTATAATATAAAGTCCACCTAGGAAAATAATTTTATAAAACAAATCAATTAACTTCGATTCCGAGTGGAGATTCTGATCAGAATAAAAAACAAAAAAATAAAGGAAAAATAAAGATAAGATTCAGAGAGCTTTTTAAAGTACCGAACAAGCCACCAAAAACATACCTGAAACTTGAAAGACCGATTAATACAGCTGTATCGCTCTAAGTCAAATGGAAAGCATCATACCTCTGGCAATTCATTTCATTTTACATTTTCTGTATTTCATTATTATTTTACATTATAATCGAATTTATCCGCCTAGAACACAGTTTTATTTGAATTAAAGTTGTCCAAGAAATAAGTGTAAAATGACCCATAAATTTTCCTTTCTTCAAAAATTGGGATTTTTTGCAAGAATTTCGACTCCATTACTCGACAGCTATTGTTCTTTCCAGTTGTGAAACCGTATTAATGTTGATAGAGGCTTCTTTTTATGTGTATAGTTTCACCAAAATATTTTTTCGGGCAATTATAGAACGGAATATCATAAATACACACTTCATACGTAAAATGAATTATTTACTGAATGTCGTAGAAGTATGCAAAAACTTAGGAAAAAAAACGATAAAAACATTTCAGCATGGTTTTAACAAAACTAAAAATGATTTTAAAGAACTTTCCTAAATTTATAAAATCTGTACTTAATATATTTTTTATTTTTTTATGCAGGAAGGAAGGGCCAAGGGAGAATGCCTGCAAAAGCGGACCCCCCCATAAAAGAAGAAGAGAGCCAAAATCAAGGTTCGGGGTTATCGAGATGCCAAGACACACTGCGTTTGAAAGACTGGAGGTAATAGACAGGGGGAAAGATGGACTGAGGAAGATTTTTTCCAGAGTTCACCGGTTGAGTAGATGAAAGGTTGGAAATACAGATTAACCCTTACGTTAGAGTTAAACAGAAAAGGAATGAGAATGTGCAGAAAGTTTGGTGCTGCGTGCTCTCCTTAAAGGAGGAGACATGCAGTTAGAGAGTTCAGAAGAGCAATGTCCGTTTTAATAGCAAGAGTAAAGCGAGAGTGCGGCAACATTACGGCGAAGAGAGAAAGACTGAGGGCAGTGAGTAAGAGGCGGGAAATTGATGAGACGAAAAGCCTTTGATTCCATACGGAGAGTATATGTAATCTTTACAGGAAAGATCACGAGAAAAGGAAACGCCAAGAATGTTAAGAGAAAAGGAAGGACTTACGTGCGTATTGCTGAATGTAAGGGGATAGTTGTGTGGAAGATTGTGACAAGTAGACAGATGGAAGAACCGAGTTTTTGAGGCATTCAAAAGCCAGAAGGTTTCCTCTACCCCAGTCAGAGATGGCAGAAAAATCAGAGGTCAGGTGCTCCATAGCCATCCTACGCGAATCATGGAGTAACTGTTCAGAGGGACGCTTTGGGAAGCGGCTGGAGAAGTGAAGAGTGGAATCATCGGCATAGGAGTGAATAGGACAGGAAGTACGAATTAGAAGATCATTAAGATATTGATAGCTTTAGAAGAACAGTGGCCATCAACAACCGCAGCTGTAGATCGGCCGGAAAGGAAATTAGAGATGAAGGCACAGATCGAAGGATAGAAACCGAAGGAGGACAGTTTCGAAGTTAAAGATTTGTGCCAGGCTCTATCAGAAGGTTTCGATATGTCTAGCACAAGAGCAAAAGTTTCACCGAAATCCCGAAAGGATGACAGAGAGATATGCAAGAAGATCGTCAGTCAAGCGTCGTGACCGAACAGCTCATACCAGGACAACACATACCCGGACAACTTATACCGGAAAACTCAGACCCGGGTAACTCATACCTAGGACAACTCATACCTAGGACAACTCATACTCTCTTCAACAATTACCACCCCAATGTTGATCTTTTCATCTATATCCACCCCGAAAGTTTAAACTCTGCAAATTAACCAAAATAAGATAAGAAAACAATAACAACAAATTTATTATTTATTGCAAACGGTAATTATGTATTTTATCCCACTCAGTCATTTTACACACCAAAATACATTTTTCTAGTAGTATTTGATGTGATTTGCTCAAATATGACCTCCATTTCCGTCGGAAATGAGATCCAACAAAGTTATAGTACTTTGAAATTTGGCTCATTTTCAAGGGAAATGGAAGTCAAAATCTAAGCAAAACACATCAAATATTACTAGAAAAATGTATTTTGGTATTAATTAACCTAACCTTACCTAACCTAACCTAACCGTGGCTAAACGAGCCTAACCCTGGCTAAACGAGCCTAACCCTGGCTAAACGATCCTAACCCTGGTTAAACGAGCTCTCGTCTGTATCCACCACCTAATCCATAATAAGGTAAATACTCTAGGCTCGTTTAGCCAGGGTTAGGCTCGTTTAGCCAGGGTCAGGATCGTTTAGCCAGGGTTAGGCTCGTTTAGCCAGGGTTAGACTCGTTTAGCCACGGTTAGGTTAGGTTAGGTAAGGTTAGGTTAGGTAAGGTTAGGTTAGGTTAATTAATACCAAAATACATTTTTCTAGTAATATTTGATGTGTTTTGCTTAGATTTTGACTTCCATTTCCCTTGAAAATGAGCCAAACTTCAAAGTACTATAACTTTGTTGGATCTCATTTCCGACGGAAATGGAGGTCATATTTGAACAAATCACATCAAATACTACTAGAAAAATGTATTTTGGTGTGTAAAATGACTGAGTGGGATAAAATACATAATAACCATTGCAAACATATAATAAATAGAGAACCATTATTTACATAGGATAAAATTTGAATGCCCCGTTAGGTCAAATGTACGCCCTTGACGATTGGTTAGGTTTAGTCGTGATATTTTCGTTAAAACTAACGAAAATATCACGACTAAACCTAACCAATCGTCAAGGGCGTACAGTTGACCTAACTGGGCATTCAATGAACCCAACCGGGTATTCAGTTGACCTAACCGGGCATTCAATGAACCTAACTGGGCATATATATATATATTATAATATATATATATATATATAACTTGCATGAATTTTAAATGTTTAAATGTAATTTTTAATTTTACAAAATAAATGTTTTCATTAATTTTAAAAATAAATGTTTTCATTTCAAAATGTTTTCATTAATAACTTGCATGAACTCTAAATGTTTAAATTTAATTTTTAATTTTACAAAATAAATGTTTTCATTAATTTTTCATTTTTTTTTCTGGTCCTATGTATGAGTTGTCCTAGGTATGAGTTGTCCTAGGTATGAGTTGTCCTAGGTATGAGTTGTCCGGGTATGAGTTGTCTGGGTATAAGTTGTCCTGGTATGAGCTGTCCTGGTATGAACTGTCCTAGAACCATAATAAAGCCAGATGGGGTAGGAGATGGAGGAACAGCAACGGAATCATCCATAGTTGACTTGGAAGCGAAAGTTTGAGCAAGGAGTTCAGCTTTGTTGAAGAGGCTCTTAGCTAGATGCCAGAAAGAGCGGAAACAATTAGAATTGGATAGATTTTCACACTTTTGTCGGGTGAAGGAATTTTTGCCGAGTCGAAGAACAGATTTTGCACGATTACGGGCAGATATATAAGCTGAGTGATAGTCAGGAGTTGAATGGCGACGATACCTTCTGAAAGACTCCTCTCTGTTGCGGATAGCATTAGAACAAGTAAAGTTAAATCAAGGTTTTTTGCATTAGTAGTAGGAATAGAATATGGAATATACGCCTCCATGCCGCAGAGAATCACCTCCGTGATGCGCTCAGCACACTCGGAAGGGCCAGGGCCATGGAAACAGTAATCATTCCACGGGAAATCACAGAAGTACTGCCTAACGTCCTGCCAATCAGCGGCACCAAAGTCCTCCTGGAAGGATCCAAAGGCCGGAGTAGAGCGACAGGAGAGGAAACAGATGTAAGATAGTGGTAGAAGGAGCCCAACGGAGAAAAAGTTTCACAGTGCAAGAAGGAAGGATGAGAGGTAAGAAATAAATGCAGAATGTTGGGTCTATCTCCAAGGTGATGGGGGATACGAATAAGGTGCTGCACAGTCTGCTCCAGGTCATTCATGATAGAAAAGTTGTAAGCTAGTTCACCAGGGATGTTCGTGGAATGGGAGGAAAGCCATAGGTGGTGGTGAACATTGAAATCTCCTAAAATGGAGATTTCAGCAAAGGGAAAGCGGGATAAAATGTATTCCACTTTGGAAGTGAGGTAGTGAAAGAATTTTGGATAGTCAGTAGAATTATGCCTAACGTATCTTGTATTTATGGACAGCCTAAAATTCATAACGAGGGTGTCCCTTTACATCCAACAATCTCTATTGTTGGCTGTGTTACAAAGTAATTGCGCGGCTCGATTTTTAGTCATCAAACAAAATTTCTGCAGGCCATGTAAAAAAATTGCCCGATCTACATAAAAAACAAAAAGAAATGTGAATTTACGAGGTAAAAAAATAAGTAAATTTCGATGTTGTTCACGAAAGTACCAGTTAAGGAAACTTTAAATAATGTGGATCAATTTTTGTCATTTTCATAATCATTTTTACGTACAAAGAGTCTTCCCACGTGAGTCTCTCTCTCTCTCTCTCTCTCTCTCTCTCTCTCTCTCTCTCTCTCTCTCTCTCTCTCTCTTTTGGCAAACATTTTTATGGAGGTTTAGTGCTGTCATTTACCTTAATTCCTTATACCAGGACAAAACTGATCCCAATACATTAACGATAAGTTTGTTATTTTAGACGAAAATGAAAATATGGAAAGACTGCAGGGTCAGTTCAGAACTATTTAACTATAATTTAATTTTATTTACGAAACTGAATCCAATTGATATCTGCATTTTCTTGATGTGTTGGTTTGCAGAAATAGCAGGCAAAAACCCAACTTCAAAATTTATCGAAAATCTACTGATGTGAACGCGCTACACATTCATGCATTTTCAAACAATACTAAGAATATGAAAATAGTTGTCTTAACTGGTTTGTTTCTGATCATTTTCAGGATTTGTGACCGTAAATTGTTAACAAAAAAATTTATTATTTAAAAAACAGTTTCAGAGAATTAGGCTATTCCCAATAGTTTATTGATAGAGCGTTGTTGTTGTTGTTTCTTACAAGAAATTCTAAATATGTAATACCTATGTGTGGGTGTGTGTGTGTGCACTATATATATATATATATATATATATATATATTATATATATATATATATATATATATATATATATATATACACCAGGGCCACTCAATATATTTTGCCCCACCTTTTTTTTTCTTTCCAAGTTTCCTTGTAAGTTCCAGAAATTTTGTACAAAAGTAGTTACATACCTTTTTTACAAATTTTTATTTTTCCACATAGTCTCCATCCTTTTCTACGGCTTTCCTCCACCTCGAAACAAGGGACTTTATTCCTTGCTGGTAAAAGCCCGATGGGTTCCGCTCGAGCCACCTCTTAACCTCCTCAACAACCTCATCGTCACTGAAACTTTCTTCCACGAATAGCATCCTTCATTGGCCCAAACAAATGGAAGTCTGAAGGTGCCAGATCCGGGCTGTACGGAGGGTGGAGTAACACAGTCAAGCGCATTTTTGTGATGGCCTCTCTTGTTTGCAAACTGTTGTGTGGTGTTGCGTTATCGTGCAAAAGAAGGACGTCTTCCAGTTTTCCCTCCAGTCGAACTCGTTTTATACGTCTCTGGGAGTCTCTGAAGGGTAGCAATATATGAGTTGATTGTTTGTCCTTTCTTCATAATGTCCACCAGAATCACCCCTTTCATGTCCCAGAAGATGGTGGCCAGCCATAACCTTTCCTGCAGAGGGAGTCATTTTGAACTTTTTCTTGTGTGGGGAGTCTGCTTGATGTCACTCCATGGATTGGTGTTTTGTTTCAGGTTCAAAGTGGCGTACCCAAGTCTCATCCCCAGTCAGAATTCGTGAAAGGAAGTCATCCCCTTCTGTCTCGTATCGAACCAACGATTCAGAAGCAATTTCTTTTCTTTGGGCTTTGTGATCTTCAGTCAGTTCGCGAGGAACAAACTGTGAACACACTTTTGAGTATCTCAGTTGCTGAATTATCGTATTCACACTTCCTTCACTAATTCCTAGCTCTAGTGATAGCTCCTTGTATGTGACGCGCCGATTTGATCGAATGATGCTGTTAGCACGTTGCACAGTGTGAGATGTCACAGGCGATGCCGGGCGACCGCTGCGTGGCTCGTGATCGAGGCTGGCTCTCCCTCTCTCCAATAATCTCACACGTCTAGACCAGCGTCCAACTGTGCTTCAATCAACAACAGCATCTCCGTAAACGTTTTGTGGACGTTTGTGAATATTTTCAACTGTTTCCTTCTCTGCGGTTAAGAACTCGATAACAGCTCTCTGTTTACGAGGCACATCTCTGTCAGACGCCATTTTCGAAACTGCGTTAACCATTGGTTATACACAAGGGCGTTTAAAAGCGGTTTTATACAAGGAGGGGAGGTTCAAACTGGAAAAAACCGGTTATGTGAAGCGCAGAAAGTTCAACCTTACGGCCCAAAAGACATTTCAGCTCCATGGCCTATTATTTAGCTAAGAAAAAAGGTGGGGCTAAATATATTGAGTGCCCCTAGTATATATATATATATATATATATATATATATATATATATATAATATATGATACACACACAGACCGTGCATGGAACAAGGAACTCTTCTAGGATAATTAAATCCACTGTAGACCGAATAAGTAATGGTAAAGGAACTCTTCTAGGATAATTAAATCCACTGTAGACCGAATAAGTAATGGTAAATGACAAATACCATAGTTTTTCTTTTTCATGATGCTAGCCCGACGCGGGCAACGGGTCACTCGCAAAGAGGTCCCAGAAATATAGCTTCCCTCACCAGCTATCTGCAAAGCAGATGGGATCCAGCTTTGGGACAGGATCTAGGGTTTAAAGCAGCCTAGCCCAGCTACATTTAGAACCTCAATATAAGCAAAAGACTCGCTGCCTTCACGTCTGCTTTGCAGATAGCTGGTGAGGGAAGCTATATTTTTGGGACCTCTTTGCGAGTGACCCGTTGCCCGCGTCGGGCTACCATCATGAAAAAGAAAAACTATGATATTTGTCATTTACCATTACTTATTCGGACTATAGTGGATTTAATTATCCTAGAAGAGTTCCTTGTTCCATGCACGATCTGTGTGTATCATATAAAACCTCAGGGAACCATTCTGAGTTCATTCCCATATATATATATATGTAAGTATGTATGTATGTATGTATGTATGTATGGAAGGAGATTGTAGATCCCAATCGACCATGGAAGTACTCCGGGGAGGACGTTAAGCAGAAAACAGGGAATGCTGGAACTCCCATTTCTTATGTCACTGTCCTCTAACTGATCTTTTATCGTGTCTCATCTACCCTGTGAGCCGTCCAGCATGCTCTCAAACACACACTTCTCCCTCTATTCTTCACTATACTGTACATACATGCATTTTACACACTATATTGTGTGCCTGATCGCTTCTCCGCAGTGTATTGTGGAAAACGCCGTGTTGAGGGGTCATTTTTTGCTCAACACCAAACAAAGAAAGATATCTTTCAGTTCACTCTTTAAAATTTTAACTCTCAAAATTATTTACTGGTTGTTAATAACTGAACTACTATTTCCCGAGTTTTGGTGGTACAGTATTTCACAGTACAGTAAACAGCGTAACTTTGAAAGGAGCTTTCAGAGTTACTTGAAAAATAGTCTCATAGCCATCCCTCGAGATAAGATTGCCTCATATCTCTAGCAAAGCTGATAACACCGCTTTCAATTTAGCGTGCAATCATTATTCATTATATCCAGATACAATTCCATCGTATGGAATAAATTAACAGTGAAATATTCTAATTCTAATATCCTTGTTTAACGAACTAATGAGTAGGAACATATTTAATATTCATGATTAATTTCCCCAATTACTTTATCATTCGTGTCATATCTACATCGAAGACACTTAATATAGCTGGTGAATTAACTCGTGAATTATTAGGTGCATTAGTTAGCATCGGGTATCTACTATTCATTCAAGAATCTTAATATAACTTGTCTCATTTAACCTCGCCCAATTTGTCATTTTAGTAGGCTAACGCGATCTAACCAGGCGTTACTTGGCCTAGAGGGAGAGAGAAATATTATTAGATGGTCCTTGGAAATTAAAAAATACAAATTAATTAAATAATAAACCAATAAAATCCGAAAGTCATATCACAGAGAAATCTTGGCAGGAGAACAAGTGAACAAGATGAGGTGTATTTAAGGGTACCTTGTAATATATGATAAATTATAATGAAACTTATTTTGGAAGGGATCACACTTGCAACCTCGTTTTTTAATAATTTCAGAGAAGTCATCGAACTTTATACTAAAGGACAAAGATAGCTAAAGGTGTATTTATGCTATTCCTTACCCTAATCTCTCTAATATATCTATATATATATATATATATATATATATATATATATATATATATATATATATATATATATAGTCAATTTCTAAAATCCGGCAAATTGTAAATTGACTGAAATTTTAGGTAATGTGTTAAATTGTGATACGCACAAAACCTAACCTAACCTAACCTTTCTGATAATGCTGCATATGCATGCCCACTGGTATTTTCCAATATGATGCCTAAAAATTCTTTAAGTTAGGTTTTGTGTGTATCACAATTTGACACATTGCCTAAAATTTCAGTCAATTTACAAATTGCCTGATTTTAGAAATTGACTGTAACATATACAATAATAATAATAATAATAATAATAATAATAATGAAGGCTCTATCAACATCGACATAGTCTGACAAGTGGAAATAGCAATAGTTGTCTAATTGAAATGAAAGCAAATTCAAATCAGTCGACACATTCTAGCAAAAATTTATGATTTGGAAGAAGGGAAAATTTAAGCCATTTTGCATTTACTTTTTGAACAACTTTAATTGAGACAAAATTGCGTTGTTCGAGACGAATAAATTTGTTTAGAATAAAATGAAACACAAAATGTAAAATAAAATGAATTGCCTCAGGGATGAAGATTTCCATTTTATTTAGAGGAATAAAGTTCGTTTATTCTGTTATTTAGTAATGTTTCCTGTAGCTTTAATGCGCTCTCTGAAAGTTATGGTTATATTTTGTATAATATATATATATATATGTAAGGTGTATTTAAATGAATGATGCTGGAAGAAATTTTAATAAATATACATTCAGAAAATTTAAAGGGCGTTTGCTTCAGTAGTTTCCAGTTGTATATCTGATATTTAATAAATCTCCAAGTGCCTTTCATCATTTTCAATAACGAAACGAAATCTACCCTCTAATTCAGCGAAAACACCATCCAAAGCAGTTACAGGAACCGATGCTACGCATATCTGTTTCGCATTTTTAAGTGAGTAATAATAATAATATCCCTTGGCTTGTTGCGATATACGTTGTCCTTACGTATCCCTCAAAATAAAATTCTTAAAGAGAAAGGTGCGGAGAACGAGTTGGCCATCTAGTAGGTCCTTCTAGGACAATCCACTCTCCTGGAGATGTTTCGTCTACAAACATAGCACAGTACGAGCAAAATGAGATTGTGTACCATCCTGCTGAAACCATGCACGTTGCAATAGACCTGGAATTTGTCGTACAAGAAGAAGAACAAGATTTTTTAACATTTTTAGATAAGATTTTCCATTAACGGTTTTGTCTTCGAAGAAAAGGGCCGTAAATGCGATCGCGTGACAAAATACACCAAACCTTCACTTTTGGCGAATCTCTCTCATCCTTTAGTTACGGCTGTTGAATCTACCAGAGGCATGGAAAGTTGCCTCGTCGTTAAAATTGAGATTTGAAAGAAAGCAATCACCAATTTCATTCCTTTCGGTAAATATATGACAAGTGTTAAGCCTTGTAGCATAATCTCCCTTGTACAGTTGGTAAACAATGTGTGTCTTGAAGGACCTGAATTTAAAAAGTCATGATTTTATGCATAGAAGGGTATAGAATTCTTAACTCAGCTGTTCCTCTCCTTATTGACTTCTCAGGGCGAACAGCATTGATTCTTTCTGGAGGATTTCTTGGTCTACCACTGGACTTTCCTTTTTCGACACTTCTTACTGCAGTGAACTTCTTTAACTATACATACTCCGATAAAATTTGTGATATGCTGGTTTGTTTTATTCACGCGTAAATCGCCTTTGGGCAGTAATGACTGATCCACATTCACGAACTCAACTTACAAGCTTATCTTTCTTTTGAAGAGACACCATTACAACTAAAGCCTCAACCAAACGAAAAATATATGGTAAAAACAGATGTTACACAATCTTGTTTAAAACTATTGCATATACGTTATTGTTTAATTTTTGAAAAAACAAAAACACAAACTTAATTTCTGAATCCAGTGCACTTGAAATTTTTCAGTAAATAGTTATTACTACTTCTTTCTGCACCATTCATCTAAATACACACTAACTATATATACACACAGTATATATATATATATATATATTATATATATATATATGTGTGTGTGTGTGTGTGTGTGTGGGGCGGGGCCAGAAGTATGAGGCACTCCATGTAATATTTACGAATTTATTATGATTTAGAAAATAATAATAACTACATATTTCTCACATACAGTATAGCTAAGGTTAGCACTGATATAGTTTTGAGTTACAGTAAGGTAGAGGATAGTTCACATTAGTATTTGATGGTAGACTCACTACAGTAGTCACGAATAACACTGGTGGTGTGACCTGCTGCAGCTTTTCTTTGCATCAACTCTTAAAAGTATTTGAAACTGACGTTCACAAAATGCATGTATATCATTAATAATTATGAAAATGACAAAGACGAAAGAATTAACGAAAATTGAAAGATCTCAAACAGTGCTGCCCAAAAGTGTTAACGGTGGTTGCTCAGGTCACCTTGGAGAGATTGAAGGATATGAAATCTTACAAAATTAAATCTCGAAGTGGACGTAAAAGTGCAACAATTCACCTAGAAGACAGACTTTTAAAGTTCATTTCGCTCAAAAATCGTAAAACATCATCGTTAGACCTTCTTTCTGAATTACAGAGATCAAATGGAACTACTGTGTTTGGTCATACTGTTAGAAGACAAGAAAAAAAGAAAAAACAAGAAAGAAACCTTAACTGTCAATCTCAAAAAGAGGTTTCATTGGACAAGAGAGTATGCAGTTTGAACATCTATAGACTGGGCTCATGTGCTTTGGACTGAAGAAAGTATCTGAAGTTAATCAAGCAAAGTGTGAAGATGAGAAATGTCTACCCATGTTATCGCCAAATCTGTTAATCCTGTCATTTAACCTAAAGAAATGCAAATAAAAACTAAAAAATTAAGTATATTTCGGAGATACATGGAACTTTGTGATATGAAGCAATAACAGTAATAGTCATAACAAGTATTGGAAGTGTTTACCGCCATGTTCAGTGTACAAGCATGCACAGCAAAGCATGTTACTGGACAGACTGTGACACCTCTCCCTGAATGTTAGCAGTAATGTTGGTAATATTTTGTTTCAATCCAGTGTGTGGATTGTTTGCATATACCTAGTCTTTAATATAGTCCCACAAGAAGTAATCCAGTGATGCTAATTCGGGGGTAGGCCATAATTCCTTAGAAATTATGCGATTATCGACAATGAATTCCAACTCTGCCATTGTCTAACGAGACGTGTAGTCCAACTTTGTCATTGTCTAACGACACGTGTGGTTTGTTCCAGTCTCTGGTGGAACCAGATGTTGTGGATTTTATCCTCCGATAGGACCCAAGAACTCGTGTTCTTACATTCATTGCAACTCCCCGACGTAATCGTGTTGTGGAAGATGGGTCCCACAGTCCGACATCTCAAAATGGCATTCCACACTCCCACTTTTTCGGGATGAAGGGGAGTTTTATGAATGGTGTGTGGGTTATCCATAGACCATACACGTATGCTTGTGCATTCACACATCCGGCTGCCATTTTCTGTCTTGAGGGAGAAGTTCCTGCATTACATGCACCTTATATGGGTGAAACTTCAACTGTATCACTGTTTTCCCACAACTTTCCAATGCCATTCTTATTTGTTGTTACAGTTTTGGAAGGACTACGTTGCATTATGTCCTGCAAGTTACGAACTGCATCTTCCATAACGTTAGTGCTCGTTTACGATTTTGCTCGATAACACTTCCTGTTTTTCGGAACTGATGAACGAGCTTACATATCCCAGGTTTGGTGGTAACGTTTCGTACGCCAAAACGTTTAGTAAATTCACGCTGGCACTGTTTGAGAAATACAGTTTTCACGTAAGTTTCCAGGACGAATACACGCTGTTCCAAGCTTAACTCCATTTTCACAAACCTAAACCTAGGCCCAGGCTTAGTCTGCCCTAGTGCTAGCCTAGCATAGGCTTTAAAATGTCCTTGTTCTGATATCACTAAGTTTTGGGTATCTCTGAATTATAATTCCTTTTTATTTATTTTTTATTAGGTTAATTGACAAAATGAACACTATATATATATATATATATATATATATATATATATATTTTTTTTTTCTGTAACGTATATATAGGCTGTAACTCTTTATGTACTTCAGTGTTCCTGAGGATGTCATTAGACGAAAGCGCTTGAGCACCATTCTGTGTTTCCTTTCCTTCGTGGTTTTATTCATCATATATATATAATAATATATATATATAATATATATATATATATATGAAAATTATTTTACGAAAGTAACACGTGAATAATATTTATGATGAAAATAACCACGAAGGAAAAAGGAAACACAGAATGGTGCTCAAGCGCTTTCGTCTAATGAAATCCTCAGGAACATTGAAATAAATAACAAATTCGAGACTATTATATAGATCACAAAAAAACTGTAAAAAATAAAAATAAAATAGAAAAATACAAATTGTAGGAGGAGCATTCAAATTTATAAGGAAAAACTACCAGAGTTTTAGCACTTTGCCCCTCTTATCTAAATCCATTCTGAACGAATTCAAAACAACAGGATCAAGCGAAAAAAGACCCTGGCTAATGTTAAAATTATTTGTAAGTTGAATAATGGCAGACTCAAGAATATTTCTATTAACAATGTTGCTTGAGTGAAACAAAATTGAAGCATTATTCCAATCAATACAGTGGGATAACTCTATTTTATTTTTATTTGTTTATTTTTTTGTGACCTATATATAGTCTCGAACTTATTTATTTCAGTGTTTCTGAGGATGTCATTAGACGAAAGCGCTTGAGCACCATTCTGTGTTTCCTTTTTCCTTCGTGGTAATTGTCATCATATATATATGATATATATAATATATATATATTATATATATATATATATATTATATTTTTTTTTTGTGGTACTTCGTAACTTTGTTTTACAGATTTTCAAAACTTCTGGGACACCCAATGCAAGGAGATGAGTTGAAGCATATTCCCCTGATTGTATAGTGTTAACAGTGAAATTTGGTGAAGGTAGTATTATAGTGTGGGAATGCACTCGAAAACTTGTTCCAGTGTGAGCAGAGAATGAGTTTCACCATTTATATGAACAAGCTAGAGGTTTTTGAAGTCCCCTACGAACAAATTATTTCCAGATTCCATGCAACCGAAGATATTTCAACAGGATAGTGCCTTGTCTCATAACCCATGTGTTATCAACGGTTGGCTTGTCAAACAACATGTCACATTCATCAACTGGCCTCCTCCTAACCTAAAACCCCCATCTACCATCTGTGGGCAGTTCTAAAGAATGACATCCGGAAACACCAATGTTTAGCAGAATCTAAGCTTCATACAGGGAAAATGTGACAAAATAGGGAGTGCCACTTGCAAGTGCCTGATGAGCTAAAAGCGAGTTAAAGAAGTCAGAAAGGTGATTGGAGTAAGCACAAAACATTAAATACTTAGTCATTTTATTCGGTCCTATTCAAAGGAGTGACATAACGAAGGAGTGACATAACAAAGGAGTGACAAATCGGAGATAAAATTCAAAGGAGTGACACGAAAATACCAACAAAGAAGAAGAAAGAACAAATCCAGAGGGAAGAGAGGCTTGCAACTGTTAGGTTAGGTTAGGTTAGGTTAGGTTTCTAGTTTTTGAAATAAAATCTTAATTTTAACAATTCTAACAAATTTTGTTTTTTTAAATAAAATTTTAATAATTATACTCCTTTGAATTTTATCTCCGATTTGTCACTCCTTTGTTATGTCACTCCTTCGTTACGGTATTTATGTCACTCCTTTGTTATGTCTCTCCTTTGAAATGTCACTCCTTCGATACAGACCCATTTTATTGACACTACTATTTTGTCTTGAAAGTTTCCTTTCATTATTACTTTTTGTTGTTCTTCTGGATGTGAATTAGACAGGTTGCCTAGTACTTCTGACCATGACCATGACTGACTGACTATGACAAGTTTAACATCATTTTTTATTTTCTCTTGAATACACACAACCTCGTACGTTTTACGTGCACAAATGGGAGAATCAAATGAGACATTTTATTTGCTGAAAGGATTTAGGGTACCATCCGAGAGAAGTAACGGGCAAACTTTTACGCTCACTCATATACAAATACGTTATAGCCTTATCTATCTATCTATCCCTCTATCTATCTACCTACTATTCTGGGTATTTATCTAGTAACTCATTTATTTCTATATCTGTATGTACATATAAACTTGATACTTACATAAGCTTGCATTAACTTCGTTTCTCGACGGAAAGGGTCAACAATTTGCCACGTTGTCATTATTGCAATGTCAATAGACAAAAGGACAAAAACAACAATGTATAGCTGATAATCTTTTATCACCTGTTGAAGAAAGAATTACATACTGATTAGAAGTGTTAGAGAATCAATATTGCATTTTCGGCATTCACACAAGGAAAAGATTCATCATACCCATGGTTAACTCTGGTTTTCGCTTCCGCCCCAATTATTCATTTTGACGGAAGTCAGGCTTGTTGCCCCACCTTAAACCTATATCTACAGCTTAACGTGGAATCTCAACCACGACCCGCTAAAGAAGTCTGATCTTACGTCCTCCACTTCAGCAGCCAAGCATCTTAACCACAAGGTTATCGAAGTCGGTATCATGTTTTTATATATATATATATATATATATATATATATATATATATATTTCAGTTAATACTAAAGACACAGATTCCCACAGGTTGTCTTAAAGGATTGTGGGAGGAGCATACAAATTTGTAAGGAAAAACTACCGATTTTTAGCACAAGATCAAATGAATTGTTTCCAACCAATGTTATAGATAATTAAAAAAACAAAAAAATACAAATTTATACTGGAAATCTGCCCGGGTTTTAGCACTCTGCCCTTCTTGTTTAAGGTTCGATGTATATAAAAATAAATTGAAAAATAAAAGTTATTAGAGTAGCATACAAGTTTACCAAAGATTTAGCGTTCTACCCTTCTTATCTAAATCTTTTCTGAAGGAATTCAAAACAACAGGATCGAGTTGAAAAAGACCTTTGCTTATGTTGAAGTTATTTGTAAGTTGGATAATGGCAGACTCAAGAATATTTCTATTAACAATGTTGCTAGAGTGAAATAAAACTGAAGCATTATTCCAATCAATACAGTGGGATAACTCTGACAAATGGACAAAAAGGGCACTGGACGACTGTCCTGTTCTAACGGAATATTGATGCTGTTTTATACGTGTGTGCAAATCCTTTCCCGTCTGACCCATGTAAAAGGAATCACATTGTTTACAACCAATTTTATAGATAATGCCTGAATTATTGGTAGGGCTATTTTTTACTATGATATTTTTCACAATATTGTTATATGAAAATACTACATTAATATCCAAAAGTTTAAGTACATTAGCAATGCCTAAAAAGCCCGAGAAAAATGGAAGTACTAAAATATTTTTTGACAAAGTACGAGTGTTATTATTCACACGATAGAAAGTTCGTTTTGCCTTGTTGAGACAAGATTCCATAAACGCAGATGGATAACACAGATCACTTCCAATACCGTTGACTCTTTCTAATTCGGCATCGATGTATTCCGGACTGGCGATCCTAAGGGCGGGGAGAAACATTGAAGAAAAAATGGCCTTCTTAGTGGGGGTGTCATGTCCCGAGTAAAAGTGTACGTAGGACAAATTGTTTGTTTTTTTCCGATAGATACTAAATTTAAAACCTGGGCTTTCCCTAAGTACACGCACATCCAAAAACGGGATTGAGTTGTCTTGTTCCACTTCTAAAGTAAACTTAATGGAAGGGACTTGATCATTTAACTGAAGGAGGAAGTTATCCACGTCACGATTCATGGGCCAGATACACAAAATATCGTCGACGTACCGCAACCAAGGGATGCCAACACCCCAGGATTCTCGGAATGTAAGTAATTTCGAAAAACTCCATATAAATATTGGAGGGGAGGGGCGACAAGGGGTTGCCCATGGCCATCCCAAAAACTTGCTGATAATACTCGTTATTGAAAGTGAATTTACGCAGTATATATACATATACATATGTATATATACATATACATAAACATATACACACATATATATGTATATATGTGTATATATGTATATGTGTGTATATATATATATATATATATATATATATATATATATATATATATATATATATATATATACATATACATATATACATATTTTTATATATATATATATATATATATATATAGTTAGTTAGTTAGTTAGTCAGTTTGGTTGTACCTTGTGGGGAATGGACGTGTTGTGTCTCTCTATTAACACCTAAATAAGAAGGGAATAAACTACTCGGCAGTTTATTCTGTTTACACCCGAAAGTGTATATAATTTATATGCACGGATTCATTGATACTTTAAAGTAAAATTCATTAAAATTAAGTGCAATACAGTTTACATAATTTTCACCAGTTTAACTTACATATTTAAATCGTAATACGGTTGGCATTCGAGAAATTTTCAAACAAGGCAGAAAAAAGGTCATAAAACGCAAAGGTCAGAAAACCCTCTTGACCATAGAAAGGAAAGAAGAGAGAAAGAAAGGAAGAAAAAATAATTTGTGTATTTCTTTGTACGATATTTAATGAATAGCATGACCATAGGTCCAAATTCTCACATTGCTGCATTTTCAGTTGTTTCCAGGTTACACAAATTGCAGATTAAAAGATGCGATTTCTGTCAAAAACTCCACAACTTTATTTGCGTGAATTGGAATGGTAGGAGAATATCTCGTCTCGAACGCGAAACAGATCGTGAGAATCAAATTTCTGTGTGACGCATATACACAGACTGTAAACTCCTTTACGGTATTTTAAAGAAATGAGGAAAGCGAATTCGAGTGTTACAGAAAAGGAAGGAATAATGGGGAAACAAGAGTCCGGAAATGTCCCAGTGAAAATTCGGGTGGATCAGAGAGAAGAGGAAATAACGAATAACATTATAATACGGAATGAAGACATAGATAAAAGAAAAGAGATAAGTAAAAGTTACGAGGTAGTAAAACTGCCCAACGAGCAAAATGATAAAAAGATAAAAACTAAAAACGTAGGAAATAAACAGCCAAAGAAAAATAATGATAATATCAAAATTAAGAACATAGAAAATAATCAGATAAGAAGTAGAAGCGTAGAAAATACCGTCTGTAAATACTACGCAAAAGGGTACTGCAGATATCTGGATGGGCAATGCATCTATGCACACCTCACATTATGTAACACACATTACACAAGAGGTTATTGCAAATTTGAAAAAAAGTGCAAGTTCCACAATCTTACTGACTGCAAAACCTATGCAAGATATGGGAGGTGCAAATACGGACAAAAATGCCGTACCATCATCCTCAAAAGAACCCGACAGGTGAGCAGACGAAACCAGTAACAAAGAGGGCTACCAATTTTTTAGATGTAGCCCACACAATTCAACTATTGAATACCATCCAGCAAATACAAAGCCAACTGACCAATACAGGAATCCGAGATCCGTACAGAAGGCATACAGAAAGGCATTACATGTGATATCGGGACAATGGTTATCGAAACAGATAAAGAGAGGAAAATTCTCGGAGGATCACAAGGCAACGAAACCGGCACCACCATTGGAAAATGAATCGGAAACAAGTATGCAAAAATGAAAGGGAAAAAATAAAAATAATCTTAGCCAACATTCAGGATTTTAAATGAAACCATTCCCCTCCCCGGACAAAATTTTATACCTGAAAGGACTCGTGCAAGAAACCGGAGCAGATTTTGCATGCCTCAAGGAAACTAATCTAAAGGACTGCCAGGTGAACTGTGAACTGAGAAAACAGAGTTCTGTATTGACAAAAAAGAAATAAAAATTGACAACTATAACATACTCCGAGCCGACAGAACAGTGAGACGTAAAGGAGGATGAGACGTAAAGGAGGCAAAAATGACTATGAGTACCTCAAACAGCTACGTAGAATGTGTAGCAGCAAAAGTTGAAAAATTAAATATGGTACTAATTGTAACGTACAGACCCCCAAACACGTCAACCTTAAAATTCTCAGATTCCATTACAGAGGTAAGAAATTGAGTAAAAGATCTACACTCTCCAACCCCAAATATTTTTCCCTTTGGTGATTTTAATTTTCCATTCATGAAATATAAAAGGATAGGAAAAAATATATGTATACATCAGGACAAGGGGTGTACACGGGAAGACCAGGAGCAGGTAATAATGCTACTTGCTCTTGCTGATGAATTTTATAAGACAAGAAATAACAGAAAACACAGGAAAAACAACTGCCTAGATTTGGTATTCACAAACAACAGCAACATAATTGATAATTGATATATATATATATATATATATATATATATATATATATATATATATATATATATATACAGTATATATATAAGCAAACAACCAAAGGGAAAAGGAAACACAAAGTCAGAGCGCTTTCGTGATATATTCACATTATCAAGGAGGAACAGAAAATTTTCTGTTCCTCTGTTTCTGTTTCCTGTTTCTAATTCCTGTTCCTCCTTGATAATGTGAATATATCACGAAAGCGCTCGGACTTTGTGTTTCCTTTTCCCTGTGGTTGTTTGCGTATTAATAAGGTTACGTGTTATTTTGTGATTTTAGTGCATATATATATATATATATATATATATATATATATATATATATATATATATACAGGGGTTAGACAAAATAATATGAACACCCGCCGATTTCACCGGTTATCTTTACGGACTGCTCAGACACAAAGTAAACGGTCAAATGACTGGCAAACCTATTTAAATGCGTAACAGAGAGTGTATACGTCATGTTATAACCCTCACGTTGTTTTTACAGATCTGAGTGAATTATGAATTAGCAGTTATGAAAGACCTGTCAGACTTCCAAAGAGGGCAAATTGTCGGAGCGCGGATGGCTGGTGCATCGGTGACGAAAACCGCTCAGATGTTCAATGTATCCAGAGGAACTGTCTCTATGGTCATGTCTGCATACCAAAACCATGGAAAGACAAGCACCGACAAATGCAATAGTGGACGCAAGAAGAAGCTGTGTGATCGATACCGCCGGGTGCTAAAGCGCATTGTGACAAAGAACCATAAGACCACAGCTCCAAAAGTGACTGCAGAGCTTAACCAGCATCTTGCAAGCCCGGTATCGACCAGAACTGTACGTCGCGAGCTCCATGGAGCTGGATACCATGGGAGGGCTGCAATTGCCAAACCCTTCCTTTCGCACATCAACATTGAGCGGCGCAGAAAATGGTGTAATGACCATAAGAATTGGTCAATGGACCGGTGGAAGAATGTAGTCTACTCCGACGAATCCTCCTTTACGCTATTTCCATGTTCCGGTCGAGTTTACGTCTGGAGACAGCCTGAAGATGCTTATGACCCCGACTGCCTGACCCCAACCGTTAAGCATGGAGGCGGATCTGTGATGGTTTGGCAGCAATATCGTGGAATACTCTTGGCCCAGCTGTAGTACTGCATGGTAGGGTTAACGCCCAGGTCTATCTGTCAATAGTGGCTGACCAGGTCCATCCCATGGTCCAAACGCTGTTTTCCAATGGCGGCGCCGTCTTCCAGGATGATAATGCACCAATCCACACCGCTGGGGTCGTTAAAAACTGGTTTGAAGAGCATGTTAGTGAAGTAGAACGCTTGGATTGGCCTCCACAATCCCCGGATCTTAACATTATCGAGCATATGTGGTGTCAGTTGGAGCAGCAGGTCAGAAGCCGATTCCCACCGCCGGCGTCTTTGGAGGAACTGGAGCAGGGTTTGCTCGAAGAATGGCTCAGGATTCCTCTAGCCACTGTCCAAAAGCTGTATGAATTAATTCACCGACGCATTGCAGCTGTTATTGCCGCTAAAGGAGGACCAAGTCCATATTAAGAATAAAAACGGCCATTTATCAAGGTGTTCATATTATTTTGTCCAACCCCTGTATATATATATATATATATATATATATATATATATATGATGAATAAAACCACGAAAGGAAAAAACACAAAGGGTGCTCAAGCGCTTTCGTCTAATGACATCCTCAGGAACACTGAGTGTTCCTGAGGATGTCATTAGACGAAAGCGCTTGAGCACCCCTTTGTGTTTCTTTTCCCTTCGTGGTTTTATTCATCATAAATATTTTTCACGTGTCACTTTCGTGAAATAATTTTTCATATATATATATATATATATATATATACAGATAAAATAATATATATATATATATATATATATATATATATATATATATATATATATATATATATATATATATATAGGTATAAATATATATATATATATATATAGATATAAATATATATATATATATATAGATATAAATATATATATATATATATATATATATATATATATATATATAGATATATATATATTAGTGATGTAGCGGATGTCATTTTTTTCACATCCGCGGATGCGGATGAGGATGTTTGATTTCAACATCCGCGGATGCGGATGCGGATGTCTACATTTTCGTTATTTTTTAGGATATATTCGAGATTTGTTGTGTTTAACGTATATAATAAGTTATTATATAGAGAGAGCTGTAGCTATAATGTAGTATAATTGATTAACTGTACAATAATTGCTGTACTTTTCTCTGAACATATAAAATAATATCAAGCATCTAACTAATATAGAAATCAATTAGTGAATTCGTCTGCAAATAAATTCGTTATATTTTGTCGAGTTTCAGCCACAATTAGAAACCATAATTGTGTTACCAGGATGCGGGACGTGAACCCAACTCAAATGCACCCCACCGACCTCTTTCCCCAACCTCCACCCTTATAGAAAGAGATCTTTAATTAGCTTCATAACTACTTATATTAAGTTTAAAGTTTTATTAGGCATATTTATAAATGAGTAATTAAAGTAAAGTAAACTAAGACGTTCATCGTTTAATGTTCAAACTTAATTATAGGAAGGTTATGCTTAAAGAACATTAATTTTTCTGCCTTTTCTGCTGCCAGTCTGTTTCTCTTTTCATCATATATTAATCCAGCACTGCTAAATAATAATCTCTCGCTTGGTACGTTTGTTGGAGGACAGGCTAAATGTTTCCTTGCAAGTTTACTCAAGTATGGATAGATATTCTGCGTATTTTTCCACCAACTAATAGGATTGTCACATGCAGCCAGGCGTTTTTCTTGGTGATAGCTCTCGATCATTTTTACTACATCTTTTGACATCGCGTAGGTCTCGTCATTGCTGCTTGACTCAAGAAACTGAGAGACAGATTCTGTGATAGATTTGCTTGTTGAAGGTGTTGGTTCTATCACTGAAACTTTTATTCTTTTGGTGGGTGGCGAAGCGACAGATTCAAGAGATTGAAGCTCTTCAACTGCTTTGCCAAGTGATGATTTAACTCGTTCTAATGTACTAGGTGAAAATAACTTAGCTTTGTAACGTGGATCTAAGTAGGTTGTAAGAGAGTAACTTCATACAAGAACAGCCTCTTGTGTTGTCGCTTGCATCACTTTTGCGCACAATGAACTAGTTCTATTAATATAGTAGAATTTCATAATTTCCGCTTATTAATGACATTTTATCTCAACGGTCCACATCCGCACGACATCCGCAGTCCAAAGTGCGGATGCGGATGCGGATGCGAGAAAATGTGCGGATGTTCCGCGGATGCGGATGCGGATGCGGATGTGACCTACATCACTAATATATATATATATACATATATTATATATATATATATATATATATATATATATATATATATATAGATATATATAGAGGGTGTCCGAGAATTATCTGTACAATTTTTGGCTGTTATTAAAAGTCAACCATGAAGTGTAGAAAGTCGCAAAGCACTAGTAGGAACCTACGGAAAACGTCTACAAGCAGTTATTGCCAACAATGGTTACGCAACTAAATATTAAGTTATGAAAATTAATTTGTACGAATACTTTTTTCCCCACCTAATTTCGTAAATTTAATTTGTCGAGTTATTTATTCGTAATTTTTGTTCGTTCGTTTAATACATATTAATTGTATGCCAATAGCCATCTTTTGTTCAACTTTGAAGTAATTCGTTTGATTGTAAGTTTATTGAAAAACAATTTTGCAGGTGTGCGAATACTTATTTCCCCCCACTGTATATATATATATATATATAAGCAAACAACCACAGGGAAAAGGAAACACGAAGTCCGAGCGCTTTCGTGATATATTCACATTATCAAGGAGGAACAGAAAATAGACGGAGATTACAAAGTAAATGAGTTAAATAGACAAGCAAAAAATTCACAATCGGCACCTCAAATTAAAGGCCTTAAAGCCCTCTAAAGATTTTTTCAATTGATAACATAATCTGTAGGCTGCTAAATTACTAAATATAAAAAGAAGTATAAGCTGAAATTAGACAAAAAACCAATACAGAGAACAAAAATTATTATAATGGTTATTAACACTAATATTTAATTAAAGCAGGCAATTAAGTAGCAAGAATTTAATTAAAACAAATAGATAACATAGATAACAAATAGATAACATAATCTGTAGGCTGCTAAATTACTAAATATAAAAGAACTATATAGGTGAAATTAGACAAAAAACCAGTACAGAAAACAAAAATTATTATAATGGTTATTAACACAAATATTTTACATTGGTAAGCTTTGATGTTACCGCTTTATTTACAAGAGTCCCGGTGGAGAATCTATTAGTGTTTCTTTCGGAAGAATTGGTTTGGTTAAGCATAATTTGCCATTACCTGTGGCTACAATTATAGAATTAATTAAGCTGTGCATAGTAGACTCAAAATTTGTGTTCAATAATGAATATTTTAGGCAGAAATTTGGTATGGCGATGGGAAACCCTCTCTCCCCCATTTTGAGTAACTTATATATGGAGTTTTTTGAAAGTAAGTTATTAAGGAAGATTCTGCCAAATTATGTTCCATGGTTTAGATATGTAGATGATGTTCTTTGTCTTTGGCCAGTGACTTTAAATCTCAATGAATTCTTACCCAAACTTAATAATTTAACTCCCTCTATCAATTTTACAGTTGAAATAGAAAAGATTCTTCGATCCCTTTTTTAGATGTTTTAATATATAGGTCTGGAAAAAAGTTTAAGTACAATATTTACAGAAAACCCACTAATAATTGTTCCTATATACATTATTATTCTGATCACCACATTAATGTAAAACGATCCGTTCTTTCTACTTTGTTCCTAAGAGGTCTACGAATTTGTAGCCCAGAGTTCATTGACGACGAAATTAGTAAAATATACAAAATTGCTTTTGATTTAAAATACCCAAAGAACTGCATAGATAAGTCCTTAAAAATGGCAAAGAAAACCTTCTACGAAGTAAAGGATAAGATTCCTTATAACACAAAAAATGTTTTTAGTGTTACCATTCAGAGAAAATTTCCTTGATCTGCCGAATCTGCTGAGGACTTTTAACGTAAATATTGCGTTCAAAAATTTAGATGTAATTAAGAATTCATTGATTAAGAACTCCCCGTTAAGTGAACATGGTAGTGTATATAAAATCCCTTGCACAATATGTAATAAATTTTACATTGGCCAAACTGGTAAGACCCTTGAGTTACGTATTAAACAGCATCAATACAGTATAAGAAGTGGCCAGGAATCTAACGCCATTTTCATTCACGTAAGAGATACTAATCATCCCATTGATTGGAAAAACGCTTCCAAATTAAGGTTTAGTAAATCTATTGTTAGCAGAAATATAATGGAATCAAGTGTGATCAAGAATAATGCGGACTTGGTCCTTAATATTAGCCCTGGGTTGTATAAATTAGACTCGTGCATTGTCAGAAAGCTGGCGAAGGGCCTACTGTTTTCTTGACTGCATTCTTGCCCCTTAATGGTTTGCCCTGGTTAAATAAATAAATATTATTGTAAGAACTGTTAACATTCTTATGTGTCTATTTTAATTGTAATATTTCTTTCGTGTATAATCTTTGGTTGCTGGGGGGGTTTATTGGACTTTTCACTGGGTTGCTTTTGGGAAAACAATTTTTCCAGACTGTTTGTAGAAATTGTGTAAGATTCTGTAACACGATGGCACCATTCCCTTTGTTTTCATTAAATTCTTGCCACTTAATTTCCTGCTTTAATTAAATATTAGTGTTAATAACCATTATAATAAATTTTGTTTTCTGTACTGGTTTTTTGTCTAATTTCATCTATATAGTTCATTTATATTTAGTAATTTAGCAGCCTACACATTATGTTATCTATTTGTTATCTATGTTATCTATTTGTTTTCATTAAATTCTTGCTACTTAATTGCCTGCTTTAATTAAATATTAGTGTTAATAACCATTATAATAATTTTTGTTCTCTGTATTGGTTTTTTGTCTAATTTCAGCTATATACTTCATTTATATTTAGTAATTTAGCAGCCTGCAGATTATGTTATCAGTTGAAAAAATC
>JAJOZX010000305.1:347500-367500 GCA_023014485.1 Bathynomus jamesi
GTGGATCCTAGGGTCTTTGTTGGTCTGAAACATTATAACATTATAACATTATATATATATATAGATAGATAGATATAGATAGATAGATAGATAGATAGATAGATAGATATATATATATATATATTACAGTATAATATATATATATATATAGATATAGAGATAGATTATATATATATATATAATATAGATAGATACATATATATATATATATATATAATATAGAATAGAAACGACATAAGTATTAAGGAACGTTTCTGCACACGAGGAGAGAGATAACGAAATAATGAAAAATGAGGCGAACCGCCTGGGAATCGAACCCAGGGCCTTCCAATTGCCGGTCGGACGCTCTACCATTATGCTACGGACCTCACTCAATCACAAATCGAAATTCTCCCAAATAGGCAGAAACCAATGCCCTCAGTGATTGAGTGAGGTCCGTAGCATAATGGTAGAGCGTCCGACCGGCAATTGGAAGGCCCTGGGTTCGATTCCCAGGCGGTTCGCCTCATTTTTCATTATTTCGTTATCTCTCCTCCTCGTGTGCAGAAACGTTCCTTAATACTTATGTCGTTTCTATTCATTTATATACTGCGCGGTCATTGCAGTTATTTGCATATAGATATATATATATATATAGATAGTTAGATATATATAGATAGATATATATATATATATATATATATATATATATATATATATATAAGCAAACAACCACGGGAAAAGGAAACACAAAATCCGAGCGCTTTCGTGATATATCACATTATCAAGGAGGAACAGAAAATAGACGGAGATTACAAAGTAAATGAGTTAAATAGACAAGCAAAAAATTCACAATCGGCACCTCAAATTAAAGGCCTTAACGCCCTCTAAAGATTTTTTCAATTGATAACATAATCTGTAGGCTGCTAAATTACTAAATATAAAAGAAGTATATAGATGAAATTAGACAAAAAACCAATACAGAGAACAAAAATTATTATAATGGTTATTAACACTAATATTTAATTAAAGCAGGCAATTAATTGGCAAGAATTTAATGAAAAACAAATAGATAACGTAGATAACAAATAGATAACATAATCTGTAGGCTGCTAAATTAGTAAATATATAAGGACTATATAGATTAAATTAGACAAAACACCAGTACAGAAAACAAAAATTATTATAATGGTTAATAACACTAATATTTAATTAAAGCAGGAAATTAAGTGGCCAGAAATTAATTAAAACAAAGGGAATGGTGCCATCGTCTTACAGAATATTACAATTTTTTTTTTTTTTTTCTCTACAAACAGTCAGGAAAAATTGGTTTCCCAAAAGCAACCCAGTTGAAAAGTCCAATAAACCCCCCAGCAACCAAAGATTATACACGAAAGAAATATTACAATTAAAATAGTCACATAAGAATGTTAACAGTTCTTACAATAATATTTATTTATTTAACCAGGGCAAACCATTAAGGGGCAAGAATGCAGTCAAGAAAACAGTAGGCCCTTCGCCAGCTTTCTGACAATGCACGAATCTAATTTATACAACCCAGGACTAACATTAAGGACCAAATCCGCATTATTCTTGATCACACTTGATTCCAGTATATTTCTGCTAACAATAGATTTACTAAACCTTAATTTGGAAGCTTTTTCCAATCAATGGGATGATTGGTATCTCTTACGTGAATGAAAATGGCGTTAGATTCCTGGCCACTTATACTGTATTGATGCTGTTTAATACGTAACTCAAGGTCTTACCAGTTTGACCAATGTAAAATTTATTACATATTGTGCAAGGGATTTTTATACACAACCATGTTCACTTAACGGGGCGTTCTTAATCAATGAATTCTTAATTACATCTAAATTTTTGAACGCAATATTTACGTTAAAAGTCCTCAGCAGATTCGGCAGATCAAGGAAATTTCTCTGAATGGTAACACTAAAACATTTTTTGTGTTATAAGGAATCTTACCCTTTACTTCTTAGAAGGTTTTCTTTGCCATTTTAAGGACTTATCTATGCAGTTCTTTGGGTATTTTAAATCAAAAGCAATTTTGTATATTTTACTAATTTCGTCGTCAATGAACTCTGGGCTACAAATTCGTAGACCTCTTAGGAACAAAGTAGAAAGAACGGATCGTTTTACATTAATGTGGTGATCAGAATAATAATGTATAAGGAACAATTATTAGTGGGTTTTCTGTAAATATTGTACTTAAACTTTTTTCCAGACCTAATATTAAAACATCTAAAAAAGGGATCGAAGAATCTTTTTCTATTTCAACTGTAAAATTGATAGAGGGAGTTAAATTATTAAGTTTGGGTAAGAATTCATTGAGATTTAAATTCACTGGCCAAAGACAAAGAACATCATCTACATATGTAAACCATGGAACATAATTTGGCAGAATCTTCCTTAATAACTTACTTTCAAAAAACTCCATATATAAGTTACTCAAAATGGGGGAGAGAGAGTTTCCCATCGCCATACCAAATTTCTGCCTAAAATATTCATTATTGAACACAAATTTTGAGTCTACTATGCACAGCTTAATTAATTCTATAATTGTAGCCACAGGTAATGGCAAATTATGCTTAACCAATTCTTCCGAAAGAAACACTAATAGATCCTCCACCGGGACTCTTGTAAATAAAGCGGTAACATCAAAGCTTACCAATCTAAAATTGTAATTGACACTAATACTATTTAATTTTTCCACCAGGTCTACATTATTATTTATGTGTGATTGTGAAATTGTGCCAAGGAGAGGAGTAAGAATAGAGACAAGCCATTTGGATAGCTTAAATGAGATAGATCCTATAGAACTAACAATACACACTTTAAATAATTATAAACGCAGTGTTTATTAAAATACATTTCATTTTCAAAATGTAGTGGAATCTACAGACATTATTTAATTGTTTTGTCAACGCCTGTTTTCAAACCCACGTCCGTTCTGGTCCAGGCACTGCTGATAACGCGAAGCAATGAATCGCAAACATCACGAAACATTTCGTTTGGTATTGTGTGCATTCTCGTTCAATGGCTGCTCTCAATTCAGCGAACTGTTGCAGGTTTATAGCGTAGACTTTGTCTTTTAAGTATCCCCATAAAAAAAAGTCTAGTGGTGTGAGGTCTGGTGAACGCGGAGGGTATTCTACGAAACCCCTTCGTCCAATCCACATCCACATCGTGCCAAGTACCACTCGCAATACTCCACTCTTCGGTCCGGATCATCTTCATTAATAGCATGGACTAATCTTGGAATGTAACTTTTCCATTGACAGCGCTTCAAAATGCGTTGGACAGACGATTCTGAAATTCCTACCTCACGACTCGCTTGCCGCACAGATTTTCTTGGACTTTGGTGATACGTTTCCAGTACTCTTTCTTGCTTTGTGGGGCTTGTCGATGTCCGTGGTCTTCCGGAACGCTTCTTGTAGACATTCTGAACAGTTCAATCGGCTTCAAACTTATCTCTAATTCGAGTGATGGTAAGTCGCGTTGGTGGATCTGTTTGAAACTCCCTCCTAAACTGTCTTTGCACTTCAAATGTCATTAGACGAAATCGCTTGAGCACCATTCTGTTTCCTTTCCTTCGTGGTTTTATTCATCATAAATATTTTTCACGTGTTACTTTCGTGAAAGAATTTTCATATATATATATATATATATCTATATATATATATATATAATACATATATATATATACACACACATATATATCATATATATACGGTGTCAAACGCTTTTTGAAAATCTAAATACACTACATCAACCGCCCGATGTCTATCATAAACATCAACCACGGTTTGGAAAAATACTAAAAGATTATTTAAGCAAGATTTGTTTCGCCTATATATATATATATATATATATATATATATATATATATATCGGCTATTGATTGGTGGCGTGGAAAACGCAGTTTAATAATGAACAGGAACACCAGAGAAAATACAAACATCCTTCAAGGTTTAATAGTACCAACGTTTCGGAATGCACTAATTCCATCTTCAGGGCTAAAACAATAAAATTCCAAATCACATACAAAATTACAAAATACAAATTGCTTAATAACAATTTAAAATAAACTAAAAAAAAAATTATAAAAAGTAGCTAAGAAAATGTAAAACATTAAAACTAAAAGGTAAATAAATGTGAAGTTAAAAAGTTAAAATTATAAAAAGTAAAAGCATTAAAACTGAAATGTAAATAAAATAAACTAGTACCTTAACCAAAACATAGCAGATCTATCGATGATTCGTCAGAATTTAGGTCTGGTTTTAGTTTATAAATAAACAGAGACTCCATAATTTTAAGCTTAAGGTCAGAGCTTCCAGCAGCAAGTACGGTGAAATTAGACTGTGAAATTGGGTGGTTATTGTTGTGCGAGTGATTACGTATGAGAGAATTAGGTGGTTTGCCAAGGGGTAAATTTGTACGGACCGATTTACCGAGATGTTCGTAAATACGAGATTTTAAATGTCTTTTAGTTTTACCTATATATGACCCCATACAGTGGTCACACTTGTATTGATAAACTATAGATGACTTAAGAAGTGTAGGAATAACATCCTTGTATTTAAATAAATGGTAAATCGATTTAGACGGGGTGAATATAATTTTTATACACAGTTGTGGGTAGAATTCCTTGAGCAATTTTAAAAGTTTATTTCTAATGTTAAAACTTGAGGTTCCCATATAGGGCAAAGTGAAATACAGGATATCTTTGGGGACTGTAATTAAGTTTCTAGTTGTAGGGCTTATTAGTCTTTAAGGTTCTGCCTATTGTAGTCTCGACCAGTCTAGAAGGGAAATTATTCTTGGCAAGGAGTTTTCGGATGAAATCTAGTTCATCGTGTAGTTTGAAGTAATCTGAACAGATATTGAAAGCTCTATTGGTCAGAGTCGAGATTAAATTTCGTTTGAAACCTAAAGGGATAAAGGAAGAAAAGTTCATAGTAAGATTGGTAAATGTCGGCTTTCGGTAAACGGAAGTTTCAAAAGAGGAATTAGTTTTTATTATCTTAATGTCCAAAAAGGACAGAGAGCTATTAGATTCAACTTCTGAAGTAAATTGAATGTTAGGGTGCTTAGAATTAAGGTAATTACGAAACAAAGGGATATGGTCTGGTGATTTAAACAGGAGAAAAGTGTCATCAATATATCTTCTATAAAAAACCGGTTTAAAGTTGGAAGGACACTCATTCAACCATTTGACTTCATGATGACACAGAAACGCGTTAGCTAAGGTGGGACCAAGAGGCAGACCCATTTGAACACCTTCAGTCTGTTTAAAATATTCACCGTTGAATATAAATATAAGGTCTTCCACGGAAAATTTTAATAGTTCTTTCATTTGGCCTCTATTAAAACCCTGCACAGTATCAGTATTATTAAAAAGATTATCAATACATATATCAATAGTTTCTGCAACAGGCACATTGGTAAATAAAGATTTTACATCGAAGCTAGCCATTGTGTAAGAATTATTATTTAATGAGGTAATTTCTCTAACGAAAAAAAAAGAATCCCGTGCTGTATACAAATTATAAGTTATAGGTGATAGTATGGGAACCAAGAATTTTGAAAGGTTATAACTAAAAGTTCCTAGAGCCGATAAAATTGGCCTAAGCGGACAATTAGGTTTGTGTATTTTAGGGAGTCCATACATAATGCCTGGGCTGGATCCAGAAACAAATAATTTAGTAAAAACCGTGGCTGAGATTATATTATTAGATTTAAGTTTTCTAAGATACCTATTAATTTTATCTTCCTGTTTTAAAATTAAAGCAAAAATGTCACCAGTTACTTTAGTAAATCTAGTTGCATCATTTAAAATATCTAACATTTTATCAACATAAACATTCCTGTCCAAAAGAACAACGCCATTGCCTTTGTCTGGTCTTGTAACCACCAATGACTTGTCCAAAGACAGATTTCTTAGACTTTGAAACTCTTCCACCTCCATATTAGATCTATTGCCATAAGGGTTAAAAGCATAAAATGAAGTAAAAGCTAAATTACGTAAATTATTAGATAAAAAGTTAAAACCTTTACTATGTGGGTCAAAGAATGAATGTTTAAAAAGGTCCTTAAAAAATAACTCAAAGTTGAGGAAATAATTGTAAAAATTAAGTTTCTTTGGAGTAAGAGAGAATTTCAGGCCTTTACAAAGGGCAGATTTTTGAATATCACTGAGAACTTTGGAAGAATAATTAAAGATGAGATCATTAGCTGCTAGATTATTACTCGTATTATATCCTAATTTTTGGAGTTTCCTGTTCTGAACAAAATTCACCCTTGCAATACATTTCAAATTGCCCGTCTGAATGACGGGCAATGTTTATGTTACAATGGCTAGCTTCGATGTAAAATCTTTATTTACCAATGTGCCTGTTGCAGAAACTATTGATATATGTATTGATAATCTTTTTAATAATACTGATACTGTGCAGGGTTTTAATAGAGGCCAAATGAAAGAACTATTAAAATTTTCCGTGGAAGACCTTATATTTATATTCAACGGTGAATATTTTAAACAGACTGAAGGTGTTCAAATGGGTCTGCCTCTTGGTCCCACCTTAGCTAACGCGTTTCTGTGTCATCATGAAGTCAAATGGTTGAATGAGTGTCCTTCCAACTTTAAACCGGTTTTTTATAGAAGATATATTGATGACACTTTTCTCCTGTTTAAATCACCAGACCATATCCCTTTGTTTCGTAATTACCTTAATTCTAAGCACCCTAACATTCAATTTACTTCAGAAGTTGAATCTAATAGCTCTCTGTCCTTTTTGGACATTAAGATAATAAAAACTAATTCCTCTTTTGAAACTTCCGTTTACCGAAAGCCGACATTTACCAATCTTACTATGAACTTTTCTTCCTTTATCCCTTTAGGTTTCAAACGAAATTTAATCTCGACTCTGACCAATAGAGCTTTCAATATCTGTTCAGATTACTTCAAACTACACGATGAACTAGATTTCATCCGAAAACTCCTTGCCAAGAATAATTTCCCTTCTAGACTGATCGAGACTACAATAGGCAGAACCTTAAACAGACTAATAAGCCCTACAACTAGAAACTTAATTACAGTCCCCAAAGATATCCTGTATTTCACTTTGCCCTATATGGGAACCTCAAGTTTTAACATTAGAAAAAACTTTTAAAATTGCTCAAGGAATTCTACCCACAACTGTGTATAAAAATTATATTCACCCCGTCTAAATCGATTTACCATTTATTTAAATACAAGGATGTTATTCCTACACTTCTTAAGTCATCTATAGTTTATCAATACAAGTGTGACCACTGTATGGGGTCATATATAGGTAAAACTAAAAGACATTTAAAATCTCGTATTTACGAACATCTCGGTAAATCGGTCCGTACAAATTTACCCCTTGGCAAACCACCTAATTCTCTCATACGTAATCACTCGCACAACAATAACCACCCAATTTCACAGTCTAATTTCACCGTACTTGCTGCTGGAAGCTCTGACCTTAAGCTTAAAATTATGGAGTCTCTGTTTATTTATAAACTAAAACCAGACCTAAATTCTGACGAATCATCGATAGATCTGCTATGTTTTGGTTAAGGTACTAGTTTATTTTATTTACATTTCAGTTTTAATGCTTTTACTTTTTATAATTTTAACTTTTTAACTTCACATTTATTTACCTTTTAGTTTTAATGTTTTACATTTTCTTAGCTACTTTTTATAATTTTTTTTTTTTTTTAAGTTTATTTTAAATTGTTATTAAGCAATTTGTATTTTGTAATTTTGTATGTGATTTGGAATTTTATTGTTTTAGCCCTGAAGATGGAATTAGTGCATTCCGAAACGTTGGTACTATTAAACCTTGAAGGATGTTTGTATTTTCTCTGGTGTTCCTGTTCATTATTAAACTGCGTTTTCCACGCCACCAATCAATAGCCGATATAATCACCAAACGCTATGGAAGACCAGCATTGCACATGTATAGAAGACTTGAAAAACTTGACTACAAGGCTAGAAAACTTCAGTGTGATTTGCGGTTCCTTACTTGCTGCAGAAACCAGGGTTTGATTCCTGGCTTTTTGAGGTTCAAACTTAGTAACTTTCATTTACAAAAAAGTGAAACCTATAGGAACTGTCAAAAACAATTACTAGATGCAGAAATTAAATTTAAGAAAAGGCTCATTAATGAATGTAATCGGGATCTTAATCGGTCTACTTGTGATTTTAAGTCTCTGGTGTCTGGTATAGATTCAACACATCTTTTGAACGTCATTCAGACGGGCAATTTGAAATGTATTGCAAGGGTGAATTTTGTTCAGAACAGGAAACTCCAAAAATTAGGATATAATACGAGTAATAATCTAGCAGCTAATGATCTCATCTTTAATTATTCTTCCAAAGTTCTCAGTGATATTCAAAAATCTGCCCTTTGTAAAGGCCTGAAATTCTCTCTTACTCCAAAGAAACTTAATTTTTACAATTATTTCCTCAACTTTGAGTTATTTTTTAAGGACCTTTTTAAACATTCATTCTTTGACCCACATAGTAAAGGTTTTAACTTTTTATCTAATAATTTACGTAATTTAGCTTTTACTTCATTTTATGCTTTTAACCCTTATGGCAATAGATCTAATATGGAGGTGGAAGAGTTTCAAAGTCTAAGAAATCTGTCTTTGGACAAGTCATTGGTGGTTACAAGACCAGACAAAGGCAATGGCGTTGTTCTTTTGGACAGGAATGTTTATGTTGATAAAATGTTAGATATTTTAAATGATGCAACTAGATTTACTAAAGTAACTGGTGACATTTTTGCTTTAATTTTAAAACAGGAAGATAAAATTAATAGGTATCTTAGAAAACTTAAATCTAATAATATAATCTCAGCCACGGTTTTTACTAAATTATTTGTTTCTGGATCCAGCCCAGGCATTATGTATGGACTCCCTAAAATACACAAACCTAATTGTCCGCTTAGGCCAATTTTATCGGCTCTAGGAACTTTTAGTTATAACCTTTCAAAATTCTTGGTTCCCATACTATCACCTATAACTTATAATTTGTATACAGCACGGGATTCTTTTTCTTTCGTTAGAGAAATTACCTCATTAAATAATAATTCTTACACAATGGCTAGCTTCGATGTAAAATCTTTATTTACCAATGTGCCTGTTGCAGAAACTATTGATATATGTATTGATAATCTTTTTAATAATACTGATACTGTGCAGGGTTTTAATAGAGGCCAAATGAAAGAACTATTAAAATTTTCCGTGGAAGACCTTATATTTATATTCAACGGTGAATATTTTAAACAGACTGAAGGTGTTCAAATGGGTCTGCCTCTTGGTCCCACCTTAGCTAACGCGTTTCTGTGTCATCATGAAGTCAAATGGTTGAATGAGTGTCCTTCCAACTTTAAACCGGTTTTTTATAGAAGATATATTGATGACACTTTTCTCCTGTTTAAATCACCAGACCATATCCCTTTGTTTCGTAATTACCTTAATTCTAAGCACCCTAACATTCAATTTACTTCAGAAGTTGAATCTAATAGCTCTCTGTCCTTTTTGGACATTAAGATAATAAAAACTAATTCCTCTTTTGAAACTTCCGTTTACCGAAAGCCGACATTTACCAATCTTACTATGAACTTTTCTTCCTTTATCCCTTTAGGTTTCAAACGAAATTTAATCTCGACTCTGACCAATAGAGCTTTCAATATCTGTTCAGATTACTTCAAACTACACGATGAACTAGATTTCATCCGAAAACTCCTTGCCAAGAATAATTTCCCTTCTAGACTGGTCGAGACTACAATAGGCAGAACCTTAAATAGACTAATAAGCCCTACAACTAGAAACTTAATTACAGTCCCCAAAGATATCCTGTATTTCACTTTGCCCTATATGGGAACCTCAAGTTTTAACATTAGAAATAAACTTTTAAAATTGCTCAAGGAATTCTACCCACAACTGTGTATAAAAATTATATTCACCCCGTCTAAATCGATTTACCATTTATTTAAATACAAGGATGTTATTCCTACACTTCTTAAGTCATCTATAGTTTATCAATACAAGTGTGACCACTGTATGGGGTCATATATAGGTAAAACTAAAAGACATTTAAAATCTCGTATTTACGAACATCTCGGTAAATCGGTCCGTACAAATTTACCCCTTGGCAAACCACCTAATTCTCTCATACGTAATCACTCGCACAACAATAACCACCCAATTTCACAGTCTAATTTCACCGTACTTGCTGCTGGAAGCTCTGACCTTAAGCTTAAAATTATGGAGTCTCTGTTTATTTATAAACTAAAACCAGACCTAAATTCTGACGAATCATCGATAGATCTGCTATGTTTTGGTTAAGGTACTAGTTTATTTTATTTACATTTCAGTTTTAATGCTTTTACTTTTTATAATTTTAACTTTTTAACTTCACATTTATTTACCTTTTAGTTTTAATGTTTTACATTTCTTAGCTACTTTTTATAATTTTTTTTTAAGTTTATTTTAAATTGTTATTAAGCAATTTGTATTTTGTAATTTTGTATGTGATTTGGAATTTTATTGTTTTAGCCCTGAAGATGGAATTAGTGCATTCCGAAACGTTGGTACTATTAAACCTTGAAGGATGTTTGTATTTTCTCTGGTGTTCCTGTTCATATTATATATATATATATATATATATATATATATATATATATATATATATATATATTATATTATATTTATATATATTATATATATATATATATATATATATATATATATATATATATATTATATAATATATAATTTATATATATATATATATATATATTATATAATATATATATATATAATTTATATATATATATATATATATATATATATATATATATATATATATATATATATATATATATATTAATATATATATTTATATATATATATATATATATATATTATATATATTATAGGCGAAACAAATCTTGCTTAAATAATCTTTTAGTATTTTTTCCAAACCGTGGTTGATGTTTATGATAGACATCGGGCGGTTGATGTAGTGTATTTAGATTTTCAAAAGCGTTTGACACCGTGCCGCACAAAAGACTCATTGAAAAAACTACGGCTCATGGAATCAGGGGTGTAGTAATAAATTGGCTAGAAGAATGGTTGCAAGGGTGGAAACAGAGAGTGGTCGTTGATGGAGCGGAGTCGTGTTGGGCTAATGTAGCGAGTGGCGTTCCTCAGCGTTCTGTATTGGGCCCCTTGCTTTTTTTTATATATATTAACGATTTAGATGTCGGCCTAGTCAGTACAGTTTCAAAGTTTGCGGATGACACGAAGCTGGGTGGTAGGGCGATTAAGGACGAAGATAGAGGTAAAATCCAGGAAGATCTGAATAAGATCGTTGATTGGTCAGTCACACGGCAAATGAGATTTAACTTTGATAAGTGCAAAATTTTGCATATAGGTTCGCGTAACGGTAATTTTGCGTATAGTATGTCAAGGAAAGATTTAACAAGCGTAGAGCAGGAAAAAGATTTAGGAGTTATAGTCACTGGTGATTTAAAAGTAGTGAAACAAAGTACAGCAGCGTCAATAAGGCGAACAAAGTGTTAGGTTTTATAGCTCGTAATTTTGAGTACAGATCGCGCGATATTATAGTTCCTCTTTATAAATCATTAGTTAGACCCCATTTGGAGTACGCGGTCCAATTTTGGAATCCGCATATGCGCAAAGATATAGACAAAATCGAAAGAGTTCAAAGACGAACAAAGATGATTCCGTCGCTTAGGTCAAAGTCGTACGAGGATAGGCTTAAGGAGTTAAAATTGACTACACTCGAGAGTAGGAGGTTAAGGGGTGAACTAATCCAGGTTTTCAAAATTATGAATGGGTTCGATAACGTAGAAAGAGATAGCTTTTTCGAAATATCTCAATATAATAGGACTAGAAATAACGGGTGTAAGTTGACAAGTAGAAGGTTCGAGACAGCAGTTGGCAAAAACTTTTTTACGCATAGAATAGTAAATAGGTGGAATAGTTTGCCGGTAGAAGTAATTAGTAGCACGTCTATAAACATGTTTAAAAATCGATTAGACGCATATGTTGATAGATTGGGTATTGTTTAAGGTAGTAAAATTAAGGCTTTGTGGTGATAGATCCCACAGCTCAACACTAGTGTTGTTGGATATAGGGAGGCAGCGTCTTGGGTTAGGGGATACTCTCTGTCCTTACACACCCCATTTAAAGAGATTCCTCTACCGAGCGGTGCCCCCCATATTACTGTGAGCTATTGAAAAACTCATGAGCTTCACTTGCCCCACAAACACCTTTAAATGGGAGACCCAAAATGGGAGCACACACATTTCTACATTACTGTACAGTCTTTACAGCCACACCTACAATTTTCCTCCTAAGTATATAGATTGTAATGTATATGGCTGTAAATTTTGACTTCGTCCGCAATCGATATGGACCGTGACTTATTTTTCGTTGGCAAGGTACTTATAGCCCTGTTCAAAAATCAACGTTTTCTTATTTTCATAGGTTTCTGTACTTTTTCCGATGCTTTTTGACATGAGAAAGCCGAAAATCATAACCATTTTGACCTAGGTTGTTGGGAAGCATTGCCGCATGGAGCTTTAAATTTTCTGCCTTGAAATCGGCCAAAAGCACCAGTTCCGGGGTCCCTTGAATCATGTTTTGCACTATAACTTTTTATCTAAACAAGATAGAGCAACAAAATAGGCACCAAATTAAAGTCTTTTTAATCCTCTTTCTAACTTATACAATTATGATAGTTTTGGAACAAGAAATGGCACATTGGTACATACAAAGATTTCAGAAATATCACAAAATTCGTTTTCTCACACTCAAGGCAGACAAGGCGCCTTATTCATGACACAAATTTGAGATTAACATTTTGTCACAAGTCTAATCGATCAAGAAGTGAAAGCATTACATGATGATTAATTTCATAATGACATTTACACAGTCAGTTGTTGAGAGTTTGTTTCTTGAAGCTGTCAAAGCGGCGTCTGTTGAACACAGCTTGAAGGAGATAGTCCCTTTGCTTGGCATCTGTTGTTATGACATTTGCAAAGTCGCTCATCATCTTGACACCACGTTCAGCAATGTCATTCACCGCTTTCAGATTCTTAACATAGTCCAACGCTTTTCTGTAGTCCTCATTCTGTGGCCAAGACGTGACAGGTTCCAGAAGCCACTCGGATCCAATGTTCAGTGTGTCCAGCAGGAAATTTGATTCTGGGCCAATGAGATCAACCAGGGTGGTCTTAGCTGTGACTCTCTGGAATAGAGGCTTTCCTGTTCTGAAGCTGTCTGGCTTCTCAGTGGCATGTAACTGGGCAACAATGTCGTGCTTCAATGTGTCACTCAATCTACTGCTGAACAGGGCAAATGGCGCGACTTCCTGCGTCAGGTACCATTTGTGATTTTCCATCTTATTAAGTACTGCATCAGCAAGCTCTGGGTCAGTTTTCTTGTACTTCAACATGTCCTGGATTAGACTTAGATCATTCACGGGAGCATCTGCAGCAGACATTGACATCATCCATACAGGAGTGTAGAACAGCGCAAGGAAGGTGTTGAGTCTTTCCAGCTTTGATACAGTGTCTTCGTCGTACTCAAGTTGAACTGCAAACATCAGCATTTTCATGGAGTACAGGTTTCTGGCCATCCATCTGGCCTGATGAATGGCGCCTGGTCGACTCCAGTGAATACCTCGAGGAGGCGTTCCTCCAAGAACAATGACTCTCAGTTCAGCCATTTCCCTGTAGTCGGCTCTTGGAAGCCTTTCTGCTGTTAGAATGTCTTGGAGTATTTCTTCACTGTTCTTCTTCTTTTCCTTCAGCCATTTGCTGTTGATAGCCAGCATCTTTGGGTTTTCCTTGGACAAGTCCGTCCAAACATCCTTCAGATGCTCAAACCAGGGATTATCTGGCCCTTTCACCTTCCCAAACAGCTTCTCCCAAACTGCTCCTACTAGGATTTCCAGGATGTGATGTCGACAGGCCAGATAAAACACCTTTTTGTTCAGCATTTTCTCTAGCAGTTTGACAGCTCCTCTGTGAACTCCACTGTTACTGGATGTAGTGTCACAAACAAGGGTAGTAACATTATCCGTAAGTTCCCATGTCTCCAGTAAATCCATTGAAGCCTCAGCCTGAGCTGTGCCAGAAGAATTGTCGATGACAGGTACTCCCAATAACTTTCCTTCAGTGTATGAAGGTGGACCAGACACTAGCACAGCTAAAGTCTCTGAGGTACTTCCAAGTTCACTGCCAAGACATCTTTGAGCAACTTTCCATCCCAGTGTAAGGCAGCGTACTGTGGGGTTTTCACAAAACTTGGACACGTGACTCTGGCTGATATTATACCTGGACAGCATTCTGTTGCGACGTGTTGTTGAGGTTGAGATGACGAAGTTATCCAGATCAGCCCCTCCAGCTTTCAAGGTGGCAGAAACCATGGCAGTAACTTGATTGTCTGATAAACCAAGACGATCAGCTGTATTGCAGATGACATCACATTCCATGACCTTCCTTGGAAACGTCAAAGTCACACTAGTCACAGTGTCTTGATGGTGAGAACATCCAGGACGAGGCTGATGGTAATCCATGTCCTCTGTGTTAGCGTCGTTGTTCAGTTGAGTCACCCCAGGTAATGTCATCCACATGAACAACTGCCTCTTGTTCTGCTGCAGCTGTAAAATAGTACAACATGTTAAGACAGTAATTGTTAAGTACATGCTAAATATCGCAATGGAGTAAAACTTAAAACTTTTTGTAACGTTCAAAGTAATTAGTTTTAACTTGTTCTTGTCTATGCTGCAGTCTTTCATTCCTCGCTGCTTGCTGCAGGGATCTTGTCTCAAAAATCTTGTCATGACCAGACATATGACCTTTCCTCTCAGTCTTTTGGTCTTCGTAGAACCTGATATCCTCATCTTTCTTCTCTCTGGATAACAGTCTGTTGTTCTGTATTTCCTGGATTGCATCTGGAGCTCCTATATCGAACAGGCTGTCTAATTCCAGCACAAATGCTCCTCTTTTTCCTCCAGGGTTACTTGCTCTTCCTTTGCTTTTCACCAGAGCACGATGTTTCTCATGTAGTTTCATGAAGAGCTTCATTGCGTTGTACTTGGTCATTGTCTTGATCCTAGCCATCTGCCAGAATGGGATGATAGATTCAACTGTTTCATATGCAAGGTCTTGAACCATGGGCCTCCCTGCATTTTCCGGTAAATTCTGAAGATTAAGGAAATACTGGAACGCCTGTCTGTTGGTGGGAAGCTGGGAACCACTGATAAAAGCTGGAGGGTATCCAACCAGGAAAGTTTCAGTGAGAGATCTGGTAGATGGCCCAGTTGACACCTGCCTGTGGACAGTACGTGGAGGTTCTGAGATATCAACTGTGCGCCCACGGAGCTCCCTCAGCTCCTTGCTTAATGCCATTGTGAAGTTGTAACTTGTAGATGGTTTTCTAGATTCTGATTGAGTTTCTGTTGTTTCCTGAAAAATGATAGATAATTATTATTATTATTATTATTATTAATTATATTATTTATTATTATTATTATTATTATTATTATTATTATTATTATATTTATTAATTTTATGCTCTTTCATTTGATACCTAATTTGTTGCTCTATCTTGTTTAAATCAAAAGTTAAAGTGCAAAACATAATTCAAGGGAACCCGGAATTGGCGCTTTGGCCGATTTCAAGGCAGAAAATTTAAAGCTCCATGCGGCAATGCTTCCCAACATCCTAGGTCAAAATAGTTGTGATTTTCGGCTTTCTCAGGTCAAAAGGCATGGGAAAATGTACAGAAACCTAGGAAAATAAGAAAAAGTTGATTTTTGAACAGGCCTAAAGGTACTAGTATTGATGGATACCGTAATGAAATTGACTGTATTCTTTGGATCTGATATATTTGCATGTCGGTTATAAATAGATATAGAGTGTAACATATTTGTGGATTGTAGTCTATTATGACTTGATCCTCTGGATCCAGAGATTCTATATTTAGTTTTAAATCGATAATTAATTAGTTTTAAATCGATAATTAATTAATTTTAAATTGAAAATTATTTAGTTTTGCAAAATTGGTCGTTGCCAATGTACAGGAAGTTGTTATATAAATTTCTTATGTACTTGTAGTTCGGAACCCACGTAAAATTGTAGGTCCCCTGCGCCACCACGGAGGACATACAATACACAATACGAACACAGTTAGGTAGACCAGCCATGAGTGGATCCTAGGGTCTTTGTTAGTCCGAAACATTATAACATTATTATAACAAAATATAAATATATATATATATATTATATAAACAAATATATATAAATATAAATAAATATATATAAATATATATATAAATGTATAAATATATATATAAATATAAAAGTATAAATATAAATATATAAAAAAATATATATATACATATATATAAATATAATATATATAAATATAAATATATAAATATATATATATATATAAATATACATATATGTAAATATATATATATATATATATATATATTATATTATATATATATATCATATATATATATATATATATATATATATGCGCCTCGGCGGTGTAGTGGTTAGCGTCGCTGACCACGAATCCATCGGCCCCAGGTTCGAGACCCGACGGCAGCCGGCGCACAGCAAACCCCAGCTGTTCATCCTTCCACACAATAAAGAAAGTGGTTATTAGATAAATGGGTACCCAAGGTGGCCTATTGGTTAAGACGCTGGGCTGCTGATGGGGCGTGGTTCGGATTCCACGTTAAACTGTCGGTCTAAGGTGGAGTGAAAAATTTGACCTTCGTCAGAATGAACAATTCGGGCGGAAGCTAACCAAAGGTTTTATATATATATATATATATATATATATATATATATATAGATATATACAGTATAATATGTATATGTATATATATATATATATATATATAAGCAAACAACCACAAGGAAAAGGAAACACAAAGTCCGAGCGCTTTCGTGATATATTCACATTATCAAGGAGGAACAGAAAATAGACGGATATTACAAAGTAAATGAGTTAAATAGACAAGCAAAAAATTCACAATTGGCACCTCAAATTAAAGGCCTTAAAGCCCTCTAAAGATTTTTTCAATTGATAACATAATCTGTAGGCAGTTAAATTACTGAATATAAAAAATATATACTGTATAGATGAAATTAGACAAAAAAAAAACCAATACAGAGAACAAAAATTATTATAATGGTTATTAACACTAATATTTAATTAAAACAGGCAATTAATTGGCAAGAATTTAATGAAAAACAAATAGATAACGTAGATAACAAATAGAAAACATAATCTGTAGGCTGCTTAATTATTATAATGGTTATTAACACTAATATTTAATTGAAGTAGGAAAAATTAAGAGGCCCGAAATTAATGAAAACAAAGGGAAAGTTGCCATCGTCTTACAGATTATTACAAAATTTCAACAAACAATCTGGAAAAAAATTGTTATCCCAACAGCAACCCACTTCAAAAATCCAATAAACCACCCAGCAACCAAAGATTATACACGAAAAGAAATATTACAATTAAATAGACACATAAGAATGTTAACAGTTCTTACAATAATATTTATTTATTTAACCAGGGCAAACCATTAAGAGGCAAAAAATGCAGTTAAGAAACAGTAGGCCCATCGCCAACTTACTGACAATGTACGAATCTAATTTGTACAACCCAGGGCTAATATTAAAGACCAAATCCGCATTATTCTTGATCACACTTGATTCCAATATATTTCTGCTAACAATAGATTTACTAAACCTTAATTTGGAAGCATTTTTCCAATCAATGGGATGATTAGAATCTCTTACGTGAATGAAAATGGCGTTAGATTCCTGGCCACTTCTTATACTGTATTGATGCTGTTTAATACGTAACTCAAGGGTCTTACCAGTTTGGCCAATGTAAAATTTATTACATATTGTGCAAGGGATTTTATATACACTACCATGTTCACTTAACGGGGAGTTCTTAATCAATGAATTCTTAATTACATCTAAATTTTTGAACGCAATATTTACGTTAAAAGTCCTCAGCAGATTCGGCAGATCAAGGAAATTTTCTCTGAATGGTAACACTAAAACATTTTTTGTGTTATAAGGAATCTTATCCTTTACTTCGTAGAAGGTTTTCTTTGCCATTTTTAAGGACTTATCTATGCAGTTCTTTGGGTATTTTAAATCAAAAGCAATATATAGGTCTGGGAAAAAGTTTAAGTACAATATTTACAGAAAACCCACTAATAATTGTTCCTATACATTATTATTCTGATCACCACATTAATGTAAAACGATCCGTTCTTTCTACTTTGTTTCTAAGAGGCCTACGAATTTGTAGCCCTGAGTTTATTGACGATGAAATTAGTAAAATATACAAAATTGCTTTTGATTTAAAATACCCAAAGAACTGCATAGATAAGTCCTTAAAAATGGCAAAGAAAACCTTCTACGAAGTAAAGGATAAGATTCCTTATAACACAAAAAATGTTTTAGTGTTACCATTCAGAGAAAATTTCCTTGAGCTGCCGAATCTGCTGAGGACTTTTAACGTAAATATTGCGTTCAAAAATTTAGATGTCATTAAGAATTCATTGATTAAGAACTCCCCTTTAAGTGAACATGGTTCTGTATATAAAATCCCTTGCACAATATGTAATAAATTTTACATTGGCCAAACTGGTAAGACCCTTGAGTTACGTATTAAACAGCATCAATACAGTATAAGAAGTGGCCAGGAATGTAACGCCATTTTCATTCACGTAAGAGATTCTAATCATCCCATTGATTGGAAAAATGCTTCCAAATTAAGGTTTAGTAAATCTATTGTTAGCAGAAATATATTGGAATCAAGTGTGATCAGAATAATGCGGATTTGGTCTTTAATATTAGCCCTGGGTTGTACAAATTAGATTCGTACATTGTCAGTAAGTTGGCGATGGGCCTACTGTTTTCTTAACTGCATTTTTTGCCTCTTAATGGTTTGCCCTGGTTAAATAAATAAATATTATTGTAAGAACTGTTAACATTCTTATGTGTCTATTTTAATTGTAATATTTCTTTCGTGTATAATCTTTGGTTGCTGGGTGGTTTATTGGATTTTTGAAGTTGGTTGCTGTTGGGATAACAATTTTTTTCCAGATTGTTTGTTGAAATTTTGTAATAATCTGTAAGACGATGGCAACTTTCCCTTTGTTTTCATTAATTTCGGGCCTCTTAATTTTTCCTACTTCAATTAAATATTAGTGTTAATAACCATTATAATAATTAAGCAGCCTACAGATTATGTTTTCTATTTGTTATCTACGTTATCTATTTGTTTTTCATTAAATTCTTGCCAATTAATTGCCTGTTTTAATTAAATATTAGTTTTAATAACCATTATAATAATTTTTGTTCTCTGTATTGGTTTTTTTTTGTCTAATTTCATCTATACAGTATATATTTTTTATATTCAGTAATTTAGCTGCCTACAGATTATGTTATCAATTGAAAAAATCTTTAGAGGGCTTTAAGGCCTTTAATTTGAGGTGCCAATTGTGAATTTTTTGCTTGTCTATTTAACTCATTTACTTTGTAATCTCCGTCTATTTTCTGTTCCTCCTTGATAATGTGAATATATCACGAAAGCGCTCGGACTTTGTGTTTCCTTTTCCTTGTGGTTGTTTGCTTATTAATAAGGTCACGTGTTATTTTGTGATTCTAGTGCATATATATATATATATATATAATATATATATATATATATATACACACACACATATATATATATATATATATATACCGTGTGACCACAAAAATTGTCCCTGTTTTTAATCGCTTATTACTCAGTCATTATTGCAGCTTCACAAATGAAATAAAAAGCATTCGAAAGAGAACATTTTAAAGTTTTAATTTATTCTACATGTGTTC
>JAJOZX010000305.1:372500-380000 GCA_023014485.1 Bathynomus jamesi
TCTAGATCCGTTCCTGTATATATATATATATATATATATATATATATATATATATATATATATATATATATATATCATATGTATATATATGATGTATATAGTCGTGATCATTCTTTTCTTGTGAACAGACGTGTTTTGTCGAGTGTCTAGTGTTACCAAGTGAATAAGTGGTTTTCGTTCAAGTGTCTTTAAAAAAAAAAGAAGTGTTTGGTGCATTCTTAACTAAATTACTTCGTGTTAGTAATCATTCATTAACGAATATATTTCATTTATTGAATTTATTCTTTACTATATTACTTGACTAAACGAAGGCTAGTGCCTTGTTTGTTCCCGAATCTATTACTACACGAGGTTTCATAAGGTTGAAATTCCCTTGGTTTGCCTTTGTTGTTTTACAAATCTATCAGAAACGAGGTTTCTTAAGGTTCATTTTGCCTTCACACACTACCTGACCTACAGAAAGGTCACCTACCGTGGGAAAAAAGGGATTAAGTCGGTAAACAGCGGACAGATAAGTTTCATTTAATACTTTTTCTTTAACATATGTTTCATCGGTAGCTTAATTATGTATTCATTTAGCATAAAATTGTGTTACAAGAACCTGTTTCTGCGTTTCAAGAACATTTTTGCGGGTTTTCGCAGGTGACGGCACAATAAGCACGCGGTAGACCTACGTTGTAATTTATTAATTTCCAAACGTTCGTTTTGTGTTTTTTCTTGTTTTTTAACTAATTAAAAGCATGGCACCCCCGTCAAGTACTTGCAGTCGCAGTGAAGGGAAATTTGCCGCTTACGCGTTTACAATGGCTAATAATAATGAACAGTTAGTTTGCAGGTGGTGCTCAAGCATGGAAGTCCTGAGGAACGAATTACAACGTGAGAGGGAGGCCAGGGTGAGGCTTGAAGAAGGCGTGATGCTTCTGACGGCAAAATTGGAATCCCTTGAGACTCCAGTTACGACCCCTCCTGCCTCAGTTTCTACTAATAATATAAATATTATTAATAGCCCTCTCTCTTCCCCTAGTTCCCAACCCTTCGTTCGAGTGCGTAATGGAGCCCCATTGAGAAAACTCTAGACTTGTCTACCAGTAATAACAAGCAATAAGTTTTCTGTTTTAGGTTTCGAAGATGCTGATGAACCGGAAATACGACTCGTTGGCGATTCCATTGTTCGAGGGCAGCTCGAGGAATTCTGTGGGAGAAACCCTCGTCGTAGGCGCCGTTACTGCTACCCTGGTGCAAGGGTGGAGGATATAACTAATAGTGTTGACCATTTTACAGACGGTACCGCTGAGGACACAACGTATGTTATTCATGTCGGTTCTAATAACGTTTTAAATTCTAGATCGGAAGAACTGCTGGCTAGGTACAGGGACTTACTAGAGCGACTAAAGGAGAAAACTCATAGTTCCTCAAATTATCCAACGTAACGATTTCTACAGCAAGGCGACCTATATTAACAATAACCTAAAGTCTCTTTGCCAACAGGAAGGACTTGGGATTGGCGTAGCCAATGTGCATCACTTTGCATTTACCCAAGTTAAACGGCATTTGCCATTTTTCGGACCACTCTCCTATCCTACCTAGGTCCGCACGCAGTTCCTCGATCGCTTCGGGCGTCCCAACATTGGCCCCAAGCTTGGAGTCATCAGCGAATTTGGCGATCCGACTGACGATGCCACCGTCGATATCATTTATGTAAATGATAAACAACAGTGGCTCCAAAACGGAACCCTGAGGAACCCCACTAGTGACCGAGGCCCAACCCGAACTAACCCCTTTAATTACAACCCTCTGCCACCTTTTCTTCAGCCAGTTTTCAATCCACCTACCTACTTCCCCACCGATACCCAGCACGCGCACTTTCGCCATTAGCCGGCGGTGAGGTACCTTATCAAAGGCTTTCTGAAAGTTGAGATAAAGTATATTAATCGCCCTACTCTTATCATACTCACCCAACATGACGTGGAAAAACTCGAGCAAGTTGGTGAGACACGACCTATGCCGTCTAAACCCAGGGTGGGAGTCCCCAAGCAGCTTGTAGGAATCCAAATGGTCAACGATCCTATCGGCTATTATCCCCTCTAATAATTTACCTACAACTGAAGTGAGACTAATGAGACGATAGTTCCCTGGACTTGCGTGATCCCCTTTCTTAAAGATAGGGGTCACGTTGGCTTCCCTCCAGTCACCAGGCACCTGGCCCGTCTCCAACGATTCTCTGGGGAGAAACTGGTGTGGCCCAGGAGCCTTAAACGCGCTCAGTTTGTCTATTCTATCGGCAACGACTGGCGTGGTAAATCGAACACTATCCAGGCCAGCACCTTCGTGCCTCACGCCTGGCTCGGGGATGATGCGGGTTAAGGTAGGTTGATTTTCCTCATTTTTTTAGATATCGACTTTGGACTAGTCGAGATAGTCAGGGCTTAATATGATAATAACTGACAAAAAATTTCAGATCCCTAGCTTTAACCGTTTTTTGAGAAACCGTTTCAAAAATCGTCAAAAAATCGTACCGAAAAATACCGCATTTTCGCAATTTTCGACCGAAAAAAACATGCTATTTTCATAAAAAAATCCTGAAAAAAATTACAATTTTATTGAAAAAAAGTAAAAAAAACATGTACAGAGTCAAATAGACACATTTAGATCCCAAGATCATCATAATTTTCACTGTAAGAGCCCTTAGAAGCAAAGGAAGGCCTCATCTGGCGGCTTAGGGCTTTGGCCAGAATGTGTTTGTGCCTTGATTCGAGTCCATAAACAGTATGGGAAGCTTCAGATGTCAGCTTCACGGCCCTTTCAACACTCTGAGAATGTGAAGGCAGATCAGGCAGCTCCAGCTTGGTGCCATTCAGCAATGCTTCTTGAAGCTCCTGGTCAGAAAAGTCTTCTGTGAGAGCAGGTTCACAGATGCCACTTTGAGAAAGGTTGATTAGTTCTGACCAGTGGGTAGCTTCAATGTTGATGGCTGTGATCTTCTTCAGCCTCTTCTTGGCTGGCTTCCCACTTCTGAAAGAATAATAATTTATTTATTTTTTATTCCAGTTTAAGATTTAATCCCTATTAGTCTCAGAATTGCTGATTTAATTTAACTTAAATTAAAAAACAAAAAACCCGAGTTCTATAAATCCCGATAATCGAATTTTTTTTCAGAAAGAAGGTAAGATTATTTCCATTATCAGAGGGGAGGGGGGGAATTGGGATAAATGTGGAAAAAAATTCGATTATGGGGATTTATAGAACTCGGGCCTTTATTTTATTAAATAAATCCCCATGATCAAATTTTTTTTTCACATTTTTTAAAATTAATGAATGCTTACCTGATGGACAGAATTTTCTTGAGAGCAGCTTCTTTCACTTCCAAGTCATCAGACTTCATTATGGAGTACAGCACATTCTCGGGCAGCAAGGCAAAAGCATTGTACTTCAGGTTCTTGAAAGCAACACCCTGGATTTCTTCAGACTGCTGCTTGATCCTCTGGATCATGTTGAAGATGTACAGCTGCTGATTGTGGAACTTGCTGTCCCTTTTGATCTCAAACCAACTGACTGCATACACTTCCACAATGAACTTCATGGCCTGGTAAAGCTTATCCTGTAGTTCTGGAGGGTAAGCACCTCTGGTCCACAGACACATCAATCTAATTGCCAAAGTCAACCATCTTGCATGGTTTAATGGTCCAATTTTCCAGGCAGCAAATCTTGGGTTGACTTTGCCCCTGGAAATTCCAAGCACATACTCCAAAAGAAGCATCTGGTCGCTACTGAGATCATTCAGTGTCTCCTCAGCAAATTCCATGTCATCCAGGGGGCCACTGAGTTTGGTGAATTCCACTTGTGGCAGATCTTGGTAGTCAATTTCACAGAGTTTTCCCAGCGGACCAGTGAAACCAGTGGGACTTTTGGTACTGCCATCAAGATGCTTGAAAACAGCTCTGAAAGGAAGCTCATTCTGATAGAGTGAACAGCCAATGGTGTGCAATTTCCACTTAATTTTATTTTCCAGAGCTATTACAAGGCCTCCCTCCCAGTCAGTGTTTGTATTTGTGTTGTCAAGGAGGACAGCTTTCAGGGTATGAACACTGTTAAACTCCTCCAAGACACTAGCAACTTCTTCACCAAGAACAACTCCAGTCGCACCTTTAATTGGGCTGACTCTGTGAGTAAGATATGTTCCACTTTCAGTTCCCGGCTCCTTTGTGAAAGTCAAATGGTGCTCTTGTCCCTTTCCTTTCTTCAGCTTAGTCTCCCCATTTTCATCCTTAACTTCTCTGTACAGCAAAGTGTCCTTGTCAACTTTCCCATCAACCCCAATACAGACTAACTTTTCCAGACCCTCATTGTGCTTTTCATCACTTTTCACTTTCATTCTAGCTTTTTCCCTGTCCATTTTCGATTTATCAACTATTATCTGTTTCACATCAAGGCCAGGCTTAAGCAGGTCCATAGTTTGTAAGTCCAGGAAGAAGGCATTAGCAAGACTTGCCCCAAGATTGGAAGAAACATCACCCCTGATCAGTTGCATGGCATATCTGGGGGTTTTCAAAAAGCTGTAACCTACACTTGGGTGCCTCCTTGGCTTGAACTCTTCAGTTTCACCACCAGATGGCTGAAATGAAAATAAAAAATAAATTACTAAAGTGAAAATGGGGGAAAATAGGGGAAAAAGTAGGGAAAAATATGGGTAAAAATCGACGAAAATGGGCGGAAATAAGAATAAATTACTTAAACGAAAATGGGGGGGGGGAAATAGGGGGAAAAATGGGTAAAAAATCTGTTAAAACGTCGGCGAAAAAAAGAATAAATTACTAAAGCGAAAATGGAGGAAAAAAGGGGGAAATAGGGACAAAAAGTAGGGATAAATTTGGGTAAAATGGGATAAGATATAAAAAAAAAAAATATTACCTCTCCTGATTCTCCTGAGCTGGATTCAAAAGAAATATCTTGTGAAGGTGTGGAGGCAAAAGTCGCCAAATCCACTTCCTGCTGCTGTTGAATCTGGCTCTGTAATCTTTCTGCTTCAGCTGCAGCCCTCTGGTGGTCTCTCTTCACAGCAGCTTTATCCACAGATCCCAGCTGGAAAGAGCCCTTGGGTCCTATTTTGGCCCTCTGATCTCTCAAATATTCCCTCTCCTCTACTGGAACCTGAAATATTAAAGTACAGGGTGTCCCATAAGTCCGGCATCATAGGAGAAATTCATATTTTTCTATTTCTACAAACCATAATTCATATTTTTCTCTTTCTACAGGCCATAATGTCTGTGAGCAAGGAAGAACGAATCCAGATAACTCTACTCATAGGAAATCGGAGTCAAAGAGACTTTGCAACAAATCTGCTAACACAACTCTGTGTTATTGGCTCGCGGTCTGGATGCAGCCTGTTAAATCCGATTTCCTATGAGTAGAATTTTCTGGATTCGTTCTTCCTTGCTCACACACATTATGGCCTGTAGAAAGAGAAAAATATGAATTATGGTTTGTAGAAATAGAAAAATATGAATTTCTCCTATGATGCCGGACTTATGTGACACCCTGTATATTAAATAGCGGATCTAAAATAAGAGATAAAATCCTGAAAAAAAAATTGATTATTAATTTCTATTACCAGGGGGGGGGAAGGAAGATTACAGGAGGAAAATGCGGATATTTTTCAATTAGAAGCATTAAATTTCCTTCCATTTAAAAGGCACCTAATCGCACTAAATTAGGCCAGTTAAAAGTTAAAAAAATAATAGCATTACCTTCTTACTGGGAGGACAAGTGCAGATTATGTGCTGTGTTTGACAATTTTCTTTCTTGCACTTCACAGCATTGTCATCACAGGGACGAACAGGTAGCTTACAGGTGCAAGCAGAAATGTCAAAAAGTTTATCCAGCTTTTCCTCCAGATTCTGCTCCTGGACTGTAGAAAGAGATTTCCTGTTTATCTCTTTTGCTTTCTTGAAGCACACTTTATCCACCAATTTCACTACATAATATTCCTCATACAGGGGCAGCCGCGGGTTCACTGCCTGCCAGATCTCAATCACATCCTTTGCTATCATTTTAGCAATATCGTAGTCTTTCAAGTCCGGGTGGCTGTTTTGGAGGAAATAACTGTACTGAATAACTTGGCGGAGGGTAGAAGGCTCTGTTTTACCCAAAGGGGAAGGCTGGCAACTGAATTTTTTGGCACTATCACTTCGAGTTAACACTGCAGACCCGTTTTTTACCCATTTTTATGAAATATCTGAAAAACACAATTAAATGAACGCATCAGTTAATAACTTAATTTAATACACATTTTATAGGTAAATATCATTAAAAAATACAAAATAATACACTAATAAACATCTATAATGCATTTACAATAAGTTTGAAGCATCGTTTTGTTAAAAAAGCCGAATTTTAATTGATTATTTTGATGAAATAAGGTCCGATATTTTGTTTGTTTACATTGCGCGAATGCCGCGCGCGCGATTTTACGCGTAAAATTCGGCAATTTTACAACTTAAAAATAATTAACAATCCTCAAAAAATACAATCATTTTCACAAAATCAGTTGGTGCAAAGTTTTTTATACATTAATACCTTTCTATCTAGACTAGTCCAAGATCACAGTTCCAAAATCAACCTACCCTAATGCGGGTGTCCTCCCTGGTGAACACACCGCAAAGTACTTACTCATTAAGCACATTGGCGATGTCCGCGTCGGAGGTCCGCAGAACGCCGCTTCTAATGGGCTTTCTACTATTAACATAACTGAAGAACTCCTTAGGGTTCCCCTTGCAGAGGCTTGCCACCCGTAGTTCTTCGTTACGTTTCGCTAGTCTTACCTTCGCCTTCACTTCCCTACACAGGCGGACATACGCTTCAGTGTTCTCATGGGAACGATTGGCCTTCGCCCTCCTACACGCTACTTTCCTATTTCGGATAGCCGAAGCGATGTAACGATTGAGCCACTTAGGCTGCGTTGAAGCAGGGGTGACCGGTTTTGAGGGTATGGCAGCAGACTGCAGCACCATAAACTTGTCCCGGAATGCACTCCACACTCGCTCAACATCGCCGCCGCCCTGTAACCCCATCTCATCTATGCTATCCCTGAGGTTAACAAAGTCCTCCCGCCGAAGATCGAGCTTACTGCCTCTCGAGTTACTACGCTTCACCCGAGGGACGCACACACGGAACCTAATCAGACCGTGATCACTCCCGCCCAACGATTCGTCAACGGTGAGGCCAGTGACGAGGTTGTCTTCGGTAGGTAGGATAGGAGAGTGGTCCGAAAAATGGCAAATGCCGTTTAACTTGGGTAAATGCAAAGTGATGCACATTGGCTACGCCAATCCCAAGTCGGACTACTCGATGTTGGGTAGTAATATCGAGGTGACTGATTTAGAAAAGGACTTGGGTGTGCTAATTAGCAGCGACCTTATGTTTACGAAACAGTGTGTAGAGGTGGAAAAGAAAGCCCAGAAACTATTGGGTTATTTCAGGAGGCAATTTCAGTTTCGGAACAAG